>MU214051.1:213035-248289 GCA_018584345.1 Thuja plicata | reverse complement strand
AATGCACAAATGGGAGATCCAAGTTGATCAACCCCAAGGAAGGGCTAATGCATAAATGAATCAACTATTTGGAAAGGAGAATAGCAAGAGAGATAACTTAAATTATGTTAACTATATGTATAGAAATGATATATGATAGTAGTTGAAGAATTAGGAGAAATGTACTAACCTTGAAATATTACAGAACAAAGAATTTTGTTTTATGATGTTTGTATTGAGTTTCTGGAAAAACTGACAATTGATCCTGAACCGGAATGCAGAGACAAACAAAACACACAAATATTTTTCCGTTCTGATGTCATCTTATGAAAAAGGTTGACCTTGACCCACAAATGTCAACCCTAACCCAATAATGTCGACCCTGACTTGCACAGATCTGAAAGTGACTCTATTCGTGGATCCCGGAAGTTTGGCAAAAAGGGTATCTAGATCTGGGTTCAAATCCACTATTCTATACCTGTACCTACAATAAAAAGGAGATTTTTTGTTTTCAGGGATATGTTTTCCTTGGTCAAACCCCGGTTTTGGAATTAACCTCAAATATATGTAATTGAAATTGCAGAAATGGACAAAGTAAATGCATAAATTCACCTTGCTTGAAAGAGTCCTTGTGGCGGATTTGAATCCTTGAATCCACAAGTATTCTTAAAAGTGTGGAATGTAGAGAGGTATGATGTCTTCAATCTCATTCTTTTAGATCTCCAACACCAAGTCTTGAATGGGTTCTTAACTTTGGAATAGGCTTGGAAGAAGGTGGATGGAGAGATCACCAAAAGGGTACTTTGTAGCTTCACTCCTTCAATGGCCTCCAATGGATCTCCTTCATGAAATGGATATTTAAATGGTTGAATACTTGCTTTAAATATTTCTCCTTAGCTTTCTTGAAACTCACTCGATAATGCTTGATCTCAATGCTTGATGCTTGATTCGAAGACTTAGAGAAAATGAGAGAGAAAGCTTCCCTTTTATATGAGATTAGGGCACAATCTTCTAAGGAGGCCTACATAGGAGGATTAAATTCCCATTAAAGCCTTTACCTCTAGGAGAGGACCTATATTAAATATAATTTATGAATCAACGCTTCAAAACTCGAAACAGCCGACCTGGAAGCGGGAAATACTTTTTGCGAAGGCCGACCTCGAAAAATTGTGAGACCCCGGGATCTAAACCCTGGGTCAAGGTTGAGGTCGACCCTGACCTAGGTTAGGGTTGAGGTTGACCCTGACCTAGGTCAGGTTTGAGGTTGACATAGACCTAAAAGGTTGACCCTGACCCTGAAGCCTAGAATGACTGGTCTGCAGTCCAGAATGCAGAAATCATGCTAAACAAGAGTGGAAAGAGGGACAGAATAGGGGAGAAGCCATGTCAAGATCAGGAACCCATTCAAGGAATTTTCCATGACCCCAAACCACTTACTTGGAAGGCTAAACATGTCTATAATGGAAGTGCTTCCATTTTCTAACTATATAGTATTCATCAGGTTCGATGTCAGTATCTTCATCTGTGCAAGCAGCTAGGTAGCTAGCCTTCTTGCCTTTGTCCTTGTAGTCTTGGGTATCTGTTCTTTCTAATTGTTGGTAACCTCTATAATCTTGGTATCACCTCTGTCAAATTTCTTCTCAAAATTTCTATCATTACTTCTATCATCTTTTCTTCTATTAGGACATCTTGCAGCAAAGTGTCCAATCTCTTTACAATTAAAACATACAAGTGGTAACTTGCCTTTGTATTTACCTTTGCCTCTTTGCATTCTTCTAGTTATAAGTGCTTCTATTTCATCTAGATCTTCTTCTTCACTTTCACTTTCACTTTCACTATCTCTTCTAGATGTATGTCTATGACTTGATTTTCTTATTCTCATAGAAGAATTAAATGTAGACTTTAAGTTTGGTAAGACACTATTATCAAAGTTATTCATCTAAAATGAAATCAGTCTACCAATTAAACTATCAAGAGTGACTATATTGTTTGCTATTGCTCTCATTTCTTGAATGGAACAAACTCTAATAGCATATATAGGTAGTAAGGTTCTTAAGATTTTACTTACCACTGTCTCCTCTTCAAGTGTAGCTACAACTCCTCGTATAGCATTGACCACTTCTTTTATTCTTGTGTTGTATTGTGTGATGTTGGTGCAGGAGCACCTAGGTAGGCTAGTTATGGAAATGTAACCTAGGGTTTTCTCTTTCTTTCTTTTGGCTTATAGTGGTTCTAGCCAGACCACTAGGTGAATAAAGGGACCAAGTGTCCTAGTGTGTGAAGTGTTTGTAGGAGGATAGGTCTTGATAGGTCCTTAGTGACCTTTAGGTCCATTTAGGTCCAATTAGGTGTTTTTGGAATTTTGTAACAAAATGAGCCAAGTAAGGGACTAGAGGTCCTATTTGATGGTTTTCCATCATATTTGGTGGATTGGATAAGTTTGGGCATAGTTGGACCAAGTTTGGAGATCAAAATTGAAAGTTGCAAAAAGTTGTCAATGTTGTCATTGACAACATTGACAACTTTTATGACAAGTTTGCATCTTCGGTGGAATTGGTTGGATAACTATCTGAAATTGATGAATTAGTGTTAGGTTCAACTATATAAGACCATCCTCAAGATGTTTTCAGGGTTGGTAAGTTAGAGCAATTTTGTGTACGGACTGTGTGAAGCAATTACAGTGACTATTTATGCTTTTCAAAGTGATCGGATTATTTAATGGAGTGAAAGAACTTTTGTAAGCTTTGTTTAGTGTAATGTAGGTTATTTAAGAACTTCTTGTCATGTTATATTGTCAGATTCAATATTTTTAGTTGTTTGAATAAAATCTTTCAAATTTAGTCCAGTCGCTGGTCTGATTTGAGCATAGTTTGAAAATGGGGTCTTAACTCCATTTTCCACCGTGGCTTTGGCACGGGCTCTTGGATTATGAGAGTAGACTCCATGTACATTATGTACATAGTAGGAGGGGCTCAAGAAATGAAGGCAAGCATTTTTAAGGTGATGCCCTAGGCAAGCCAAAGTGGCATGGCTAGGGATCACCAGTGATTGTAGAGCTAGCTAGCGGGATTGAAATCACCCATAGATTCAATAAGAGAATGGGGGTAGGTAGGATATTCAATGAAGGATCCCCAAAATAGAGGAGGAGTTTGGAGGAGTTACTTTGTTAACCAAGAAAGTTCATTTCTTGAGCAGACAGTGTAAAAGCCCTAAAACCCTGAATTTTAGGCATGAATGTAGGGAGGACTGTACGGACACCTCTGAGAGCCAAGACCTAGAAAATCCATAGGTTCTTGATAAAGGGTATTAGGATATGAACTTGGTTTTCATACTTGTTTGGAAGAGTTAAGATTTTTTGCAGAAAAGGTGCTCAATTAGGCCTAAAGCTTGCATCCCTATTTTGGGTGAGACTGCCTTGGAATTTGGAACTTGTTTAGGGTTAAATATCTAAGAAAGGTGGTGAGGGATGGAATTAGTCCTCTTCACATCCTTGAATCCTGCCTTTCCAAATTGTGAATGTTTGGGATCCAATTGGATCAGATATTGCAGATGGAGCAAGAAAGACCAAATTGAGGTCTAGTGAAGAATATGCAGAGTTTGAATTCTATCTTGTTGGTGTGCACTTGTTGAAGGAATTAGGATCTTGTGATAAGATACCTAAGGAGCCTAGGGTTATACAAAGAACCCTAGTAGGTCATAGAGTAACCTAGGAGAACCTAGAAGAGGTCTCAGTAGAAGAAAGACAGGTGCTACATCAAAGTGGTATCCAGGCAAGTTGAGAAACTTGCGAAGATTGGTTTATGTCAGAAGTGGAATCTTGTGGTTCTACAAAGATGGTGACCAATGCAGAACTAGAAAAGGATATGGAGGAGAAAAAGGAGAAAAATAGACTCTTTGAGGATACCTTGAAAGCAATGAGAGTAAAGATGGAAGAACTAGTAGATGCTACTAGGAAGAAAGAATATGAAGTAGAATCTAATAGTAAGGGTAAGAAGAAGACTACATTCTTGAACCTGACCCAATATTGAATGAAGAACCTTTCTTAAAGGCCATAAAAGCATTTAGTGGAAAATATTTGGAAGGGATACCTTTATTCGGAGGAAAGATGGATATTGAGGCAGTCATGGACTGGATTGAAGCAATGGAGAATCACTTTGAATGTGAGGGGATAAGTGAAGCCCAAAGGGTTAAAGTGGCCAAGTCTAGACTCAGAGGGTCAGCTTTGACTTGGTGAAAATACCTTTAGGATGAGAGGGTAAGCATGGGAAAGAAACCAATAGAAAATTGGAATGCTATGGTAACCAAATTGAAGGAGAGTTATCTTCTAGAGGACTACGAAAGAAAACTCCATAGGAAGAGACAAAACTTAAAGAAAAAAGACCTAGATGTGGCCTCATATACTAAGGAATTCCAAAGATTGTGTTTAAGGTCTAAATTTTAGGAAGAGGAGCCAATCAAAGTGGCTAGGTACTTGGGTGGATTGAAGTGGAACATCCAAGAGGAGATTAGCCTATGGACACCTACCACTATCCAAAAGTGTCATCAATTAGCTATAAAGGTGGAAGAGAAGAATAAGAAGAAAGGGGATTCTAGTTTCAAGAACAATAATAACAATAGAGGCAAAGGAAGAGACCAAAGGGGTCAAAGAGGAGGCTACCAAGGAAGGGGTAGTGAACAAAGATCCCAAGGAGAAAATAAATTGATAGAGCAGCAGACTAAGAACAGTTCAAGAGGAGGCTGTAACAGAGGCAGGGGTAACAATGGGGGTTCTAATAGAGGAAGAGGAGGTAGGAGTGGATCTTACTTTGCCACTATGAAGTGCTACTACTATGGGAAACTAGGGCATCCTTCTTACAGATTTCCTGACAAACCTTCTACAGAAAATAGTGACAAGAGGGTAGCATATGCACATGAGGATACTTCTAGTGTCAAAAATCTAGAGGTAGGTCATCTACACTCAGAGATGGGTGAGAACCATATGTTTAGAAGGGTCTTAATAAGGCAACCAATCAAGGATGAGCCCAAACATAGGAGGGCATTGTTTAGAATCAAATGTAAGATCCTTGGTAAAGTATGTATGATGATTGTTGATTCTAGATCCATAGACAACATCATTTCAGAGGAGGCAGTAATAAATCTTAAGATAGCCAAAATACCCCATGTGAACCCTTATAAGGTGACATGGCTCAAAAAAGGCCAAAGTGTCTTGGGCAATGAGAAAACATGGGTAGAGTTCTCAATAGCAGGGTATAAAGATAGATTGCTTTGTGACATCCTACCAATGGATGCTTTACATTTGCTTCTTGGGAGGCCTTGGAAAATTTATAATGGAGCAGTATATGATGGGAGAGAGAACTCCATTACATTAAAGAAAGGAGGAAAGACCTTCAAAATTCAGTCTTTGCTAGAGAATTAGGAACCACAGAATAAAACTCCTAATGTCATGTTATGCAGTGGTAAGGAGTTTGTGAATGACATCAAAGATGATGATGGAAAAGGTTATGCTATTGTGTTAAAACCTAAAGAGGAGGAGACACTAGTGAAGGAGCCACTACCAAAGGAAGTGCAATAATTTCTTGAGAAATATAAGGATATTGTGAGTGATGGCACTCCTACAAACCTACCACCTAAGAGGGTTATAATTAATCAAATATACTTTGTGTTAGGGGAATCCTTGCCCAACAAAGTAGCATACAAGTTAACTCCAGATCAGAACTTGGAGGTAGCAAGACAAGTACAAGAGCTCTTGGATCAAGGCTTGATCAAGAAGAGCATTAGCTCTTATGCAGTCCTGGTTGTTTTAGCATTAAAGAAGTGGGGAAAGTGGAGATTATGCATAGACTCAAGGGCTATAAATAGGATCACAATAAGTTACATACTCCCAATCCCAAGAATAGAGGATCTTATGGATTGCCTAGGTGGGGAAATGTACTTCACAAAGATAGTGGTTATCACCAAATCAGGGTGAAGGAAGGTGATGAATGGAAAATGACATTCAAGACCACAGATGGGTTATACAAATGGATTGTGATACCATTTGGCCTCTCTAATGCTCTGATCACATTCATGAGGCTCATGAATGAGGTGCTCAAGGATTTCACTGGAAAGTTTGTGGTGGTATATCTTGATGATATACTGATTTTCAGTAAAACAAGAGAGGAACATATCAAACATGTTGAGGTAGTATTGAAGAGGTTACATGATGAGAAGTTGGCCATTAACCTTGAGAAGTGTGAGTTCTTTAAACAAGAACTAGTTTACTTGGGCTTTGTAGTGTCCAAGGGGTCTTTGAAGATGGACAAAGACAAGGTTGCTGCAATCTTGAACTGGCCTCCACCTACCACAAACACAAAGGTAAGGATTTTTCATGGCCTTGCCCAATTTTATAGGAAGTTTATTAGGAATTTTAGTGGGATATGTGCACCTTTGATGGATACCATAAAGGGTGGGGTCAAGACTAAGTTCAGATGGACAGTAGAAGTAGGGAATGCATTTGAGTTATTGAAGCAACAAGTGGCTACTCAACCAATCCTCCAATTACCAAGTTTTGAGAAGTTGTTCACCATTGAGTGTGATTCTAGTGGGTTAAAAGTAGGAGGGGTATTGAGTCAAGAAGGTAGACCTATTGCCTTCTTTAGTGAGAAATTGAATGAGGCTAAAAAGAAATACTCTTCTTATGATTTGGAAATATATGCACTAGTTCATTCATTGAGGAAATGGAGACACTATCTGTTGCCCAAAGAGTTTGTAGTATTCACCAAAAATCAAGCTCTTAGTTAAATTAACACCCAAGAAAAGTTGAGCAACAGACATTTGAAGTGGATGGAGTACTTGTAGGCATTCACTTTCACTATCAAGCACAATAAGGGTCAACTCAATAAGGTGGCAGATGCCTTAAGCAGGAGGTTGTTGACAGTACAAGAAGTTCACTTGAATAGCATTGGGACTGAAATTTTCAGAGACCTATACAAATCAGATGAGGGTTTTTGTGAGGCCTATAAGGTATGTGTTGATTTTGAGAATCATTTTCATAGTAATTTCTATGATTTTACTTTGCAGAATGGATTGTTGTTCAAGGACAATTAGTTATGTGTACCCAAAGGGTCAATGAGGATGAACCTCATCCAAGAGAAACATAATGGTTCTCTAAGTGGTCACTTTGGTAATGACAAGACCTTGGAATTGGTCCAAAGGTTCTACCATTGGCCAAAATTGGTGAAGGATGTCACCAAGTATGTAGAGTAGTGTGTTGTTTGCATGAAGGAAAAAGGAGGAATGAGTAATGCAGGGTTGTATCAGCCTCTACCAGTCCCTAATAGGCCATGGGAGTGTGTAAGTATGGATTTTATTGTGGGATTACCCAAAACTAAATAGGGGTATGATAGCATTTATGTAGTTGTTGATAGATTTAGTAAAATGGGACATTTCATTCCATGCAGAACTACTAATGATGCTAGCCACATAGATTATTTGTTTTTCAAAGAAATAGTAAGGATTCATGGTCTTCCTTTGAGTATAGTCTTTGATAGGGATGTGAAATTTATGAGTCACTTTTGGAGGACTTTGTGGACAAGGCTAGGTACTAACCTATCTTTTGGTTCAGCTTACCACTCTCAAACTAAAGGCCAAACTGAGTTGGTAAATAGAGTGTTGGGTAACCTTTTAAGGTGCCTAACTAAGGAGTATGGCTAGACTTGGGATGTGGTCATTCCTCAAGCTGAATATGCTTATAATGATAGCAAGAATAGGATGACAGGAAAGAGCCCATTTGAGGTTGTTTATGACATGCACCCTAGGGGTGTTTGTGAGCTCAAAGATCTTGGTGGAATGGAATATAGAAGTGGCCATGCAGATGATTTCACCTCTACTATGAAAGAGATACAAGACCAAGTAAAGAAGCAGATACAAGATAGTCAACTTAAGTTGAAAGCCAAAGTTGATGAGAAGAGGAGGGATGTTCAGTTTGAAGTAGGGGACTATGTGATGGTCCACTTAAACAAATCCAAACTATAGAAGGGTGTCCCTACCAAACTTTAGATGAAAAGGGTGGGACCTTGCAAGATCTTGGCAAAATATGGAGCTAATGCATATAAGGATGACTTACCATCAGACTTGAGTATATCTCCAATTTTTAATGTTTAATATTTGATATAGTTTAGAGGGAAGATGGAGGAGATCATCCCACACAGTCAATGGGTTAGTGGTAATGTAGAGGTTGTTGTATTACCTTCAAAGCTTCAGATGGTGGCTAACAAAGTCTTAGACTCTCGGGTCAAGAAGACCACTAGACACAAAGTCTACATGGAACATTCGATCCAATGGAGAGATAGACTAGAATCATAAGCCTCATGGATTGCAGAGGCCAATTTCAAAAAGGTGGGAATCTCAGAGGATCTAATGTCCACTGGAGTGACATAGCTCTTCCTTTTTGGGGGAGTATGGTGCAGGAGCACCTAGGTAGGCTAGTTGTGGAAATGTAACCTAGGGTTTTCTCTTTCTTTGTTTTGTCTTGTAGTGGTTATAGCTAGACCACTAGGTGAATAAAGGGACCAAGTGTCCTAGTGTGTGAAGTGTTTGTAGGAGGATAGGTCTTGATAGGTCCTTAGTGACCTTTAGGTCCATTTAGGTCCAATTAGGTGTTTTTGGAATTTTGTAAAAAAATGATCCAAGTAAAGGAAAAGAGGTTCTATTTGATGTTTTTTCATCATATTTGGTGGATTGGACAAGTTTGGGCATAGTTGGACCAAGTTTGGAGATCAAACTTGAAAGTTGCAAAAAGTTGTCAATGTTGTCATTGACAACACTGACAACTTTTATGACAAGTTTGCATCTTTGGTGGATTTGGTTAGATAACTGTCTAAAACTAATGAATTAGTGTTAGGGTCAACTATATAAGACCATCCTCGAGATGTTTGTAGGGTTGGAAAGTTAGAGAAATTTTTTGTACGGACTATGTGAAGCAATTATAGTGACTGTTTATGCTTTTTGAAGTGATCGGGTTATTTAATGGATTGAAAGAAATTATGTAAGATTTTTTTAGTGTAATATAGGTTATTTAATAACTTATTGTGGTTTTATATTTTCATATTCAATAGTTTTAGTTATTTGAATAAAATCTTTCAAATTTAGTCCAGTTACTGGTCTGATTTGAGCATAGTTTGCAAATGGGGTCTTAACTCCATTTTCCACCATGGATTTGGCACAGGCTCTTGGATTATGAGATTAGAATCCATGTCAATTATGTAGATAGCATGAGGGGCCCAGGAAATGAAGGCAAGTATTTTTAAGGTGATGCCCTAGGTGAGCCAAAGTGGCATGGCTAGGGATCACCAATGATTGCAAAGCTAGCTAGAGGGATTGAAAGCATCCATAGATTCAATCAGAGAATGTGGGAAGGTAGGAGAGTCAATGAAGGATCCCCTAACTAGAGGAGGGGTTCGGAGGAGTTTCTTTGTTATCCAAGAAAGTTCATTTCTTGAGCAGACAGTACAAAAGCCCTAAAACCCTAAATTTTAGGCATGAATGTAGGGAGGACTGTACAGACACCTCTGAGAATCAAGACCTAGAAAATAGTTAGGTTATTGATAAAGGGTATCAGGATATGAACTTTGTTTTCATACTTGTTTGGAAGATTTAATATTTTTTGTAGAAAAGGTGCTTAATTAGGCCTAAAGCTTGTAGCCCAATTTTGGGTGAGATTGCCTTGGAATTTGGAACGCATTTAGGGTTACATATCCAAGAAAGGTTCTAAGGGTTGGAATTAGTCCTCTTAACATCCTTGAATCCTTCCTTTCCAATTTGGGAATGTTTGGGATCCAATTGGATCAGATATTGTAGATGGAGCAAGAAAGACCAAATTGAGGTCTAGTGAAGAATATACAGAGCTTGAATTCTATATTGTTGGTGTGCACTTGAAGAAGGAATTAGGATCTTGTGATAAGATACCTAAGGAGCCTAGGGTTAGAAAAATAACCCTAGTAGGTCATAGAATGACCTAGGAGAACCTAGAAGAGGTCTTAATAGAAGCAAGATAGGTGCTACATCATATGTTTTCTCCTTCTTTCATTCTAACATCGTCAAATTTTCCTCTAAGGCTTTCTGTCTTGGCTCTCAAAGAATTTGTATCACCTCCATGTACAAGCTTTATTTTTTCCCACATCTTCTTTGTATTTTTGCAATCCTTGACATCTTCAAATTCAGCATCAGAGAGTGAGGAAGAAAGCTCTATAACCATGCAGTTGTGTTCATGCTTCTCTCTCAATTGATCTAATGTCAATACTCCTATAGGAAACACATATTCGATATCTAGGAATTGAGTAACATCATTACCAATACCTGATAAGTGCATTTGTATCCTACTTTTCCATGAACCAAAGTTGTCTTTGTTCAACTTGGGCACATATCATCTATTCATCATGTGATCTTGACTTAGGTCTTGAAACCTTCCTTTCTAAGCACAGAAGCTCTAATACCAATTGTTTGTAATAACTAAGAGGGGGGAGTGAATCAGTGGCCTCAAAATTTTATCCTTCAAACATTAACCACCAATCAAATAAACCTCAGATTATTAAGTCCCTACAAGATGCATGCCATGAAATACTTATAATGATTAACTGTCTATCTATTTTCCTTGTTGGTCCTTATTCTCCTTGATTACCGATAAGCAGTATAACTATTTACCAAAACTCACAAAATAAGCAAAGTATACCGATCAACCCAGTGTTAACTATGTCAGATACAAAACAATAAAGAAATGAATCATACACATATAACACATGAATATTTAACATGGAAACCCTGTTAAGGGAAAAACCACTAGGACCGATACCACAAATTTTCACTCTTTTGAAGTGAGCCCTTTAGGATCCAACCCTGTTAAAGGTTACAAACACACTGTTAAGTGTGACCTTGTTAGTGGATTTTATACATAGAGGTTGTCACTTAGTATCGAGCATCTATTGCTACCATCCTTGAATCAGCCTCCTTCTTAGACTGTCAATAGGTATCGGCAAATCCAATGCTATTTTCAAGAATCAACCTTTTTGGCACTCCTTAGGATGTACCTTAATATATAGAAGACTGTTAAGCCCTGCACTGTTAAGAGACTTGATGCTTCAGTGGTTAAAATGAAACACTATGACCTATTTCTAATGCAACTTTGAATTGCATATTTTTAGATCTATTTAAGTACATTACCTCTCTGATTAATGTATCAATTCAATTTTTTGTTCTCCACACTTTATGCTCTATGATAATGTGCTTCAGTGTTCATCGGTGTCTACAGAATTATTTATCTCTCCTTCAGCTTGATTGATCAGGACTGTATGAAGTTATTCTTCAGCATCCTCTTTCTATTCACTCCCCTTAATCCCCTTTTCATGTGATACAAAAATGAATTAAGCTTGTCTCTTATATAGACATGATATTTACTGTTTCTTGATTCTTGATTCTTGGCGTGAAAAACAATCCAGCCAATTTGATTTAAAGCATAACTCCTGATTTATCTTGTAGTTATATTCTTGCCAACTGTACAAATCTTCTTTAAATCATTCACTTAACTCTGGTTGAATAAAACAAAGAAAACAACTAGTTAAGTCTATCTTTAGTTCTTGCCAGCTAGGTATTTTGTCATTTTCTGAACTCTCTATTTTGTCGGTCAACTTTGTAGTTAGTCATCAGATACAACTGCCAGTTCCGTCGATGTGACTCCAGTTAGCTTCAGGATCTCCATCCATCGGGCATCATTGGATTTTTACTCATCGGGAAACTATGTTTTCAGCTCATTGGGCATCCTGTGGTTTTGCTTCATTGGGAAACACTATCTTCTACTTGTTGGGTATCACTGTGACTTTTCTTCTTTGCCTTTACCAATGGTGTGCACTTCATTGGTGTTGTCTTTCACTTAGTGAATACTTGACTTTTATGCATTGTTGAAAGCATAACATTTGTTCCATTGATTCTCTGAAGTCTTTGGCATTATGTACATGACCATTCAAATTATATCAAGTTGACATCAATGAAAATACAAACCATTAACTGATTTAATGCCTTGCATTATCTTCAACTTAACATTATCAAAAATTCAATCAGTTACATGTCATCAATAACTATTGCAAAATTCTTGAACCAGTCCAACGACGAAGTAACAAACTCTCATGATTATGAATGGGATGAGCTATCTATCACCACAAAGGACATTGAAATAGATTTGATTCACATGTTTGCATCCCCATCAGCACCCAATGAACATTCTAACACTACTCCCAACAATAGTGATATTCCTGAAGCAAAGGAAGAGTTCCTTCCCCAATCATTGATGGAAAGACTGGTGTTCTCATAATTCTAGAAGAACTTCAAAGGTGACAAGAAAGAAGCCTCCTTTTACAGAGAGATGATGATGAAATTTATACTAATGAGTCACTAGAGTTTGGTTCACATATAACTAATAATGACCCTTTTAATGACGATCTAACTCTTATTGATCTAAACATCAAAGAACTTAACTTAACAGGACATGTCATGTTAGTTAATAGTCTTGATGCTAATGCGATGTTGTCCTTCCCAGAGCCTGACTCCTTTTCTTTAATAAACCCTGACCTAATTGATTGGGTTACTACAGATCCTATTCCTATCCTCAACTTTCTGAATGAGTACACCTTGCTTGCTATCTAAACACTTATGAACCTTATCCTTATCCCACCAATGAAAGGAGCATGAACATGTCATAGGAGGATATCAAGTTTCTCAGTCAAAAATTGAAAAATAAAAAGAAAAAAGGAACTGGCGGTAAAAACCACGTTGTGGCAGTGTCAGATCCTAAAATAGTAAAAACAAAAGATGTATACGGTGGTGAAAACCTCTCAAAGGCACCAAAGAATGAGATTATTGATATCCTCCCCAAGAACTTTCAAGAAAGGTCTTTAGTTCTAATAGAACCAACACACCTAGCTAATCTAGGCACAATTGAAGATCCTCAAATAGTACACCTAGCACAATCTTTTTTAGAAGAGGACAAGACACAATTCACCGAGTTCCTAAAAGAGAAGAAGATCAACTTTCCATGGTCATATATAGATATTCCTGGACTGGATCCTAAACTGATAATGCACCACTTGTCTATAGCTCCCAGGATCAAGCCCGTAAAACAAAAACTTATAAATATGCATCCTCAGGTTTCACTACTAGTAAAAGAAAAACTAGAGAAATTCTTGAAAGCTGGATTCATCAGAGTCATTTCTTATGCAGGATGGATCTCCAATGTGGTCCTAGTGTCTAAATCTGATAAATCTATCAGGATATGTACAGACTTCAGAGACTTAAACAAGGCATGTCCTAAGGATGACTTCCCCTTGCCTAATATTGATATGATCATAGACCTCACAACAAGATACTAAATGTATTCACTAATGGATGGTTTCTCAAGCTATAATCAGATTAAAATTGCTCTTGAAGATCCAGAGAAGACCGTATTTACATGCGTATGGGGTATTTTTTTCTAGAATGTCGTGCCATTTAGGTTAAAGAATGTTGGTTCTACATATCAAAGAGAAATGACTACTATATTCTACGATATGATGCATAAAAACATGGAGGATTATGTAGATGACACCTTAGTTAAATCAAAACAAATGAGCACTCATATTGTTGACTTAAGAAATATATTGGATGGTATGGAGCAATTTCAACTCAGGCTCAATCCAAAAAAGTGTGCCTTTGGGGTCCAGTCAGCAAAGCTCTTAGGGTTTATTGTTTTAGCAAAAGGAATTGGGGTAGATCTTGTAAAGGTCAAAGCTATACTAGAGAAGACTCCTCCATGCAACATCAGTCAAATGAGGACATTACAAGGAAGACTTTAATCAATCAGGAGGTTCATGTCACAACTTGCAGATAGACCACAAACCTTTACCAAATTACTACATAAAGGGGTCACCTTCAAATGGGATGAACACTGTGAAGCCAACTCCAGAGAATTAAAAGAGTACCTGGCTACTCCTCCTATTCTTATGGCGCCTATTCATGGAAAGCCATTACTCTTGTATATTTCAGCTACAACAACATCACTAGGAGTATTGTTGGCACAAGAGGATGAAACTAGGAAAGAAAGAGCTATCTACTACATCAGTAGAACACTAGTCTCCTATGAGCTCAATTACAACATTATTGAGAAAGCATGTTTAGTAGTTGTCTTCGCATCACAGAAATTGAGACACTACATGATATCACATATGGTAAGACTCATTGCAAAGATTGATCCTTTAAAGTATATTTTAAGTAAAATGACACTAACAGGATGTCTGGAAAAATGGGTCCTCATTCTAAGTGAATTTGACATTGAGTATGTGGATAGGAGGGCTATTAAAGGACAATTCCTCACAGATCAACTAGTTGATTCATCGCTCCAAGATGATGAACCTTTAAGGATTGAATTCCATGATGAGACCATTGTGCATCTAACTGAGTACCCATGGAAAATATACTTTGATGGTTCTTTCACACAACAAGGCCCTAGAGCAGGGGTTCTGTTCATAACTCCTCAAGGCTACAAGATACCCAAGTCTTACAAGTTGATGTTTCCATGCATGAACAACATTTTTGAATATGAGGCATTGATAAATGATCTTAATCTTTCCATGGAATAGAAGATTGTAGATTTACACATGTATGGTGACTCCCATCTCATTATCAATCAAGTTAATGGAGATTATCAGACAAAGGATGAGAATTTGACACCCTATAAATAACTGGTTGATGACTTAAAGATTTACTTTGTCTTTGTCACATTCCAGCAGATACCCAGAACATAGAAAAAATCTGTAGATGCCATGGCTACATTGGAATCCATGTTACAACTAGAGGAACATCAATTCTTCTATGACTTCTTGGTGGAAGAACTATCCTACCCTGCCTTTGATACCCTTGAATACCAAGTAATCTATGCTTTGAACACCCAAGACCAATCTCGGTATGCTAATATCATTGATACCTAACTGACCAAATCATTCCCAATAATCTATCCCAAAATGAGAAAAGAGCCTTGATTAGCAAAGCATCGCATTATGTCCTCATAACTAATAACTTATATCGATGAGGTCTTGATGGTACACTTCTTATATGTTTAGAACTCAAAGAGTTAGCGCATTAAAAGAAGTCCATGAAGGTGTGTGTGGATCACATTCAAACAAATTTTCACTAGTAAAGAAACAACTTAGATTAGGCTATTACTGGCCTACCATAGAAAAAGATGCTATTCAATTTTCCAAAACATGTCATAAATGCCATACACATGGAAATCACATCCATGCTCCTACCAGAGAACTTATACCTTTCATTACACATTGGTCATTTCAGCAAATGGACACAAGTTCATCATTACGGCCACTGAGTATTTCACGAAGTGGGTCAAAGTCGTGATGCTAATCAAAGCCATTGGAAAACAGGTGGCTATGTTCATTTTGAACTACATTATCTATAGATATGGGATACCCTCTTCAATTGTAACAGACAATGGGGCCCAATTTAAGAATCAAGACATTGATGACCTTTGCGAACAATTCCACATTACTCAACATTGCTCCTTAATCTATTACCCTCAAGGTAAAATATAGGAGCACATGTCCTACATATGTGCCTCAAAAAGAAACCACCTCAAAATCAACCTATTTTGGGAAAAATACAAAATAAATAAATGATTTATCGATGACCAAAATGCAGAAATGTAATTAGCTAAGTGATTCAAGGTCCGCGGAGAAAATACAGTTCACAATTTGCACAAATTTTAAGTCCAAACCCCAGATATGATCCTAGATATGCAGGGTGCGATCTTTTTTACTAGATACGATCCTGGAAAAATAGGATGCGATTGAGAATATAGGGTGCAATCCTAGAAATCTCAGATGCAACCTAAGATATGGGGTATGATCCTGAACTGACAGGATACGACATAAACTAGATTTCTTCTCCTAAACTAAGATAAAAATAGAGCAACTAGATGTGATCCAGAAAATCCTAGATGCGACGAAGAAATTCAGGAAAAAAAGATGCGATCTGGGAAATATTGGATACGATGCGGGTTCGACAAGGTGCGATCCAGAATCTCGGATGCAACCTAGAATTGAAAGTACTCTACAAGCTAGAAAAATGCATAACTTTTGAAATTGCAAAATCCACAAGGAATTTTTGTAAGTACTTACCGGAGGTGCGTAATCAGTCAAGCACTAATGATGATGACTAAGCTCGAAATGATGCTTCCTTACAGGGACCACCATCTTCTCTACCAAGCTCTCAAATTTACTATAGGAAAAACTGAAAATGAATAGTAAAATGGTAATTTTTGAGATATATATTGGTCTTTTGAGCTATTTAGGGGTTCTAAAACTCCTCCTAGGCAACTCAAACTCCATTTCTATCCTCTTTTTGATCAATCAGGAACCAAATCGAAGGTGCCTAAGGTTTTTTATGTAGTACAGTAAAAAATTTATGACAGCTCTTTAAAATGAAAAAATACTCCATTTGTTCCAAAAATCTGTCAAATTGCACATTTCATCAATAATCTTGGTCTGACATCATTTTAGCAATCTCACCGCTCACATTTTCACGTAATTGACTTGGTTCTCATGTGTTTATTATTAAACACACCCCTATTTATTCACTTCTTCTAATCTATTCTTTCCTGACCTACCCATTCTTGCAAGTGATACATTGTTTCCACAGAGGGATTTTATTTATTTCTTTCAATTTCGTTCTCAAGGGGGCATGATCACACTATCATCAATCAAATTTTTTGTTAAAACAACATCAAAAATGACTTCATTATCAAACAAATAGGGTATGACAACTTCGTTAACTAATGTCAGAACTATTCGATAAAAAGCTTTGATTCTCATAAGCGGGATATCTTGTGTGTCCTCATTTTAAAATATTCTTGCTAAGCTCCTAGCAGCTTCATATTGACTTTTCAATGACAACCAAGTTCAGAATTAGTATTATCAATCTTTGGATGACAACCAAGTTCAGAATTGGTATTTTTGACATCTTTTGTGTATTGACCTTTGTTCAATCAAGTTCAAAGTCAATTCTATCAGTTTAGTTCGATTAAGTGCGAGACTTATCTCATCAGGAATTTCATTCGATCATGAGATAAATTCTCAAAATTTATGAAGTCAACATCAAAAACTTTCTTTCAATCAATATGTTTCTCGCACATCTATTAAAAGAGGGGCAAATGTAACCACCTATATTTGGTCTTCTCTGACCATAGACCCTATTTTCCCTAAGTGTGATCATACCCCCAATTATGTTCAGACAACTCTTCAATCGATTGACATAATTCATTCAAATCAATCTCCTAAGTGATCTAATCACTAAATTTTATTAATCACCTAAGCCAGTCAAATCAAATCAATTTTAATTCAAATCAAACATGGCTAAGGTAATTAATTTAAAAGGAATTAAATAAATCCCTATTATATCAAACCACTTGCAAAAAGCCTATCTTCTAGCCTAAATTAATTTAATTAATTGGCTATGGTCCTAATTAATTGTCTAAAGAAAGAAAAAGTTTAAATAATTAATATTCCTATTTTTGAATGAATATATTTAATATAATTCATTTCATTAATATTTCCCTAAACCCCTAACCTAACCTATCTCAACCACCTTAACCCTGGGTTCAAACCCATCCCAACCTATTCACCCCATGCTAAATCTAATCCTAATCCTAATCCCATTCTAACCCACCTCCTAATGATGTCACATTCCTAAAAATGCAATTAAGAACTCAACCCACTTGAGAAAGTCAACTTTCTCAAGCTTGACTCCCTCTAAAGTCCACCTTCTCAAGCTTACCTCTTACACCCTTTCCATGCTTCTTAAAGGCTCCCATTAATGCCTTATTAATGGAGATTCGTCAAGCCAATGCCTCTTCAATTCCTTTGTTATTTATTCCTCTTACACTTCATTAATGAGTTTTACAACTCCATTAATGACCCTTGTCCGCCCTCTCTCTCCTCATTTCTTCTATAAATAGAAGGAGTTTTTGAGCACAAATAGGCCCATAATTTTAGAGTTAAATGTATTGTTATGCTATTTATATCATTTTGGAACTCATATTGCATCTTGGATCTAATATTAGGCGTTGTTATTATCTTTATTTTTAGAGTTAATATGCATGCTTCTTTGTCATTTAGACTAGTTTGATTAAAAACTTTCATGCTAGGATGTATATGTCACTGGAAAAGGCATAATCTGAGGGCTATTCTAATTTTTTTCACACTCCTTGTTAGAAAGTAATAGGTCAATTTTAGTGGATTTCCATGCTTTACTAGCCCCATTTTCACTAACGTAATGATCTATTGAAGTGTTGTGTCATAGGTATTAGGTGCACTATTTCACACACACATTTTTATGATCACACTATCATCAATCAAATTTTTGCTCGAAGCAGCATCAAAAATGACTTCGTTATCAAACAACTAGGGGCATGATAGTTTCCTTGACTAAAGTTGGAACTTTAGGATAAAAAATTTTGGTTCTCATAAGCTAGATAGCTTGTGTGTCCTCATTTTAAAAGATTCTTACTAAGTTCCTGGGAGTTTCATATTGACTTTTGAATGACAACCAAACTCTGAATCAGTATTTTCAATCTTTTGACGACAACCAAGTTCTGAATTGGTATTTTTAAGATCTTTTGCGTATTGACCTTTGTTCAATCAAGTTCAAAGTCAATTCTACTAGTTTAGTTTGATCAAGTGTGAGACTGATCTCATCAAGCATTTCAGTTGATCATCAGCGAAATTATCAAAATTTATGAAGTCAACATCAAAAACTTTCTTTGAATCAATGCACTGCTCACACATCTATTCAAAGAAGGGAAAATGTAACCACTTGGATTTAGTTTGCTGTGACCATAGACCCTATTTTCCCTATGTGTGATCATACCCCCAAATATGTTTAGACAATTCTTCAATCAGCAGACATAATTCATTCAAATCAAATTTAATCTCCTAAATGATCTAATCACTAAATTTTATTAATCACCTAAGCCAATAAAACCAAATCAATTTTAATTCAAATCATTTCAAATCAAACATGGCTAAGGTAATTAATTTAAAAGGATTTAAATAAATCCCTATTATATAAAACCACTTGCAAAAAGCCTATCTTCTAGCCTAAATTAATTTAATTAATTGTCTATAGTCCTAATTAATTGTCTAAAGAAATAAAAAGCATAAATAATTAATATTACTATTTTTGAATGAATATATTTAATATAATTTATTTCATTAATATTTCCCTAAACCCCTAACCTAACCTATCTCAACCACGTTGGCCCTGGGTTCAAACCCATCCCAACCTATTCACCCCATGCTAAATCTAATCCTCATCCTAATCCCATTCTAACCCACCTCTGAATGATGTCACATTCCTAAAAATGTGATTAGGAACTCAACCCACTTGAGAAAGTCAACTTTCTCAAGCTTGACTCCCTCTAAAGTCCACCTTCTCAAGCTTACCTCTTACACCCTTTCCATGCTTCTTAAAGGCTCTCATTAAAGTCTTATTAATGGAGATTCCTCAAGCCCATGCCTCTTCAATGCCTTTGGAATTTATTCCTCTTACACTTCATTAATGAGTTTTACAACTCCATTAATGACCCTTGTCCCCCTTCTCTCTCCTCATTTCTTCTATAAATAGAAGGATTTCTTGAGCATAAATAGGCCCATAATTTTAGATTTAAATGTATTGTTATGATTTTTAGATCATTTTGGAACTCATATTACATCTTAGATCTAACATTAGGAATTGTTATTATCTTCATTTTTAGAGTTAATATGCATGCTTGTTTGTCATTTAGACTAGTTTGATTAAAATCTTTCATGCTAGGTTGTATATGTCACTGGGAAAGGCATAATCTGAGGGCTCTTATGTTGTTTTTCACACTCCTATTTAGAAAGCAATAGGTCAATTTTAGTGGATTTCCATGCTTTACTAACCCCATTTTCACTAACGTAATGATCTATTGAAGTGTTGTCTCATAGGTAATAGGTGCACTATTTCACACACATTTCTATGATCACACTATCATTAATCAAATTTTTGCTCGAAACAGCATAAAAAATGACTTCATTATCAAACAACTAGGGGCATGACAGTTTTCTTGACTAAAGTTAAAACTATTTCATAAAAAGCTTTGGTTCTCATAAGCTGGATATCTTGTGTATCCTCATTTTAAAACATTCATACTAAGCTCCTGGCAGCTTCATATTGACTTTTGAACAACAACCAAGTTCTGAATCAGTATTATCAATCTTTGGATGACAACCAAGTTTAGAATTGGTATTTTTAAGATGTTTCACATATTGACTTTTGTTCAATCAAGTTCAAAGTCAGTTCTATCAGTTTAGTTCGATCAAGTGAAAGACTAATCTCATCAGGCATTTCGGTCAATCATGAGTGAGATTCTCATAAAAAAATTCTTTGAATCAATGCGCTGCTCACACATCTATTCAAAGAGGGGAAAATGTAACCACCTATATTTGATCTTCTCTGACCATAGACCCTATTTTCCCTAAGTGTGATCGTACCCCAAATTATGTTTAGACAACTCTTCAATCAGCTAACATAATTCATTCAAATCAAATTTAATATCCTAAGTGATCTAATCACTAAATTTTATTAATCACCTAAGCCAATCAAATCAAATAAATTTTAATTCAAATCAAACATGGCTAAGGTAGTTAATTTAAAAGAAATTAAATAAATCCCTATTATATCAAACCACTTGCAAAAATCCTATCTTCTAGCCTAAATTAATTAATTGGCTATAGTCCTAATTAATTGTCTAAAACAATAAAAAGCTTAAATAATTAATATTCCTATTTTTCAATCAATATATTTAATATAATTCATTTTATTAATATTTTCCTAAACCCCTAGCCTAACCTATCTCAACCACCTTAACCCTAGGTTCAAACCCATCCCAACCTATTCACCCCATGCTAAATCTAATCCTAATCCTACTCGTATTCTAACCCACCACCTAATGATGTCACATTCCTAAAAATTTGATTAGAAACTCAACCCACTTGAGAAATTCAACTTTCTCAAGCTTGACTCCCTCTAAAGTCCACCTTCTCAAGCTTACCTCTTACACCATTTCCATGCTTCATAAAGGCTCCCATTAATACCTTATTAATGGAGATTCCTCAAGCCCATACCTCTTCAATGCCTTTGGGATTTATTCCTCTTACACTTCATTAATGAGTTTTACAACACTATTAATGACCCTTGTCCCCCCTCTCTCTCCTCATTTCTTCTATAAATAGAAGGAGTTTATGAGCACAAATAGGCCCATAATTTTAGAGTTAAATGTATTGTTATATTGTTTAGATCATTTTGGAACTCATATTGAATCTTAGATCTAATATTATGCATTGTTATTATCTTCATTTTTAGAGTTAATATGCATGCTTCTTTGTCATTTAGACCAGTTTGATTAAAAGCTTTCATGCTAGGTTCTATATGTCACTGGAAAAGGCATAATGTAAGGGCTATTATGTTGTTTTTCACACTCCTCCTAGTTAGAAAGCAATAGGTCTAATTTAGTGGATTTTCATCCTTTACTAACCCCATTTTCACTAACGTAATGATCTATTGAAGTGTTGTGTCGCAGGTAACACGTGCACTATTTCACACACACAACAACCAACAAGATGAATGAGAAGATGAGTGAAGATAAAGAAAAGGGGAAGAAACCAGTGGAGGAGATAGAACTAGAGCCTGACTCTCCTCTACTTGAGGAACCATTTCTCAAGGCACTCAAAGCATTGAGTGGAAAGGCTCTAGAAGGAATTACAATGTTATCTGGTAAGATGGATGCAGAGATGGTCATGAAATGGATCAAAGTTATGGAAAACTACTTTTAATGTGATGGAATCACAGAGGCACAAAAGGTAAAGATAGTGAAGTCTAGGCTAAGAGGGCAAGCACCATCTTTCAGAATCATCTTTTTGAGCCAACATGTCTTGTTATGGTTACCTACCTTCTAACAACCTTTATTAACTTCCTTGAAAGTGACTGGTCGGTCTTGGGAACCAGGACATGGGTCACTTAAAGAATACCAACAATGTAGGATCTAGAA
Source organism: Thuja plicata (assembly GCA_018584345.1). Taxonomy (NCBI): domain Eukaryota; kingdom Viridiplantae; phylum Streptophyta; class Pinopsida; order Cupressales; family Cupressaceae; genus Thuja; species Thuja plicata. Next base: position 226,172 of record MU214051.1, on the reverse strand, counting down.
TTCTAGGATCTGGGAACCTATGTTCTGAAAGAATGAATGGATACAAAAATACATTTCCTTACCAGATTCTCAGGACTCCGGAGAAGTTTGTTGTCCTTCATGATTTTTCCCAAGCCTCCAACACTTGGCCTATACTTTCTTCATCTACACTTCTGATTCTGTTGTCAGTGGGACAGCATCAGAAGTGTAGATGAAGAAAGTATAGGCCAAGTGTTGGAGGCTTGCGAAAAATCATGAAGGACAACAAAGTTCTCCGAAGTTCAAATAATCTTGTAAGGAAATGTATTTTTCTATCCATTCATTCTTTCATAACGCAGGTTCCTGGATCCTAGAATTCTGGATCCTACATTTTTGGTATTCTTTAAGTGACCCATGTCCTGATTCCCAAGACCGACCGGTCACTTTCAAGGCAGTTCATAAAGGTTTTCAGAAGGTAGGTAACCACAACAAGGCACGTCAACTTGACAAGATGACTCTGACAGATGGTCTTCCCAAGGCACCGCTTCAGCAATACACCTGGCGCATCGAAGACAGTGAGTCACTTTCCCATTTATGAGGCATGTGGCCTCAATCCCTAGGGGATCAGATTTATTCTTTCTCCTCCTGGCTCTCTTCTCGAGGCCAATTCTTCCACTCCTCTCTTCTATGTAACCTAGATCTTTCCCCTTTAGGGTTTCCATTTTAAGATTTTGATCACCTTCATAAGGTTTGATCACTTAATATTTTGTATTCCCTCTCTGAATGAATATTTTGTCTCTCAGAACTTTTTTGTCTCCAATATTTTTTTTTGTAACATGTTATTTTTATCATGAAGATAATCTTGGCTTATGAATTCTTTGAATTCTAACAAGACCTTGAGATATTAGTTTCCTATGTTGAGTTTCAAGTATTCCAATGCTACTAGGTTTTTCAAATACTTTTATTGAAATGAATTGTTATGTATTTCTATTTGAGGATTATTAATACAATTTTCCTCTTTCTCATGTTGATTATTTCCATAAAGGGTTTTCCAACATAAATCTAGTCTCGTATATGGTATTTTTTACTCTGTGTTTTTTTTAATGTGTAATCACAAATTACCTTACTAGTTAATCCAAGTTTTAAATTTGCAATTAAATTCTAAATATCTTAAGTAGTTTAGATTCACCTTTATTTCTAAAAAATTGTGCATTCAAATGAGTGGAAAATATGAAAATGGTATAGGGTTCATGCTTAGCATGACATATAGAGAAATTAATTCTAGTTCTATGGAACATGAAATATAAATTCTCTAGAAAGAATAGTTTTAAACTTAAAAGATGAAGGGTGGGAAATTAAAGATATCATTTCGATTTATTAGTGCTAGAGAACACATGTGAATGAGAAATAAGCATGACCCAAAAATATTTTTAATTAGTTTTCTTCAAGTCTTGTTTTTTTCTCTATTTTTATAGTTTGTCTCAGTTGTCGGCATCTTTCTAATCATGAAGTAAATGTACTAGACTAGTGTAGATCAGAAATTATCTAATCACTTCTTCCTATACCCAAATGGAAGCTTTGGAATAGAGTGTAGACATCCATCAACCCATAAAGAGAGGAATTGTATTAGATGTTGCAATTGTAACTCCATTAGATGATACATGTGTGAAAATATGGAAGCATAGACCAGTCACATGGGATGTTGATAAAGTGTGGAAAATAGATGTTGTCCCATAGAATGGAATGATTTTCGAACAGGTATTGGATACTTTAATATATGTAAATTGGTAGATGTAACACCAAATTCTTACCTTAAATTTGTTTTTCTAGCTCTTAAAATTAGACAAGGGAGAAAGGAAAGAGATAGGGCCACAATGAAAAGGGGAAACAATAGACCATTCTTTGGATACAATATGTGACAAGATAGAATCCATGTGGTTAGATTGAAATAACATAGATCCAAATAGAAGCCAATAAATATGGGTTTGTATAGAGATAAAGAACGAAAGTAAATAGTTGAGAGTGGGTTGTAGTGACAACCCAAAAGGGGGGTGTGTGGAAACAAGTGGTGAGTGAAAAAAGAGGAGATGCTACATTAAATATCAAGTCAAAAACAATTATTATTTAGCATAAGAACAAGGAAATCAAGGTGTGTAAGGATGAATCACTAGTAATATTGAAGAGAATGATCAGTGCATAAAGTTAATAGAATAATTTTGAAACTATTTAGTAATGTGTGTATAGTTATCAAAGATTCAAGTTTAAATACATCAATGATGTTTTGCATTAGTGTTTATATTTTAATGTATGAAATATTTCTTGCAATTATGTCACTATGAGTTTTATGAGTTGTGAGTGGGAGAGAGGTATCCTACGTCAAATGGTATCAAAACCATAGGTTTTGACTGCACAAGTACAGTGTTCAACGTGGGGCAACTTATGCCAGGACTAGTTGATGGATAGAGAGTAAACATATTGGTTGTGAAGAAGATTGTGTGGGATGTTTCAAGTGGGAGAGATAATTCTTGAGTAGGAAGAGATTGAAACCACTAATTTAAAGAGCATTAAATATGCTTCCTTGAAGAGGAATTTTTAGGAAGGTGTTTGAGAGATTTTGAGAATTGATAAAACAAATTATATCATATATGATATACCGAATGAGATGAGATTGGATATTGGAAATGCAAGAATTTATGTGAGTGAAGAAGAAGATTCTAGGCTAAGAGGGAAAGCACTCACATGGTAGAAGTTCTTGCAGGAAGAAAGGGAGAAAGAGGGAAAGAAGCATGTAGAAAATTCAAAATCAATGGTGGTGAAGGTGAAGGAGAACTACCTTCTAGAAGACTATGAAATTCAGCTACACAAGAAGAGGTAGAACCTTAGGAAAAAGGATCTAGATGTGCCATCATACACTGAGGAATGTCAAAAACTTTGTCTTAGATCAAGAATAAAGGAGATAAAGAGCATCAAGGTTGCTTGGTACCTTAATGGATTAAGGTGGAATATACAATAAGAACTCGGTCTTTTTACCCTAAATTCCATTCATAGCTATTTTCAAATGGATTTGAAAGTGAAAGAGAAACTTAGGAAGAAGAAAGATTCTAACTCTAGAGGGAGAGGAAGGGGCAAAGACAATAGAGGTGGCCATAGAGGAGGCACAAGTGGAAGAGGAAATGAAAATAGAAGTCAAGGTAACTCTAGATATACAGAGAAAGGAAATGAATCAAGAAATATGGGTGGATACAATAGAGGAAGAAGTTCTTATAACAGTGGAAGAGGAAGGTCAGAGGGTTTTGGAAGAAGTTCTCACTTTTCTTCCATGAAATGCTACAATTGTGGTCAGATGGGGTACCTTGCATATAGGTTTCCTAACAAACCCTCAGATTCACAGCGAGAGAAGAAGATAGCCTATGTTCAAGAGGAAGATTGTTCTAAGAAATTGGAGGTGAGTCTAGATTCAAAGAAAGGTGAACACCTCATGTTGAGAAGAATTTTGATTAAGACACCCACTAGAGATGAGAATAAGTAGAGAAGGGCTCTCTTTAGAGTCAAGTGAAAGATATTGGGGAAAGTGTGTAAAGTGATCATTGATTCAGGATCCAAAGATAATGTTATCTCTTAGGAGGCAGTAGAGAAGTTGAAACTCACAAAGATTCCACATGTGTGTCCTTATAAAGTTATATGGTTAAACAAGGGCTAGAACATCTTGGTAAATGAGAAAGTGTGGGTAGAATTCACCATTGGGAAGTATCAAGACAAAATACTTTTTGATGTGTTTCCAATGGATGCTTGCCATCTGTTGCTTGGTAGACCATGGCAGTATGATAGGGAAGCTGTCCCTAATGGGAAAGAGAACAAGTGCCCCTTCAATAAAAATGGGGTAACTTTTAAGATTCACTCTTTGATACAAGAAGACATAGTGGAGAAGACAGAATCCAGTACATTGCTAATGAGTGGGAAGAATTTCCTAAATGATCTAAGAGAGGAAGAAGTTGGCTATGCAATCATGTTAAAGCCAAAGGAGGAGGAGACTCATAAACAAGCACCTATACTAGCAGAAGTGAGACAACTGTTGGATCAGTTCAAGGATATAATATGTGAGGGTACACCAGCTACACTACCACCAAAGAGGGAGATAATTCATCAGATTGACTTCATACCAGGAGCATCTTTTCCAAACAAGGCTGCATACAAAATAACAGCAGAGAAAAACAAGGAGATAGCCAGGCAATTACAAGAACTTTTGGACCAAGGGTTGATCAAAAAGAGTATAAGCCCATGTGTTGTCCCAGTGGTGTTGGCTCCTAGGAAGGGATGTAAGTGGAGGATGTGTACTAATTCTTGGGCTATAAATAAGATCACTAGTAGATATAGATTTCCTATTCCTAGGATAGAAGATTTGATGGATTGTTTGGGGGGTGCTAAGTACTTATCTAAAATTGATTTAAAAAGTGGTTACTATCAAATTAGGATGAAGGAAGGTGATGAGTGGAATTAATCTTTTAAGACTAAAGAGCGGTTATATGAATGGTTAGTTATGCCCTTTGGGCCTACCAATGCACCTAGTACCTTTATGAGTGTGATGAATGAGGTCTTGAAATACTACATAGGTGTGTTTGTAGTTTTTTATTTAGATGACATCCTCATTTTTATTAAGACAAAGGAGGATCATATGAAACACTTGGAGTTAGTGTTGAAGAAGTTGCACGAAGAAAAGCTCATTATCAATCTTGAAAAGAGTGAGTTCATGAAGGAAGAACTAGTCTACCTAGGATTTATAGTTTCCAAAGGTGACTTGAAAATGGATAAAGAGAAAGTAGAGGCCATATTGAACTTTCCTACTCCTAAGACAAGGACTAAAGTTAGGAGCTTCCATGGGTTATCCCAATTCTATAGGAAGTTCATTAGGAGATTCAGTGAAATTTGTGCTCCATTCCTAGAGACCATTAAAGGAGGATTGAAAAAAAAATTGTACGGACCAAGGCAGCTAATAACGGGTTTGAAAGGTTGAAAAGATAAGTAGCCACTCAACCTATATTGTTGTTACCAAGCTTTGACAAACCTTTCATAGTAGAATGTAATGCAAGCAGCATAGCAGTGGGAGCTTTCTTAAGCCAAGAGGGCAAGCCTGTGGAATTTTTCAGTGAGAGATTGATTGAGGAAAAGTCTAGGTACTCTTCCTATGACTTGGAGCTATATGCTCTTGTACAAGCCCTAAATAAATGGAGGTGTTACTTATTGCCTAAATAGTTTTTTGTCTTGACAAATAACCAAGCATTGAGTTATATAAATACACAAGACAAGCTTAGCTTGAGACACATCAAATGGATGAAGTACCTATAGTCATACACTTTCACTATAAAGCATAAAAAGGGGTTGCAAAACAAAGTTGTAGATGCCCTTAATAGAAGATTGCTCACCATTTAGGAGATTCAATTGTAGAGTACAGGGGTTAAAGGTTTTAAGGATGTCTATGAGGGAGATTTAGATTTCTCAAAGATTTATAAGGTGTGCAAGGATTCTGAGAACCATGATCACAGTGAGTATGTAGACTATACATTGTAGAATGGGTTTATATTCAAAGGAAAGAAACTATGTGTTCCAAAAGGCTCTATGAGGGAGAATCTCATACAGGAGAAGCATAGTGAGAGTCTAAGTGGACACTTTGGATTGAACAAGACACTAGGCTTAGTAGAGAGGTTCTATTGGTGACCAAAAATGTAGAGAGATATAAGGAGATATGTAGAGCAGTGTGGGGTGTGTAAAAACAAAAAAGGAACGTCATTAAATGTAGATTTATATCATCCATTTCCCATCCCAAGTAGGCCATGGGATTGCATTAGTATGGATTTTGTTGTGGGACTACCTAGGAAACCTACTGGTTTAGATAGTGTGTTTGTGTTAGTAGACAGGCTTAGAAAAATGAGCCATTTTTTCCCATGCAAGACAACACATGATGCTAGCCATATTGCCCATTTTTTCTTCAAAGAAATAGTGAGGATACATGGCTTTCCAACAAGCATAGTTGCAGACAGAGATGTGAAGTTTGTGGGACATTTTTGGAAGACACTTTGGAGAAGGCTAGGAACTAACTTGTTACATAGCTCAGCATATCATCCTCAAATAGATGGCCAGACAGGGGTGATCAATAGGGTCCTTGGAAATTTTTTGAGGTGTTTGACTAAAGAATATGACCAAAGTTGGGAGCAAGTGATACCTCACACAGAATTTGCCTATAATGATAGTACAAATTGGACCACACATAAAATCCCATTTGAGATTGTTAATGGGTTACATCCTAGGGGTGTACTTGAGTTGAGAGACTTACAAGGTTATGAAGGCATCAGTGGTCATGCTGATGATTTCTCTCAGTCAATGAGAGAGGTACTTGAATAGGTTAGGAGGACTTCACAAGGGAAAACCTATTAAGTTGCAGATGAAAAGGATTGGGCCTTCCAAGGTGTTGGCCAAGCATGGACCCAATGCCTATAAAGTGGAGTTACCCAAGGAGATGTCAATTTCTCCAATCTTCAATGTGAAGGACTTGATAAAGTATAAAGGGATAGAGATGGAAAAAGTATAGTATAGTAATGAAGTAGATAAGGATGTGGGAGAGTTCAAGACTCTGGATTAGATCAAGCCACAAGTTGAAAACATATTGGATTCAAGAGTGAAGAAGAAGACCAGGCATAAAGTCTATATGGAGCATTTGGTGAAGTGGAGGCAGCAACCAGAATCAGAAGCCACTTGGATAGCTGAGAGTGACTACAAAAAGCATGGAATTAGTGAGGAATACATGAGACCACATGTACCTTAACTTGTTTGTTGTAGGGGAAGGATGGTGCAGGAGCACCCTAGGGTCTTTGAAAGATCTTGTTAGTCATTTTGGCTTGTAGGTTGGTTTGGCAAACCATCTTTGATTAAGGACTATTTTATAAACTCCCAAGTGTGTTTAAGGTTTGTTTAGGGTGAGTAGTTTTTAGGGTTTCAAGTTGTGGAGTCAAGTTGCACCTAGGGGTCTATACCCTTAGAAGTCAACCAAAAGGTCAAAGGGTTGACCAAAACTCCAAAATAGGAGATTTTCAAGTTTTTATTGTTTTTAAATTTTTTAGGGCCATTTGGTAAGTTTTGAAACCAAATTGGGCCATTGAAGTTGAGAGAATGTCATTTTGACAAAAGTTGTCAAAGTTGTCATGACAACTTTTGCAACTTTGCAAAGTTTTCATGAAAACATTTCCTAGTTTTTAGGAATCAGCTTTTATGATGCCCAAATCTCAACATGAGGGTCCAAACATGTGTGAATGGAGTATATAAGGTGACACAAACCCTAAAGTGACAGTTAGATTTCATTTTGTACGGACTGTTTGTCAAGAAGCAAGTTTTACACTGTATTTTGTAGATAGAGCCATCATCCAGTACTTTAATGGATTAGATGGATTGAATTAATGAATTGAGAGTGTTCCTTATTTAATTTCCTTAGTGAGTGTGGCATTTTTTTGATCTTTTGTGCATACTAGTTATCATTTTGTAAATTCTTTGTGTTTGACTAGTTCTCTGTCTAGTTTTGGACCAGTCATGTAGATATTGGTTTTGCTTGAAGTTCCCATGGTCCAAAGCCCTATGACCCCTTGGAATAAATTAAGGCCTTGTATCTAAAATGTATATATAGTGTGTGGATTGTGTGTGTTCAGGGAAGGCAAGATAACTTTTAGGCCCTAGGCGAGTACTAGTTACTCTGGTTAGGGAAACTGAACAGTACAGTAGCAATGGTGATTGCTTGGTGATTGGTATGTGAAAATAAATGATAGAGGAGTGTAGGGAATTAAAAATAGACATGTTAATTGGAGGATAAGTTCATAGGAGCTCATTATATCACTTAAAGAAAGTAAAGAAACCAGACCAGTATTCATGCCCTATAAACCCTCAATTTTAGGCGTTTAGTGAAATTCCATTGTACGAACAAGGTGGGAAATTCAAACCTATAAAATCTATAAGGTTAGGAAAAAACCATAAGGAATATGTATTTATATTCTAGGAGTGTTAAGTTATTTTGAGAGAAAATCTATCTTTTCAGTGTTTAGGAGGGCTGATAGGCCTAAAAAGGCTACAAGGCCTAGAAGAGTAGAATATTGAACCCGATTGGAAATTGGATGAAAGGTCCTCAAGATTGGATAAAGTGTTGAAAGAGACTAGAAAGGAGTCAAGGATCCTACTCACAAGAAGGAGAGTCATTTGGAAGGATAAATGACCAAAGTAAGCCATGAAAGTGTAAAGCTACAGTGAAGGGTTTATTAAAGGATTGAACTTGGTGGAGAGCTCCTAGTGTGGTAGTGGATCAAATTAGGATCCTCTAGTTAGGGTAGTTATTGTGACCCTAAGAAAGACCAAGATAAGGTCTAGGAGAGAGAAAGGAAGCTCTAGGAGAGGGAGCTCCCCATCAAAAACATGACATAACTAGCTACCCATAGGCTTGATGGTTTTAACTTTACTGTAACACAAGTTCAAATAGTTATAGGTCCACAAATGTCTTGCTAATGCTTAAAATAGAGTATCAAGATCAACATAAAATAGAGACAATAAATTTTCTCATCACTGAGTTAGGTTTCCATCTTCAACAACTGCCTGGTTTGAACTAGTGAGCAGTGCAGAACACAAATATTTACACAAAAATAATTAAAGAACTTCTAAAGACCAAACCCATGGCACACAAAAAAATACAAAAAACTACTCTAATCCATGCATGAGCTACAATTATGAATGCAATCCATATCCAATATACCGTTACTCAATAACTAACTAAAATGCACACAAAATCAGCACTTCTCTATATTCTTCAAAATCAGAATCTGTACAATAGGTGTCTAATCTTGGGATTAGGTCATCAGATGTCTTAAATAGGAAAAAACATTCCTTTGGTTTCTACTTAGGGAACTTCTCCATCATTTTTTCAAGCTTGGACAATGTTGTCCAAGCAATTTTTAAATGTTGCAAAAGTTGTTGAGAAACTTTTTACATCTTTTTGCACATTTTCACAACTTAATGAAAATGAGAATAAGAACTAATATAACCTCATCCTAGACTTCTATCTTGATTAAAAAAAGATTCTAAACATCTCCAAGCCTGAAAAATGTCATGTTGACATCATGATGTCTTCTAACCAATCAGGAGGCTTTACAACATTTTAGCCTCTAATTGCAACTTTCAAAGGACTTAAGACTTAACTACACCCTAATCCTTATTGTACTAGCACTCTATGGTCACCATGACCTTATGGAATAAAAAAAATTCCTTAGAGGGCTTCACACAAAAAAAATTCATGGGATTGATTATACCAACCCATGGGTGCTCCTGCACCACTGCCCAAGCAAAGATAGTTGCTATCAGACAGTTCACTGGATGGTATATTTTCTATATACACTTACATTTCAAATTGTAAGTCCTTGAGGGTGGCTTTAACCTTCTTTAGGTAGTGTTCCTGGGTAGTGAGCCCACTATTCTTCTTGACTCCTAACAAGGTTTGTCCTTTAATAGGGACTATGTACTATAATGCATTAATAAGCTCCTAACAAGGATAAATATTTTAACAGGGATAATATACTCTCAGTACATTATTTGTGGGTGCTAATTCCCACCGGGGCTTTAGCTTTAACAAGGTTTCCTCAAAAAACAAATTATTGTGTTATTATGTTGGCATTTACTGTGTTATCATTTTGATTAAGTTTTGGTTTATAAAGTTTAATATTTAATAATCTGTCTCACAACTTATTCACCCCCCTCTCAGTTGTGTTTGTGGAATGTTATTTCTAACATTTATTTTTTTTCATTATTTTTTCAAAGTCATATTGGTTAATTAAAGTTAGTCGGTAAAGTGTACAAAGTAATCGGTAAAGGAAAAAGATAGATAGACACCGAGCAGAGCAGGACAAACACCAAGTAGTGCATGATAATTTCTGAGCTGAGATCTTATGTTACCGAGCAAGAAAGAAACATGTTACTAAGTAACACAGGGCTGACATAACAATTCATAGTAGATACATTGAATCTAGACACTGAGCAGAAAACATTTTACAGAATTCAAGGTGAGTGTTAGGTAAAACATTGGGAATATAAACACATCATTGCACATGACTACAAGGTAGATCCACCAATAGAAAATCAAAGGACTAATACATTGGAAATGAAACCACAGCTAGCACCGCTTAAAAGCCACCATTGAAGGAGAAGGATCTAGAACATTTCCACTACCTCTAGGTCAAATAAAAAGGAATAGATTATGAAGAATAGAAAGAGAGGGAGACATATGGAGAGTTTGAGTGAATGGTGCAGAAGGATGAAAAAGAGGAATAATTGATGTGATAGTGATGAAATACTAAGTACAGAGAAGTTAGAGTAGAATAGTGAAGATGAACTAGTTTTGATGCTACCGATTGTAGAATGAGATAAAGAAGTTATTGAGCATAGTGAGTCTGAATAATATTTGTTGATGCATTATTATAGACATATTTGTACTGAATTTTATTGTATACAGAAGAGTGAAAATCCCACTATTGGGTAGGCCCTAATAGGTCCTATTTTTTAAATCCTTTAATAGGGTACATCTCTTAGACTAGAGATTGTAAAATCCTTTAGCAAGGTAGACTGTATAAGTCTTTTGTACTGCTAACAAGGTAAGCTATCAGAACTAGCTAAACATTGTAACTCTAACTGAGCAACTTTTTTACTGCAGTAGTGAAGGATTTTGGGTACCATTCCCACCCCATTCTCTCCTCTAACAAGGGTTTATGCGAGACCAAAAATCATGGTGTTGTAAGTTGTGATTTCATGTTTTGATTTATATGTTTTTTAATGAATAACTGCAAAGTGTTCAATTCAATAATTGATAAGAATCTATGATAAAAAAATTTGCAGTATTGATTCACCCCTCCCCTCTCAGTTTTTATCTTTAAATATTAAATCCAACAGTTGAATTCATCACTTTGTGTTATTTTATGGTGTTTGCATTTGACTAACTATTCATATTACCCATATATACATATTAATGAAGAATACCTATTTCTATATAATAAAGTCTATATACCATATATACCTTTCAAACATAGTGGCTTTTGGCATCAATGAAAAAGGAGGATAATATTATTCAGTGTTTTTTGAATATCAAGAACATATCAAGAATATCATTGCAATGAATGACTATGTAGAATAGTGTGTATCCATGCCAATCAGAAGAACAAAGTTTTAGGGTTGTAGAAATATATAAATGAGAACATCAAATGAGTTTATATAAACTAAGATATGAATTATCACATGTACCATAAATATTCAAGTAACCACACAATCTATCCAAACTGATTCAAAAGGGAACACATAACTATGCCAAAAATCTAAGTATAGTATACGTAATATGATATTCATGCTCTTGTCAAATGATGATCAAATGTTGTCACCTATCTAGATTGGTGGCTTTGACATCAAGAAAAATAACTAAGGGACAAAAGATATAATCCCCTTATATTTCATAATATAACCTTCATCTCAAGAGGGAGGATAGCTAGATAGGCCCATCTCTGGTAGAGTTCGTTGTAATCTATTAACCACATCAACTTTGCTTAGTTTTTTACGAGTCTCGATAGATGATGACTTACCTACCTCTTTAGATACAACACCCTAATTTAAATTCATTCCTTTTGTATTACTCACAACTATCATTGAAGGATTACCCTTACACATGTCTCTTGATTTAACCACTATGAAAGGCACTTCATTTTCAATGTTCATTCCCTTAAGATACACAAAGTATCCACTAGTCATATTGCCGTTATCCAAGGTCGTATCATCACTTTCTCGGTAAGACTAAACCTCATCATTTCCCATAGAGTTTCCTATAATGTCATTTAATGACACCAAAACACTATATCTTGAGGCTAAACTAAATAGTTTGGTAGATTAATCATTAAATTAATCTCAGGTCAAAAAGGCAGTGACCCAAAAATAGAATACACTAAAACTTGAACTTGAGAAACCTCATTAGACTCACCCTCTAGCCACATGAAATCCACTTGCAAGACCACTTCATTACTATTAGAATCTCCTTCAAACCCTTTGGCTTCATCTTGCAATGTCACTTCATTACTCTTTAAGTTTTCATCTTTTTTCCTCCAACATTTCATTAATGTCTTCACTTTAGCTTGTTTCTATGGACAATGCTTCAGCCAATGGCCAAATTTACTATAATGAAAGCATGTAAAAGGAAATGATTGGAACTCAATGACGTAAGACAAAATCCCAAGTTTTGACTTAAGAGAAACTTCCTTGACAGATTTTTAGATTGTTTAATATTAATACATACACGAGCATAAACTAGCCTTTTACTTGCAATTGTCATGGGATCCACCAAAAAGAGATCCCCAAAACAAGCTGCAATTCCTCTAAAAATATCTTCATCCAAAAATTCCAAGGGTAATCCCTTTGACAGGTCTATATATGTTTGAAGAACTTTTTATCACTATTTATTTTATCATGGGGTATGCGCAAGATCATGAGGGGCCAAACTATGCCCTTAAGTGGCAATGAAAAATCAGAAAATCAGGGTTAGTAAACTTGACGTGAAAATTTAAACTAGCTATCAACCTAATATCAAAAAGTTGTAAGAATAGAATCTCTAGGAAATTGAATGTAGTTTCTAAACTACTAGACCTTTTCTAAAAAAAAGTTAATATGATTGGTGAAAAGTATAGATTTCAATGCAGCAGTTCAAAAATTTTAGGAAAAAAATAAGTAGGTGTATGTCTGACCACATTAATCATAATCAAATGATAATATTTTTTTATAAGATTTTATATATAAGTAGTAGACTCATTCCCGGATGTGATGCATATTTTTGTGTAATTTTATTCCAAAAAAATAATTAATTATGAAAATTATCTGCTACAAAATTTTCAGAATAAAAAAACTCTCGTGTTTAACCACCTTAACTCATTGAAAACTTTACCAAATTCAAAAAAACAAAATTTTCCTTATAGTAGGCAAAGCATAGAATGTGACGCATTTTTCAAATTTCAAAAATGTTATACCGTCTGAAAGTTATAGCCATTTTTCAATCAGTATATAAATTAGCACTTTAGAGGTAACTCAATTGGAAAATAACTAATAATTACTTACCGAATTCAAAATTTGACAGCA
>MU214051.1:177116-188024 GCA_018584345.1 Thuja plicata | reverse complement strand
TGCCTTATCACATGTTAGGACCCCTAGGAAGTCCGTATGACCCCTTTTGACACATTGCAATACTCAACTATTTCCCTAGGGGTCGTATGCCCACTTAAGACACACTTGAGAGTTCTAATGTGTCAAAAGGGGTTATGGAGACTTTCTAGGGGTCCTTCTACACTTTATCACACATTAGGACCCCTAGGAATTCTCCATGACCCCTTTTGACACATTTCAACACTCAAGTGTGTTCCAAGGGGTTGTATGACCCCTTAAGACACACTTGAGAGTTCTAATGTGTCAAAAGGTGTCATGGGGACTTCCTAGGGGTCATAGTACACCTTATCATAGGTTAGGACCCCTAGGAAGTTCTCATGACCCCTTTTGACACATTTCAACACTCGAGTGTGTCCCAAGGGGTCATATGACCCCTTAGGACACACTTGAGTGTTCACATGTGTCAAAAGGGGTCATGTGGACTTCCTAGGGGTCCTACACATGATAAGGTTTATAGGACCCCTTAAGACACTCTTTGACCCCCTGGGACACATTGGAACACTCAAGTGTGTCCCAAGGGGTCCTAGGACCTCTTAAGACATACTTAAGTTTTTCAATGTTTCAAAAGGGGTCATGGGGTCTTCCTAGGGGTCCTAATGCGTGAGAAGGTGTACTAGGACCCCTTAGGACCCTCTTTGACCTTTGGGGACACAATGGAACACTCAAGTGTGTCCCAAGGGGTTCTACGACCTCTTGGGACACACTTGAGTGTTTGAATATATGTAAAGGGATCATGGGGACTTCGTAGGGGTCGTACGACCGTGATAAGGTGTAGTAGGACCCCTTAGGTCCCTCTTTCACCCCCGACAACATATTGGAACACTGAGGTGTGTCCCAGGAGTTTTTAAGACCCCTTGGGATCAAAGAGGGACCTAAGGGGTCCTAGTACATGCTCTCACACGTTAGGACCCCTAGGAAGATCCAATGACCCCTTTCAACACATTGGAACACTCAAGTATATCCCAAGAGGTCGTAGGACTACTTGGGACACACTTGAGTCTTCCAATGTGTCTCTAGGGGTCAAAGAGGGTCTTAAGGGGTCTTATTACACCTTATCATGCATTAGGACCCCTAAGAATACTTCATGACCCCTTTCGACACATTGAAACACTCAATTGTGTCCCAAGGGTTCCTAAGACCTCTTCGGACACACTTGAGTGGTCCAATGTCTCGAAAGGGGTCATGGGAACTTCTTAGGGGTCATAATGTGTGATAAGGTGTAGTAGGACCCCTTAGGACCCTCTTTGACCCCTAAGGACACATTGTAACACTCAAGTGTGTCCCAAGGGTTCCTACGACCTCTTAAGACACACTTGAGTGTTCCAATATTTCAAAATTTGTCATGGGGTCTTCCTAGGGATTCTAACATGTGAGAAGGTGTACTAGGACCCCTTAGGATCCTCTTTGACCCCCAGGGATACATTCAAACACTCAAGTGTGTCCCAAGGGGTCCTACAACCTCTTGGGACACACTTGAGTCTTCCAATGTGTCGAAAGGGATCATGAGGACTTTGTAGGGGTCCTACAACTGTGATAAGGTGTACTAGCACCCCTGAGGTTTCTCTTTGACCCCCGGGAGCACATTGTAACACTGAATTATGTCCCAAGGGGTCTTACAACCTCTTGGGACACATTTGAATGTTCCAATGTTTCAAAAGGGGTAATCGAAAGTCCCCATGACCCCTTTTGATACACTGAAACACTCAAGTGTGTCCTGAGAGGATGTAGGACCCCTTGAGACACAATTGAGTGTTCTAATATATCATTGGGGGTCAAAGAGGGACCTAAGAGGTCCTAGTACATGTTCTCATGCGTTAGGACCCCTAGGAAGATCCCATGACCCCTTTTGACACATTGGAACACTCAAGTGTATTTCAAGAGGTCGTAGGACCCCTTGGGACACATTTCAGTGTGCCAATGTGTCTCTGAGGGTCCTAAGGGGTTTTATTACATCTACTCATGTGTTAGGACCCTTCAGAAGACTCCATGACCCCTTTCGACACATTGAAACACTCAATTGTGTCCCAAGGGGTCCTACGACCTCTTGGGACACACTTGAGTGGTCCAATATCTCGAAAGGAGTCATGGGGACTTCCTAGGGGTCCTAACACGTGATAAGGTGTAATAGAACCCCTTAGGACCCTCTTTCACCCCCGGGTACACATTGGAACACTCAAGTGTGTCCCAAGGGGTCATATGACCTATTGGGATACACTTGAATGTTCCAATGTTTCAAAAGGGGTCATGGGGTCTTCCTAGGGGACCTAACATGTGAGAAGGTGTACTAGGACCCCGAGGCCACATTGGAACACTCAAGTGTGTCCCAAGGGGTCCTACAAAAGTTCATTTGAAAAAAAAATTTACAAAAAAAAAAAATTATTATTATTATTATAAAAAAAAAAAAAAAAAAATTGGGTACCCGAAAAAATTAGGTACCCAATTTTGTTTAGAGTACCCAAAAAAATTAGGTACCCGATTAGGCTTGTGCTTTGGTTTCAGGTTTGCCCAAGTGTACTGACACCCAGGCCTACTAAAAAGTCAACAAACATTTTCATGCACTTTTGGACAAGTGAAAAGTGGATTTTTTCACATCGCCACTTTTTGGCCCCCCATGATCTTGCACATACCCCGTGTTACTAATAATGTGGTGAAGTCATTAGATATAGTAGGGTTTTGCTGGTATAGATTGCACAATTGATATAGATAGTTGAAGGCCAAATTCTGCCTATATTTTTAATTTTTTTGGAGTTTTAGTGAGTTGGAAAAGTATAATATAGAATACATTTGCAATATCCAACACTGAAGTAGATTATAAGTCTACAAAAAGTCCCTCGATGAATGGGATATGATTAGAAAGACTCAATACATGCATTGGTTTTAATTTAAACAAGATTATAAGGACTAGAAGTGATAGTTTAAGTGCCATATGTGTACAAAGAAAATATTATGTATCATGCTTGTTAAGAATGGTAATTTTCAATATCATCGAGTGTGAGAAATCATTGTGAATAGTAATGTCTTGATTGATAAACTTGACACTTTCGATAATGTTATAATTACAGTAATAAAGAAAATAAATACAAATAAGTTCTCTTGGTGTAGGATGGCCATGTGATCAAGTCACTTTATGTAACTTTTATGAATCTCATTGCTTTAGTTGTAGTGAATACTGTCAAGTTGGAGAATGTTAGCACAAATTGCCATTAACTTACAATCCTAACAAATTTATATATTTTTTGAAATGGTTTGAATTCCTAGAGGACACCAAAGGCCAATTCCTATTTAATATTTTTTAGTTCTATGGAAAATATAAATTTCATTCAAATATGTGGTCATGTTTTTATGGTAATTACAAGATATGATGCAAGAATATTCTATTTTAGTTCTATTTTGAGAGTGGGATCAACCTGAACTTAATTTTTTTCATTTGCATTTTTCATAAATTTGGATGCCCATGTTTGCATTTATTGTTTATGGAGCTACGAGAGCTATCAAAATGTTTTGTTGCACCACATAATTATATTTTTTTATTAGGTTTGGACTTGGTGATCGCTTGAGATCAATTTGATGCTAGTTATTATTTTACTATGATGTAGGAGAATGAAAAGGTGCAAGATAAATCTTGCATCACCCAAATCATAGTTTACGCAAGTCACTAATAATTTTTTTTAATACCCATTAAGATCATTGCTCTAAAATATCCTAAAAGGACTAAAATTGCAGGGTTTTAATGCTAAAAAATATTGCATTTTAACATGTAGATACCTTAAATTTTACCAAGTGCTTTAAAATTGTAAAATTAGCATCGGATAAAAATTAGTCAGAGGTTATTTGAAAATAGTGAGATAATAATGTCTCAATGTTCAAAAATATGCAAATAGAATTTTAAACGTGTAAAAGATTGAACACGACCTTAATGAATTTTTGGTCAATTTTTTATCTAGAAAAATCATGGTGTAAAGTATTCTTAGATCATCAGTTAAAATAATAGTAACTTGATTGGGTTCTCAAATCAAAAGTTATGATTCCTAAAATCTACATTATATTTAGGGGGATTAATTTTGTTAAAATAAAATTGGAGGTGTCAAAACGAAATAGGATGTGTTAGTTTTTCACATCCAAGTCATGGAAAATGAGGGAAATTTAGGTCATCAAAAAGAGGAAAATTGTGATAATTAATCATTGTTTGGGGGATGGAGGGAGCTACAAATAGGAAATCTAGACTCTAGAAGTAGAGAAATGAAGTTGTAAAGTGTTGCAATTTTTTGCATGTTGCATGTCATTTTTTTGTTATGTAATCAGTGTTTTTTTCATTAAAGAAATCAATATTTTCATGTGCAAAGTTATTGTTATGATAACTTTGTGTTTATTTTGAGCTAACCCCTATCATAATATGTTTATTAGCTATCCATTATTCTATTCATAGATTTTTGTAAATATTGTTATCCTCTTGTTTGAGGATATTACTATTGTTTCCCTCAAAAATATTTCTCAAAATTGAACCTGTTAGAGTAATAAAGTGATTCCACTTATTAATTAAATCATCTTGATTTATTTATTCACTTATTATATCTATTTCACTTAAGCTAAACTTTAGGAATATAATAATTAATTCTTTTATTAATTATTATTATGCAACCTAGATTTTTCCCCTTTAGGGTTTTGATCACCTTCATAAGGTTTGATCTCTTTGTATTTTGTATTCCCTCTCTCAATGAATATTTTGTCTTTCAGAACTTTTTTGTCTCTAAGCTTTGCTTTTGTAACAGGTTATTTGCATGCAGATGATCTTGGCTTATGAATTCTTTGAATTCTAACATGGTATCAGAGCCTTGTCACTGCTGCATGTTCCTGAGTTTTTGAAGTTTTTGGAAATCTGAGTGTTTCAAGTTTTTTCTCTCAGATTTTAGTAGATTTTGGGAGGATTTTTTTTTGGAGCACTTTGGACAAAAAATAACATTTGAGTTGGATCCAAAATGCCTCAAAACCCCTCATTTTCATATAAGGCACGTCCTATTTGGACAAAGTTGAAATTTGGGCCCTATTTTTGCATGCACGACCCTTGACACATTTTACAAGGCAAAAATCCATCTCAATCTTGACACTGCCTCAATTTCCATGCTGCCTTGATCTTGATGCCACCTTAAAATCCATTCTTGGTGTTCATGGAGGAGAGAGAAAATGTTTTTTTTTCTAATTTTTGCATTGTTTTTGCATCTAAAAAAAATGCCTTGGTTTTCATGTCATCTTGGTTTCTGTTCCACTAATGTCAGCAGTCATAGCTATGAGATCTTGGTTAAATTTGAAAGCCACAAAACTGTCATACAACGTTTTTTTGTCATAATGAGCAACCTGTGGTTTTTTTGGCTATATCTGGAGCAAACAAAGGTCAATTTTTGACTTCCTTATATCGTCGAAAAGCTCTTTCTCAAATAGACGCTTTTTTGGAGGTTATATTTTTTGATTTTCCATCTTGCAGATTTTTTTGAGTCAAAGTAAGGGTTCTTTTTTGCACTCTAGGAGCAATATCTTTCTCTTTCAGACTCCATTTTTTTACTTTCGCATGGCATCGAAAAACTGGTTCTGTTCTTTTCTTCTTTGATGGGTCTCACACCCATAATTTTCTTCATGTATCTTTTAATCAATTTTTTGATTTATGGCATTCTAGTGGATATATTGGATGTTTCAGGTCCGGGGATCATTTTATTTCTAATATTGTATACATATTTTTCTGTATCTTTTCTTTTTTTGAAAACACACTGAAATAAAGTGTCATCTGATGCATGCTTGGGATCCTACACATTTTGTGCTTGATTCTAATTGCACTATATTATAAAGTGCCATGGGGGGTTTTATTTTTTCCTTATTTTTCATCTACCTTTTTCAATTGAGTGTTCCTTCCATGACATTAGCCTCATTATGTGTGTCTAGTGAGTGTTCCTTCCATGACACCATCCTTGATATGTGTTTCTATGTTCTTCATCATGGAATGTTTCTTGGCAGTCTGATTCAGTGTACCTGTCATGCCTCTCCCTGCTCAATATTATGCGGGGTATCTCTTATTGGTTATAATGCTTCCTTGGTTCGATGGAGTGATCTATATATTAAGTATTTGTTCCTATGTACTAGGCAGATGCAGTGGCTGGTACCTATGCATTTCAGTGAGATGGATCATTTACCATATGGACACTCTTTTTTCATTCCTATTTTGGGGCATTATTCCATCTTCGATTGATCATCTCTTCAAGGTTTTTTTATAGTATTCTCTACCTGATCATTTTCTATACAGTGGAGGTTCTAAAAGTTATTTTCAACAGTGTTTGCAGCTTCATGCTTCAGAGGTGTTCTACATGTTCTTTCTCTCTTCCCATTTTTCTAGGACATTCTCTAGTTTGGAGGATTCTTCATTCCTTCACTAGATTTCATCTCTTTTTGGAGAGGGGTTTTCTCCTTTTCTCCTCTTTACAAAGATTTTTTTGTACTTGGGTACCTGAAGAGGCCTTGTTGTCGAGACCCATTTCATGCTTTCAATAGTTGTTTCTAGGTTTTTAGCTTCTCCCTAATTTTATCTTAAGGGGGGGATGTTAGAGTAATAAAGTGATTCAACTTATTAATTAAATCATCTTTATTTAATTATTAAGTTACTTATTATATCTATTTCACTTAAGCTAAACTTTAGGCATATAATAATTATTTCTTTTATTAAAGTGGGGGGAATCAAAGATCCAAAAAGGGTGGAATTAGATTAAATAAAGTTGAAAGGGAATGTTGCATTGTGATGGAAAGATTTGAAAAGGGACATTGTAGTAAATGGAGACCCAAAAATAACAAGGTGAATCAAATGGTGAGAAATTTGTACAGATAAAAAATAATACTATTCAAGAAGTTGCAAAATATGAAGAAAAATGATATGATTGTAAAGAAATATATAGAGGATTTATACAAGATAGTCATTCCATTAGAGAGACACAAAACTGATAGGGAAAAGGAAGCCTTATATATGAACGGATTGTGATTCAATATTCAATATGAAATGAGTATGTTTCTCATAAATATTGGAGAAGAATCATATCAATATGCATTGAAGGCTGACAAAAAATTTCTAAGAAGAAAATTCAAAAATTCAAAAAGATGTGTAAGGTTTGTAGACGAGAAGAGACAAGCAAGAAGCAACAAATGAAAGTAAATTGAAGAAGAATCCAATCCCAAAGGGCATAAATAAATTAGCTAATTGAATACAAAATATAAAGAGATACTGATAAGAGGATGTGGTAGTAGTAGTAAAGGGTTCCCTGGTTAATTTTTCTAGTAAAGAGAAGTGGGTCATCATGCTTATAAATGTCTTTAGATATAAGAAGGAAGAAAGAAGAGTGTAGAAAAGAATCATTTTGTTGGAAAGATATGCTTCTCTTGAGGGCTTAGATTTTTTCTATGATAGAAATAATATGCATTGCACAGGTTTTCTATACTTGTTTTCATCATACCGAAGGATTGAAGAGAAAATTGGCTAAGTATGGTAGAAATAGGGTAGTTGACAGTTTGTAGGAAAAGGTTCAGTACAACTACAATGTTTAAATTTTTGAGGTGTGAATCTAGGCAAAGAATAATAACTTATACTCTACCATATTCCAAATTTGCAACACTTGAGGTTATAATTTGATCAAGTTATGATGTTTTGTGCATCAAATTTTGGGTTAGGAGTGGAGAACAACAAAAAGGTATAGTAGATCCTTATGCCATCCTATCAGATCTATTAGATGATTTATTTTTGAGTTCAAGGTTAATGAGTCAAGATGAAATAATAATTTGATGGGATTTTTCTAGGTCCACATTATATTTTTCATGTGGATTTAGCTAACTTACTACACATTACAATATTTTTTTAAATATTTTATAGGCCTACCTAGTGTTGATTTAATTCTTAGTTGTAGATATATTTGGCTATTTTGGTGTGCATAGTATATTATATGTGTGTGAAGGGTATGTGATCAAATGTTTGATTCAAAATAAACAAGAGATTGGACATGAAGTGTATTGATTCAATGTATTGTACCTAAATGGAACTGTTTTGGCATATGTAGATGTTGTGATCCAGTTAATGATTTTTGCATTGTTTTCAATAATAATTGTAAGGTAGTAAGCCTTACCTTTTGTATTTGAGTAGTCATCTCTAGGATGTAAGCCCCAATGCATTTGTATTTTAATTTTGTACTTAAAACTTTAACATGGTTAATACTTTTGTAGAGTATTTTATTTGTTGGTTCCATCCCCACCATGGTTTTTTTGTTGACCAGGTTCCCATGATAAATATCATGGTTATGATGTTGTATATGTTCATTCTATGTTGTTGTACTTTAATTTTATTTCCATGTGTTTTATGGTTAAGAATCAGATTAATAAGGCTAAAATTGGTAGCACACTGATTCACCCCCCTCTTAGTGTTCCTTAATACGAAAAATTGGTATCAAATATTTGTGCCTTGAAGGAATTCTAATAGCTTGAAGAAGCTCCTGATAGGTGTTTTAATGGGTTTATATGGTATTAAAAAAAAACACATTGTTGCACTTGATGATCTTGATCAATCCAAAGCTAAAAAACTAAATTTGAAGAAGCATCTCAAGGAAGCAGAAAATTTCATTAAGACATTGAAAGGACAGTTGAATAAATCCATGGAAAAGGGGAAGGAATTTTTTTTAACAACTAAAGCTGAGAGGAAGAAATGATTATTCTCAAACCCTGAAGAAGAAGACAGATGAATCTGAGAAGCTTGCAAAAGACAGAGAAGCCCTAAAGCATGAAATGGAATTTGTCGTGATGAAGTTAACCAAGGAAATTGAAGAAAGGAAGAAGAATGAGGAGAACCTTGATCAATACTTGAAGAAGAAGACAAAATAATGTGAAAAGACAAAGCATGAGATGGAAACTAGGGCGAGAATATTAAAACAGGAAATTTAAGGAAGAAATAAGCATCAAGACTATCTTATTTAAAAAGCCAAAAATAATGATGATGAAATTAGAAAAATGATTGAAGATATTGAGAATGAACTTGCTTTTGCAAATGATTCAAGTAGAAACTAAAGGCCATCTCAATGAATATTGATGAAAAAATTGAAAGAGATAAAATGAAAGGTGATACTCATGGTATTGGCTTTGAGAAATGAGAGAGTTTCAAATCTGGTCAAAGAAATTCCTCATAAGACAATCAAAATGGAAATACTAGAAGTCACTAGTAAGTGAACCTAATGCTCAAAATTTAAATGCTAGACACTTTTCTTGATATAAATTTGGTCATAGTGTTGCACAATGTGGAAATAGAATTAATGCTACATCTTTTTCCAGTGAATGTTTCAAATACAATAACTTTGGGCACATATCAAGTAATTGCAAGATGAACAATGCTTTGAACAAGGGAAATGTTAGATGTTATACATGCAAAAAATTTGGACATATTTCTGAAAATTGTAGATCAATAGGAAATTAGACAAACTACAGATATGGACAATCAAATGTGGCGTATTAAAAATGCAACAATCGTGGTCATATTGCAAAAGTTTGTAGACTTGGTGGTGTAGGAGCACCCTTGAGAAACTAGTAAGTTGGTGGTCTCTTGAAATTTTGGGTGTGCTAGTGTGTGTAAGACCCACTTGTAGGGAAATGTGAATACATAAGGTCATGTGGACCAAGAGTGATTAGCTAGGTTTTAGTTTTTCTCTCTGATTTGTGAAAATAGCTCTTTTTGGCTCCATTTAGTGGACTGTACTTGATAATTTTATCAAAGGGTAGAGTGATGTCATGGTGTTCCTTAGGGTCCTTGGATACCCTAGGTAGTCTAGCTAATGTTAGATAGGTTAGATTGGTGGAGAAACACTTAAAAAGTGTAAGTTGCAAATAAGATGTAAAATGTTGCTATGCAACATTAGCAACTTTTAAAAGTTGCTGACAACATTTTGTTGTCTAGAGGGTTTCATTGTTCTAATGGTTTTTGAACCCATAGAATGAGTGAAACATGTGTGTGGGAAGGATATAAGGTGGAAAAACCCTAATTTTAGGGCAGAGAGGACATTGTACAGATTTTTGATATTGGAGCCAGGAGCTTTGAAGGCAAAGACAACATATTTGAAGGATTTTGGTGTTATTTTGTTGTGCATGGATTGAAATTGAGATAGTGACTATTGGATACCATTGTTGTGCATGTTGCAAAGATTTTTCAATAGTTATTTTGATTTTTAGTTTTTTTTTGCTTTGTAGTTTGTAAATTCTTTTAGGTTTGGACTGTTTTCTATCCAATTTTGACCAAGGAGCAAAGATGTGGACCTAACTCCACTTCCCACCATTGGTTCTATACAGCCACCTGGGAATGGAGACTAGGTCCATGGAGCTTCAAGACTATGGAAGGAGGAGCTCTAGAAGTGCTTGCAAGTATTTTTAGGATCTTGCCCTAGGCGAGCTAAATGAATAGCCCGGTTAGGAAGATCTAATAACAGTCAACTTGAAATTGCAGGAGGGTGTTTTTCATGAGACAAGAAGGCCATGGATGTGATGAGTTATGTTATGTAGGTACTCAAAAATGTGGAGGAGTGCCCATGAACTCAATTTGCCAAGTTTTGACCCCAAAGACCCAAAAATGGTCTAAAAATAAGAAATGTGCCATATTCTGGAAACAGGGTGTACGGATAGTGTCAGACCAAGAAACCTAGAAAATCCTTGTGGGTTTTTGCTGCACTTGAAGACTACAACAAAATATTTGGGGGTCCTTTGAAGTTTTTACACAAAAAAAAGTGTTGTCCTACTTTCTAGGAGGCCTAATTTGGAAAAAGGCTACAAGGCCTAAATAGTAGGAATTTAGAACTCGATTGGTACATGACCAAT
>MU214051.1:118014-137699 GCA_018584345.1 Thuja plicata | reverse complement strand
CTTACCTCAAATTATTGGTGACCTACACCTTCAAGAATCGTGAGAATCTAAAAATATAATCTTGAAACTTCTAAATGTGAAAAAATATTTTATGTCCTTGATGAGGAGATATCCTCTTAAGTAAGATTATGTCAAGCACCATTAGCTATTTATCTTTTACTTTCTAAAAATCTGTCATTGCTAGATTTACTATCCCACCCCTTATTATGAGAAGATTATGTAGGAGGCAAGCAAGTTCAAAGGTGGATTACATGAATAAGAGAATCTTAATACAATACTAGACGTAGAATTTCTTCAAATCAGTTATTCATAATAAGTAACAAAAGTAAACTATGTCAATATGGAAATCTAATATTCTTTCTCAAAAAAATTATTTAATTAAATATAATTAATCATAGAACACCTAAGATATTTAAAAAATTGAAGTCTTTTAAAAATAAAAATAAAAAAAAATTAGCAAACCTATTACAATCATCACATAAGATAACATTTATATGAAGGAAACCTTAAAATTAAAATTCCCAACCAGGAAGAAAAGCTAATTATGTATTATCCTCATTACAAGAGTACAATACAACACACTTCATTCATTGCTGTGTATTCGAACTAATAGCACGTGTACCTCTATTTTCTCAATAAAAAGCATATCTTACAACCATTTAGAGGCTCCAATTTATGGAGGCATTAGAAGCCAAAAAAAAACCATAAGAGGTTTACCAAACAATAGGTGCTCTTACCAACTCAATGCCTTGCACAAAAAATCAAACTACACAAGTAGATTCACTCTATTCATCTATTTCAATATAAAAGAGGACGGTTACTGTTTTAGAAAAGCTGGGAGAGAAATCTACAGGTTAAACTGGCTGTTTATCAGGATAGAAAAGACAATAGTTTTACTCTGCCTCCTGCCCGTTTGTCTTGGTGTCCTCGTTGAAAAGAGAGAAGATGTAAGTCTCCATGCTCCTCCTAGGCCTCTTGGGTGGTCCTGTGTTTGATAAAACATGTCTGATGAGATTGTTAATGTAGTTTTGAGCATTCTGGATTGCAGTCACATCTCCATTTCCCTTAGAAGGCCATCCTGTTGCAGACACAACAATGGGTATGTTGGGATGTCCCATGCCTTCCATGCCAGAATAGAAAGCATCCACGATAGAATTGAACAAGTTCTTGTAGATCAGATCTCCGTCTTTCACAACAAGAGCTGAGCTGTTAAATAGAGCAAAATCTAAACCAACGAAACTGTTGTCTACATAGCTTTTATAAGGAAAGACGTTGGCCAAAAAAGGAGAAGCGTTATCCTCGAGCAATTGAAGAAGAGATGTCATCTGATCCTTCACTGCATTAATG
Organism: Thuja plicata; assembly: GCA_018584345.1. Taxonomy (NCBI): domain Eukaryota; kingdom Viridiplantae; phylum Streptophyta; class Pinopsida; order Cupressales; family Cupressaceae; genus Thuja; species Thuja plicata. Next base: position 136,352 of record MU214051.1, on the reverse strand, counting down.
AATGTAACCTTGGATAGAGAGACATTATTTGGAGAAATGGAGTTCGCAATAACCTCCATTGCCAGAGCAGTGGAAACCCTTATCTTATTCTGCAGACTGGTGTTAGTAAGAGCTTCTTGAATGTTTTTCATGGCAGGAAGCAGATATTCTACATAACTGTCAGTCGTGGGCACTCCCAAGACTTCGTTGCCAACGGCTATATATTTGATGTTGGTGGCAGGATAATAGGGCTTAATATATTCATCCACCCACTCCATTGCTGCACTCTTGTTGGAAGACATGCTCTCTAACTCGAAAGTAGCCACGCCCACCATTATTTCTATACCAGAATTCGCAAAGGCCTTGAATACAGTGTGCTCCTCTTTGAAAATCCTGTATTTCCCAATATTGTATTCCTTCAGCAAATGTACCACCTCGTCTTGTGACAAAAGATTCTCTCCCATCAGTCATTCGTTGACTCCTATTCTCTCCCCTTCTTGACTCCTATTCTCTCCCCTTCTGCTATCAATAAACACAGTTAATGGAAACTCGAACAGCCAGTTTACCAATTGTGTAACCGCCACTCATTTTCACTTCTGAATCGTACGAAAGTTTGAGTAATCATACTTTACCTCCATGGACTAAATTGCAAGGGCTTGTTTGGTTGCTTGAATACCAAATGCCCGATAACGTCAATTCTGGAAATTCTAGAAGATACTTATTCTGAAAATGATTTCCACAATATGAGATGGACCCGTTTGGTTCACTCGGGAAAATGATTCCCACTGAACTACTTCTACTGTTTGTGGCAGAGGAGAAACCGCAACTGTCGTCAATGTTTCCTTATGCACCGTTTGGAGACTCTAGTGCCATGTTGTCCATCATGGGACTCTGTGGTAGGAGTTGTGTATTACCCATAGCCTAGTCATTATGGACGCTGGGACTCTGGAACATCAGAAAAACAAACCCCCATCCGAGTGCTAAGCAAATAATCTTTGCAACCCCAATAGCCGTAAGAATAGTTGTCGTGTGATGCCAAGTATGCGGAGGAAAATCTCTGGGAATGTCTGGCATCGATATACTATGACCCACCGTTCTTTCCAATTGTGTGGCAGGGAGTGCGTTGGATAAACCGTTGTTACCAAGGGTGTTTGGTGTAAGCCATGTATTCGACGGCAAATACTTCTACAAATCCCCGATCAAGTCCTCCAGTCGTGGAATCGAACACGAGCCCACGAGATTCAAAAAATCAACTCCGTAGATTTTGAGCACAGGACCTTCTGAGCCACCAAAATTCACGTCCCCGGTCCCAAATCTAGGATGCGCAAATTGACACTCAGTCCATTCCTACAAACTGTGCTGCCAAATGAAAATATTTCCTCATGACCACGGACCCACGAGAATATTGAACTTGGTTTGGAGAAGTCATGGACCCGACAACATATTAAATTTGGTTTTATAAAATTTGGAATTGGAATTCAAAATTCCAATTCCAAATTTTTTGGATAGACACAAACATGGAAGAAACAAAACTGGGAATTAGATAATGCCAATTGCAGGCATATTCCAGCTACCAAACGAGCCCCAAACGATGTGAATACATGTAAATGGGACAATCTTTCTGAAACTATGTTTCTTGGACGCCATGGAAACCACATATAAAATTTCCAGAAACTGTAAAGACTGAAGTTTCTCACATACATGCCACATAAGAAAAGAATATAATTAAAAATAGAAGCCAAGGTGTCGACTATACTATTGAACACACAAAGACTATCCATAAATAATGATAAGTATCCAATACAACAAGGATGCCGACCTACTCATCATGCATCAATACATCACGAAAGAACACCGTACATTGATGTATATACATGAAGTACAAGACCATGAAAGTCAACATGAAACATAATGCCAAAATGCCTTCAGACAACTATCCATCTACAAATCCTTGTCTCCTAAGCCATCAGACATATCTCCATCTGCAAATCTCGAGACTGAAGTGTGGCTCAGGCACTTTTTCCACCTAACCACAGAGTGGTTAGCTCCCCCTGTGGCTCATCCTAAAATGAAGAGCGCACCAACCCTGCCCGAGAAGCGTAGCAGCCTGACACTGGTGGGTTGGAAAGAATCTGGGGTAACTGTGAAACTAACTACTTTCTGTTGGCATATCTAATGCAGTGATGGTAAGTGCATTTTAGAGATTTCATGTTGCAGATTTGATTACAGGATGATCAGATATTATGTTGTCATTGATGTCAACTATTGACTTTGTGTTCTTAGTGTGTTGCCAAGCATAGTTGTGATGAATGAAGGATTGCATTGAGTTTCAATGGTTGTTATATTTATGGGAGACTTAGGTATATCTCTGGATGCCTAATGCATGACCGCTACTGCTGAAGTGATCTTACGTGAAAGGTGTGATCGGTTGAAGTATAACAATGCAACTGAGCTAGAATAGTTAATGACAAGTGATAGCTGATTTGAATGTCTTGTCAAATCTTTGTTGTAGATATATAATATCATTTTTGGTGGCAATGAAGAAATGAGCATATTATTTGGAGATGAGATGAGGAAAGAATTCAAGATGTTTATAATTAATGAGATTAAATTCTTCATTGGATTGCAGGTTCAACAGATGAAAGATGGTATCTACATAAGCCAGTCCAAATATGTAAGGGAAATATTGAGGACTTTTGTGTTAAAAGACTCAAAACTATTTGGTACCCCTATTGTAACCGGTTGTAAACTATCAAAGGAAGATGATTCTAAAGAGGTGGATGAGACACTTTATATGTCCATGGTCGTTAAGCTATAGTATGTAGTTCACAATAGACCAGACATAGCACAGATAGTTGGATTAGTGGCCATATTTTTCTCTAATCCTAAGGAATTTCATTTGGTTGCAGTAAAGAGAATCTTTAGATATCTTAAGGGGACGAAAGACTATGGTCTCTAGTATGGACATAAAGGTGATTTCTCTTTGAATATATTTATTGATGCTGATTGGGTGGGTAATGTTGATGGTTGGAAGAGAACAAGTGGAGGTGCATTCTTTCTTGAAGATAGGCTTGTATCCTAGACAAGCAAGAAGCAGAACTATATATCTCAATCAATAACTGAAACTGAGTATGTTGCTACTGCAATTAATTATATACAGGTAGTATGGATCAAATAGATTCTAGAAGGAATTCAGGAGAAGGTAACTGAACTGGTGATTATGCATTGTGACAATACAAGTGTCATTAACATTTCAAAGAACCCAGTGATGCACTCTAAGACTAAGCATATAGCTATCAAATATGATTTTATTAGAGAACGGGTGCAAGAAAAGGAAGTGAGGATGGAGCATGTGCCAACCAAGGAGCAAGTTTCTAATATTTTCACTAAACCATTGCCTAAGGACGCATTTGACTATATACGAGGTAGGTTGGGGGTCAATCCCCTATCTAAGTTTAATTAAATGAAGATGTAATGGCATCAATCCAAGTGTATTCATTGAATATCTTTTGTGTGGATTGATGTTGTGGGGCTACTCCATAGGGGAGTAGTCTTTGTAGTCATGTGTTTTGGTTAGTCAGGTTTAGAAGAGCAGATATCAAGTGTGTTTGACACCTTTGACATTGTTGTCAAAGGGAGTAATTGCAGAACAAGTGAAAGACATAAGTGGAGCCATTTTGGAGAGAGTGTTACCATCAATAGAAAGTGAGTGCTGCCATGAATGTTAAAGGGGGGTATTGTTGGCACATCTGATGCAGTGATGGTAAGTGCATTTTGGAGATGTCATGATACAAATTTGATTACAGGATGATCAGATATTATGTTGTCATTGATGTCAATTATTGACTACGTGTTCTTAGTGTGTTTCCAAGCATAGTTGTGATGAATGAAGGATTAATGTGAGTTTCAGTAGTTCCTATCTTTATGGGAGACTTTGGTATGTCTCTGGATTTCTAATGCATGACCACTACTAATAAAGTGATCTAATGTGAAAGGTGTGACCAGTTGAAGTATAATAACTTGCAACTGTTAGAAGATTTAATGGCAGGAGATAGATTATTTGAATGTCTTCTCAAATCTTTGTTGTGTCTTGTGGCATGGTCATAGGATATGGTGGCAAAAAGTGTTCAAATGCTACAATTGCAACTACAACTACTTTGAGTGACCAGTGTGCAGGATAGGTGACCGGTGAGAAGAGACAAAGTTGTTAACAAGTTATAGTGTTTGTGTTCTTGAGCGACAATTGATAAATATTTGATCAGTGATCGGGGCTGAGATTATGGTGGAATCAATTGAGTTAGTCATGATCTCATGACATGTCTTCATGATTGGAGGTGATGATCTGGCATCACATTGTTCAATGCTAGCATGTGGAGAAGATTCTAGAGGAAGCTTGTGTTTGGTCAAAATGTATTTGACTCCTTGACACAACATTCTATATAAATCATTGTATTGGCCGACATAGTCTTGGAAATGTGTTTTGTACATTTAATTTTTTTATGTGGCACGTTGGATTTGAGCGGGATGTTTGAAATTCTATTTTAGGGATTGATTAAGGTAGTGGACTTAAAAGCTCAGTATATATTGGATGAAGTTGAAAGTTATGAGTATTAATTATGTGTTGAACTAGTGCAGTGAAAAGTGTGAGTTGCAATCAAGCCAGGGAAGAGTTAAGTGTTTTGAGAAGAGATTCTGTGCTTCAGTGGATCTAATCAGTGAGAGGTATTGTTGTTCTACAGATCATTCTTTTTGTTGCACCCTAATAGTTGTAGCAGGTTAAATCCATTAACAGGATAGATCCTAACAGATCTTTGTTGTAAATCCTCTAACAAGGTGAGACTTTGTCAAGTGTTTAAAGTAGTCTAACAAGGCTATTCTTAACTGGTTAAAGGTCCTAATAGGCTTAAGGAAAATCCCTTAACTGGGTAGCACCTAACAGTGCTGTTGTAAGCTCCTAATACAGTTACGCTCCTCACAGGGCATACTTCAGAAGAGTACATCATTTAGTGGGTTCTAATCCCCACCATGGTTTTATCCCTATTTGGGTTTTCACGAGATAAATTTGTGTGTCAACTTTGTGAATAGACTTGCATGTCTATGATTTTTTTTTGTTGTGATTAAAGTTAATCTTGTGAATGGTTGTTTAAGTATAGAGGTTGAAAAGTTGGATAATTTGGTAGATTACCGATCCACCAGCCCTCTTTGTAATCTAACCTAAGGACTACCACTTTCCACATATGTCTAAATAGAACTAATCATAGATATGGTAGAGAGAATGAAATAACAACCAAGATATTAATGGAAACATATGCTAAAAAATATAGCTTTGGCCAAAGCAATTGAGTACCAGATTTCTACTAGCAGATGAAAAAGAAATTATACCCTTCTCTGGATGCCCACATTCACACTCTTCCCATATTTACACAATATTAAGAAAATCATTTAATTCAAAGAATATTAACAAATGTAAAGAAAATTTTATTTTCCCAGGAATTGCAGTCATCAAACACGTCACTAATCCAAAATTTAAAAAAACAACAGCATGGGTCATCTTGGTTGAATAGAATTTCATCATACTATCGATATACAAATTTTGGTTATTTTTTAAGATTTCGGTATAAGTATCTCAAGAGAATATAAAGGTTCCAGTTTAATATATTTCACAAATTTGTTTATTGTTTAAGAGTTTTGCATTTCTTCCAAATAAATTACAAAGAGGAAAACTCAGAACCAGAACATGTAGGAAAGAACAATCATTTTCGAGAAAGACCAATCTAACTTAATTACATTTTATATAACTCACACTCCTTTAGTCTACTACCTTTATTCAATTAAATTTTAAGAATACCTGATATAAACAATAAGAAATGAATTAATCATTTTGTTTCCCCAAATCAGATCTGTGGAGAAATATGACCTTAGCTCCAAAAAATTCCCAATTTGTTATTTCAGATAATGTAGATAAACAAATAAAATAAAATAAATTCCACTCACTGTAACATCCTTTTCCATTTGTGTTCTATGGTTTTGATGTTTTCAAGTATTTCATTTACTATACTAGTCATGGTTTGGCATACAAAAGCCGCAGATTCCTAGATTATCATACTTAACCGCAGATTATAAGATAACACAGTCACAAAAAAAATTAAAAATTCTGGAACAGGGACCATGGATGTATGGTCATATTTGGACCATTGAGAATCTAATGTTGTCGGAGATGTAGATAAAGAAGTTGGATATCACAAATCATGAATGCCCTCACAATTTGTCACAATAGGACTTGATGTAGGCGAGGTAAGAAATGTCCAAACATGGCAACGGTGATGCAACTTCATAAAAGTCATCACAAAATAGAACATGAATGTCTTCAATGTTGTCATCTAAATCTGCAAGATGGGATTCTACAAACAAAGTTTCTATGTTTGATAGATATGCATCCCAATGTGGTGGATCTGGTATGACAATAGCAAATACCTGATGCGAAGAATCAGTGTAACTCATGAATGAGTGGACAATAGATTCAGATTTAGAAACAAGTGATGGTGTCTCAATAGATGGCTAAGTGAGACAGGATGGTGTTTCTCTATGAGTTAGAGAATCGGATAAGGCAATACCATGATTGAGAAGATTTGTTGCATTTCCTCAATTTGACTGAAACCAACATTCTTCTGTTATATGTCTATACTTCGCATAATATCCACATTTGATTTTCCATTTATTAGAAGGATTCTACAGAATACTCGAATGGAAGGGATTATTTGTGAGAGGCATGATCACTTTGAACCAACAAAATAAAAAATAGAAAACACACCAAGATTGCTCCTAGATTATTTGGTCCCCCCTCTCTAATTTGACACTTTATAAGGAGTGCTTGTAAATTGTCTAAAAGAAGCATACATGACACTATAGAATTAGTGTGAAAAAATGCTCTACAGAATGGTGACGGAAAAGTATATGCCTTTTCAAATTAAAAATTATTCATCCTCAGATAAATTTTGTGATCATCAAAAATTGATTTTAGTGAAAAAAAAAATCAGAATGAGAGGGAATGAATAAAAAAAAGGTTTACAAATCCCTTCAACCCAAAGGAAATGCATGGGCGGGAAATACGGATGGGATTTTTCCCGTGCACAAGCATACAGATCGGGTCGTAAATGTAGGATGGACGAGCGCCAGACGTTCCAGATTGCGGGTTGAGCTGTCGGCCTTTCCTCAAATGACATAAGGCCATTTTTTCAACATGGCAGAAGGTCGTTGATGCCTACTGTCCATGCACACAGTGGCAGAAATAGAAACCATTGTTGTCTGACCTTTGTCAAAACCGTCTCCCACAAAACCACCAGCCTTTAAGAACCATCGCAGGGGGCAGGAGGCCGACGCGCAGGGCTAACTCATAGCTGTACCCAGTCACAGATGACGTGGCACTTGCTGAGACCATTGCGCAGACGAGCATGGACCCGCGCGGGGCAGAGCCGGCCTCCTCTGAGATAGATCATTGGTGGGGGTCAACAAAAACGCTGCAAAGTGAAGAAAACTGCGTCGTAGGTGGCTTCCGACGCAGCATACGAGAGGTCGCCAATGGCTACGAATCTTTTAGGCCCCGTTTGTTTGCAGGAATTGGAAGTGACACTTCCTGGTTTTGGGAGTGACACTTCTCGTTTTTGCAAATCCGCTGTTTGTTTCTCTAAATTGCAATTTTGGATTTGTCAAGTAAAACCAGGTTTAGACACCAAAATGAGTGGCATCATCTTCCTACTAATAGATGGAATTAGAAATCATACCCTGGTTTTGATATAATAAGGTTTTGAGTCAAATTCCAATTCCCCAAGATGCAAAACGGATTTCAAAACCTGATTTTGTGATAATAAGGTTTTCACTCAATTGGTGCATGGAATTAATTTATCGAGAATAAGCTATTCTAGAATAAGGACAAAGCTGGAATAAGGTTGGACCCATTTGGATCTCATAATGTGAAATTGGAATAAAGATTATTTTTAATTTTTTTAATTTTTGAATAATATGTATTTTTAACTTATTAAATAATTATAATTATATAAATAAATAAATAATTCTTACAAATTTTAATCTTTGAACTCATCATTTTTGTTCTATTTTTTAATTAAAATATATATGTATTTTTAACTTATATATATATATATATATATATATATATATATATATATATATATATATAGAAACTCTCCTTGGATTCAAAAAACAAAAGACGATACCACTCTGCTACACACATTTAGGTCGGTCTGCATGCGAAAAAACCTATCGACGAACTTGTGAATTAGCTTTCCGGCGGATGTCGACTCCTCTGACCGCGATCTGCAATCGAAAGGTGGCGTCAGCGGCTCGGCGGTGAGGTGGAGGAGAGTCTCTCTCCTCCACGTGGTTTGAATTCGTCCTCTCTTCTCTGCATTGCTTTTATTTCTTTCCGTTCTTTGTTTTTGTTTTTTGTCTGCCTTCCTTGTGCGAAACCCTGGTTTCATTTATGGACGTTGTCCCACCCAATGGCTCTCTCCCCAAAGCCCCTGATATTTACTCAGCTCCTAATCAAACCCTTAATGTTTCTCCTCCATCCGCCTCTGCGACTGCCGTTTTGTCTGCTCAAACCCTCAAAATATCTTTTGCTGAAACGGTGGCTCCGGCTTCTAATGGCGTCTCCCCAGATGCTCGCTTTATTAAGACTTTTGGAAGCAAAGAACCAGTCGAAGAAGGTAAGGCTTCCTTCTCTGCTTCGGCTGATTCTTTTATTTCGCCAAATAATGAAATGATGAAGGAAATTGCATTGGAGAAGGATAGGTTAGCAAATACTGCTATCTTTTTTGCTTGCATAGATGTTGACAAATGCCCTCCTCAAAAATTTTTAGATGACTGGTTTAACAGCCTATGGAATATCAAAATGGGTTTGAAAATTTTGTTCTGCAGGCAAATTCAACAGGGTTTGTCCATTATCTTTTATCAAAATCATGAGTCCCAGTTGGAAGCCCTAAACCGCCCTTACTAGACGGTTGGCAAAACTTCTTTTAGGGCTCTTCCCTGGTCTCAGGAAGCCGTTGAAGATGAAGTTTTAGCACTTTCGTGCCCTAGATGGTTAATTTTGAGGAGTGTTCCTCCCTTTCTTTGGAAATTTTTGCCCCAGCTTCTTGAGGAATTTGGCAAGATCATCCGGATTGATGAAACTGCCCGTTTGGTCCCCAATCTCGACGCTAGGGTTCTAATCTCCATCAAACTTGGGATTGATATTCCATCGGACTTGAAGATTAATATTAATGGTCAGTTTTTCATTTTCCCTATCAAAATCCTTGGGGGGTTAAATGCATGCTTTCTATGCAAAAGGGAGGGTCATCAAAGAAAGGACTGTCCTATTATTACTAATCGGAAAAAACCTAGCATTAATACTGAGAAATCCAACCCTCACCCGGTCTCTGCTGGTAATTCTATGTCAGATGCTCAAGTTGTTAACCCTAAAACATATACTGAACAATGAGCTTCTCCTAAAACCTCTGTCCCCCCCTCAAGAACCCTACCCCGATTGCTTTAACCACTCCCAGTGTTTCTCATAAAACTGTTAACCCCTTATCTGAATCAAAAAATGGGAGCAATTCGGCACCAACTTGCCCTCTATTTGCCTCTAAAGAAGATGTTTTAAATAAGACTGCCTGCCCTGATGACTTCCAAATTGTTGCAGACCGGAAAAGAAGACGGAAAAATGCCCAGCAACTGGCTTTAGAACAAATTTGACAACGCAAGGCCAGGACCAATCCTGTTGAAATTATTAACTCTAGCCCTATTTTATTACTGGATAACACTCCTTATGTTGATAATGGGAAACCTGATGATGCTAAGTTAGACAGTCAAAAATGTATCCCTCCGGACCCAGGGTTAGCTCCTTGTCCTAACCTCTGTGCTCCCGATAATGATAGCACTAAGAATCTCTCAATTAAAAATTGTTTTCTGCTTTAAATGAAATAGAGGACATCTCAATGATTGAGGTTGTCTATGCCAATCCCCTGTTTAATAGTAACCGCCCTCCTTCTGGCATGGATCACTCCATGGGTCTGGAATGTGAGGGAAACAGTGATGAAGAGGATGAGAATATTAGAAGTCTCTCCTCCAAAAAGAAAGGAAGACCTCTTGGGTCGAAGAACAAAAAAAAGACTGGAGACCAAGCGGGTCTCTCTACTAGATCTAACAATCCTAGTTCCTCATGAAGATCTTGTCTTGGAACGTGAGAGGCCTTGAGTCTCCTGATCGCAATTTTATTGTTAATAAGTCTATTAATATGCATAATAATCTTGATTTCCTGATGCTGCAAGAAATTAAAGCAGTTGGTTTTGCTCTTGATGTTGCTCTTGATTGCATTTGGAGGGATGCTGTTAAGATCTTCTCCAACCATCCCAAAGGAAAAGGAGGAGTTGCTCTTCTTCTGCATCCTAAATGGGCCAAACAAATTTATGACTCGGGTATTTCTCCATGCAACAGAGCGGCATGGGTTGTCATTAAAGATTGTGACTCATGTTTTGGAATCTGTGCTTTATATGCTTCCAATGATTATAGAGAAAGATCTCAGCTTTGGGATTGGATGATCTCCCTGCCTAACATCCCATGGATATTTGGGGGGGATTTTAATATGATTAAATCGGATATTGACAAATCTGGAGGTGCTCCTTTTGAATGGAAAGGATCGGAAAAAATCTATTGGGATAGATTTAAAAAACATTTTAATCTCTTTGACCCCTTTTATGATCATGCTTGTGATAATTCTGTCCTTAATTACACTTGGTGCAATTTTCAGCAGGGTGTCAATCGTATTTATTCTAGACTAGATAGATTCTACGCCAATCTCGATTTCTTCTCCTTCTTTTCCTCTGCCTCCTCACCTGCCATTGTTGTTCATCCTTCCAGTCTTTCTGATCACTACCTCATATCTAGTACTATTAATTATAGAAATGCCATCCCTCTTTCTGCCCCTCGCTCTAAGAAGTTTATTCTTAATACTTCTCTACTTGATGATCAAAATGTTCTGATTGCCATCAAAATGGTTAGACTTTTTAACCTGAATAATAAGAATATTTCACACATAACTAGATGGAATACCAATATTGAATCTTGGCAAAAGGTCTTTCAGACTTTCGGTCAGAAAAAAGCTAAGGATTTTAGAAGAGTGGAAAACTCTTTATCTGAGCATCTTCTTTCCCTGGAAGCCAGTATCCAAACCCAACCTACTTCTTCTATTCTGGCTGAGCAAGTTTCTCTTGCTAGAAATAAGCTTAGAAAACATCAGCAAGCTAAAATTAAAGTAGCCTCCATCAGATCTCGAAATCAATGGCTGCAATTTGGGGATAAAGGATCAAAAAATTTCTTTAATTTCTTAAAACAAAAACATGCGAAGGAGAGAATTGACAGGATTGTCATTAAGGACAGAGAGCTTCTCTCTCTTCATGACATTATCAATGCCTTTCGAGAATTTTATTCCAATCTCTTTTCATCTGAAGATTCTTCTAACTCTGTTGATATTAGAAACCGCTGCATGAACCTTATTCCTACCAAGATTTCTGAAGAAGACTCTATTCAGCTTCAAAATATGGTATCCCCTCAGGAGATTGCTAATGTTATTCGTAAGCTTAAGGATGATAAAGCTCCGGGTCCTGACGGGCTCCCTGCTGAATTCTATAAGACTAACATTGATTGGATCACATAGGACCTTTATAATTTATATTCTGAAGCTTTCGAAAATGGTTCCTTGGGGTCCTCTATTAATACTGGCATCATTAAGCTCATCCCCAAGGCTGGTGACAAGGCTCTTATCAAGAATTGGCGGCCTATTACATTGCTTAATGTTTCATACAAGATTCTTGCTAAAGTCTTGGCCACCAGACTTGAAAAAGTTCTTCCTAAATTTATCTGCCCCACTCAGACTGGGTTCATTAAAGGCAGATACATTTTGGAAAATTTAATCACTAGTTGGGAAACTATGGAATGGGCTAAGACTTCTAATCAAGATACTGCTATGTTGCTTGTTGATTTTGAGAAGGCTTATGACAGAATTGAGTGGAACTTCATTGTTAAAATGCTCAGAGCTTTCGGTTTTCCTCCTAATTTCTGTAGTTATGTTAAAGTTTTGCTTGCTGATGCCTCTGCACTTATTGAAGTTAATGGTAATCTTTCACAACCTATTTTGCTTTCTTGTTCCATTAGGCAAGGATGCCCTCTTGCTCCTGCCCTTTTTTCCATTGCCTTTGATGCTCTTTTTTATCTTCTTCGGAATGATTCCCTCTCTCCTAGAGTTCATGGGATTACCCTTCCTGATAATTCTGAACTTTTAAACATTCAGTTTGCCGATGATACCTCTCTTTTTTTGGAGCTTTCTCAGCATAATATTCATTGTCTTAATCAAAAACTTGAGCTTTTTGGGAAAGCCTCAGGAGCTCACGTTTCCAGCTCCAAATCTATTATGCTTGGCTGGAAAGAGACTCCTCCTGACTGGTTGAATCAGTTTGGTTATTCATGGGGTGGGCCTCATAAGATTGTCAGATATCTTGGTGTTCCCTTTTCTATTGCTCCTTCTCTCAAGGATATGTGGGGGTGGGTCAAGGACAAGATCATTAATAAACTAAATATTTGGAATCATAAGACTCTCTCACTTGCTGGAAGGGTTCAAGTGTGTCAAAAAATCTTATCTTCTTACAGTATATATTACTCATCGGCTTGGATGTTTAGTAACTACCAGATCTTTGAAATTCAAAAGGTTATTTGCAACTTCCTTTGGTTGGATGGTAAAGGAAAGAGAAAGACTCACATGGTGAAATGGAACTGGTGTCATTTGGATAAAAAAGTTGGTGGCCTCGGACTTAAAGATCTTAGATTGCAAGGAATCTCCCTTGCTTCCAAATGGATCCTCCAGGCCTTTGAGGGTAACGAGCCTTGGAAGGTCCTTATCAGAAGTAACATCAAGTGTGGTGTCCCAAAACAAGCTAAATCCTGGAAAGGTCTTCCTTTCTATGATTTAGTTGCTGGTCATTTTGTTGTTTCCGTTCAAGGTACCTGGGTCTTTAGATCCATTTGGAAGGCTTGGGAGATGGTCCGAGGTTTCATTGACAACTCCAGTTTTGATTATCAGTATGCTATTCATGGAGAGCGCTCTATTTCCAGTGGAACCTTACCAACTCCGATAAGCCTCTTGCTCTTACCAAAGGATGTTCTGCTAGATCTTGGAATTCTAAGGGCATCAAATGCATTATGGATATCATGGAAGATAACACTCTTATTAGGTGGAACAGTCTGTCCAGAATGTATGATCTTCCTAATTCTCAAATCAGAACTTATAATTTAATTAAGAATGTGTGTGCCTCCTTAAATCTTCCTAGAAGTACTGATGTGGATTCTCATTGTTACCTATCTTTTAGATGGAGAGATGGGTCCCTGCTAACAAAAATTAAAGCCAAAGACATATACAAGTTTCTCAACACTGACACTGTTGTGACTAATCATATTAACAAAATTTGGTATTGTAATCTCAGCTCCACTGAATGGAAAAAATCCTTTGACAATTTAGGGAAATCCCCTATTCCTCCTAAAGTTAAATGTTTTGAATGGTAGCTCCTGCTTGATAAGCTTCCTGTTAGAAATCATCTTACTGGTTATGATACTTGTTCTATTTGCAAAGTTCCTAAAACTATGAGGCATATATTTTTTTATTGTAATTTTGCAAAAGAAATATGGTTAATGTTTGAAATTTCTATTACTAAACATGTCTGTACTATTGAGATTGTTACTGGCTTTATACAAGGATTAAGAAAAGACGCTAACCTTTTTTGGCATTTTCTTTCATCTTTCATTCTTTGGTTCATATGGAAATTTAGAAATGAAGCCAAATTTCAAGGCATTGATAGAAGTCTTACTAGGTTTTATAGAAAACTCACTTGTTTTAAGATTGCCTCTCAGGTTTGCTGCATTGTGAATCTGGAACGTGATAAGCTTCTGAGATTTCTTAAAGATGGACACACCCCGATGTTTATATATGAGATGAAGCATGGATATGAATGGGCCAGTATCATAGAAGACAATAATACTTTTGACAAAGCCCTTGATAACCTGATTAAAGAGATTAGAGACAATGGTACCCCTCCTTATGAGAAACTGGATATGTATGCTCAGATTCTGGACAGGAAGAAGGTGGTCTGGATGGAAGGACCACAAGGATGGACGACCTGGTTGGAAAACCGGGATGATATTCTTACTTAGCTGCTCTTGGTTACTTTCTCTTTTTGTATCTCCGTACTATTTATTATGTGATTTTGATACTCTAGTTTGACCCCTTGGGCTAGCTATTTGCCCTTGGGTCTCTGTTGTATTTTTGATACTTTGAACTCTCGATGATTAATATAAAAAACTTATATATTTTTAAATTAAAATATGTATTATTAACTTAAAAAATAAGATTATAAAAAAAATTATTTTCTTACAAATTTTAATTTTTTTTTTATCAGTTCAAATTTTAATTTTTGAATTACTAACTTTAAAAAAAAAATTTTAAAAAAAAAAAAATAATAATAATAATAATAAAACAATAATAATTTTCCCACAAAACTTAAAGAACCGTTCACGCACAGACGCGACGATTTATACATTTTGTTGTAATTTCAAATCCATGAATAGCTTATTCTGGAATTAAAAATGAATTCCAAATTTGTTTAGAATTAATTAATCTAAGCATTGACCTAAAAATAGAAATTAAATTTTAATTTAGAAATTCAAAAAATGACCACAATCAGCAAATTACTTTATTCTCACATTAAATAATAACTATTCTAAGTTAATACCAAGAACCAAACAGACTTAACCTTTTTCGTCTTTTGCAAGCTGCTGCAAAAGAGTCACGCACACACGGGCAATAAAGAGATTAGGTCCTCTGTGTGCGGTCAGAACTGTCAGGGAGGCCACCACTCTTATTTGCAGCCGTCAGATCTGTCATGTGCATGCGGGGTTTTCAAGAGGAAGTAACTCCTCTTCATTCGTTACAGGCTCAGGCAACGGTTGCAAGGAGTTGAGTATAATTTAATTCCTTTGCACGTCTGTCTTTAGCCGCAGAAGAGTGAAGTTGTCAGTTTCGGAAGTACGGCCTGTGAGCCACCAAAATTCAGAACAGATGATGTTGATAGATTAGAACACGAATAGACTTGTGCGCCAGGGGAAGCGAGATATCCAATAGACTTGCAAACAACCTTTAAAAGCTCTGATTCCATGAAATGATTAACAAGATCTAAAAGTTAGAATGTAAGCACAATATCAACCGGAAATCTACTACTCAACAATGTAAAAGATGGGAGTACATAGAGGCAAAGTGTAGCCAAGTGAAGGAAATGAGTCAAATATTATTTGACACTACTCACAATCTCTCAACAACCTGGACACCTCGTGAGGAGATGTGTAAAGTTACCTAGCTAGGCTTAAAAGCCTATGTGGACACCTATTTAAGCCTATGTGGACACCTAGATGAAATATAAAGTACACTAACAATCTGGATATCTCCGCCTCCATCATTATCTGAAATATGGTAGTAGAATTAGGAAAAAAAAATCTTCCAAAATCTTTCTCTAACATTCTTCTTGAAGTTCTTTGATTCTTCATATAAGCATAGATTGTAGATTTTTGAGAAGAAGATTTATTTTTGCACCAAATCTCCCAATGGCATGCATTATATCAAATTTTTAATGTATATGGATAAATTTAATTTCCTTATTCTTACGCAATATTACACCAGTGTATGTAAAAAACAGAGACTGAAATTGAATTAAAATTTTAAAAAATCCCAACCTAAGATGATACCAAAATGTATGCTATCATCTTGCCAAAAAGAGGAAAAAAAAATTGAAGTCTCATGTATTTAAAAGAATGCCACCAGCTTTTTTTCCATGATCTTCATAACTCGAAGTCCCTCGGTTAAGATTTTTTGAGGACTCCAATGTACAATTTCTAGAAGATGATGCTTAAAAATGCTAATTGTAGAACATGTAGCTGTAAGTGCGGAAAAATTTGACTAAAGCTTTCCAATATGAAAAATTTATTAGCTTATCAGAAGCTTCAAGATACAATGAAGATTGAAAACATAATACAAGATTTAAAGTGGACTGACTAAAGACTGGACACAAATCAAACTGAGTACTAAAAGATTGAGTAGGAAGATTCTCATGTTGAAAGTGCTCAAAGGCAGCCAGACTCTCTTAATACTCAGATATATTACTTATATCATCAACGAACTTTGGAGAAAATGTATCTACATAATCTTTATATTGACAAAAGATCATACTGTTGAAAAATTCATATTTGCAAAGTTTTGAAAAATTTCCTTTCACATCTATTGGCCATCAAACCTGCAAAATTCAAAACTTGAATATTCATTGGGACTTTATTTATGGTTTGAAGTGTTACTGTAGCATCTTTTAAGCGAAATATTTTTAAAAAAATTTCTTCAGATATAATCTGCAATGTCCCTTGATCAAAATTCTCAAATCTTTAAGTCGTCTATCTAGAATATAACAATATAATATTAGACTTATGATGAAGTTTGTTATGGTCTTTTCATCTTGTGGAACTCTATCGAGGTTTCTGAAATAATGACTGGTGCTATTCATTTTGTTAGCCCTTTGGGCGCTTGAAGCACATTCTGATCTTTTTGTAGACATTAGCAAACTGACCATACCCATGGCATTTATTACACTTAAAGGGAAACACTTCATAATAAAAAATTCTACATACATTTCTATTAATCTAGATTTAATTCAATGGCTTCAAGGAAACATTTCTTCAAATCTACTTCCTTTTAGATTTGAATAAATGCCAACATTATCTTTTGGCTCGATCTTGTCATTGAAGTGGCCCAAACAATCCTTAAACATCAGAGTAAGATGGGGAAATTTCATTGAAACAAGATCTACATTGGGCATATCTTAAGCAAGATTAAAATCTTAATCCTCTTACTTCTATTAACTATTGGCCACTTTTAAAACTTAGATCTATCTCCTCTTTTAGCTACTGAAAAATAAGCTTTCCCTACAAAACAAAATGCTCATTCTGCCTTTCAATAGAATCTTTTAAAAATTAGATGTATGTCCTCTTTTAGCTGCTAAAAAAGATAAGTAAACTTTCCCCAAAAAACCAAATGTTCATTCTGCCTTTCAACAGAATCTCCAAATGGAGATTAGTTCAATTATCCATTGTTTTAGGTCTTACCCAAAGACCCATACACTTTGCGTAAAAAAGCCAAAAAATTTTTTAAGAGAATCATTGCTAATTGTAAGTTTAGACATGAGATACAAATTCACGACTAAACAAAAGAAAGGTGAACTAGCCTTAGCTCCACAAACAAGCAACTACAGCTACTAAAATGTCAAAATCATGAAGTTCAAAAGAAGTGCCACAAAAATTGCTCTAGAAAGCTGAGCTGCTGCCACCATGGTCAATGTTGTGTAGTCAAATTATGAACCTGATTTTATCCTGGAGAAAATGATACTTAATGGGGACACCATATACTTCGCACTCTATCAGAGAATCCACATTATTGGGACTGAGTAGGGTCAAACATTGACATAAGCAGCACCATTTCATTTTCCATATTATTGGGTTCCCATTTCAAACTCTACTGAGATAAGTAAGAAAACAGAGTTGTAGGATGAATCGTTGTACCCAGATCCATTGTTGGTTTCTCTTTTAAGATCCTTCTTCAAATGAAGATTTACAATAATAATCGCAGGGTCGTAATCACCTTCAGTATTGTTTCCAATTATGTTGTTTCACCATTTGCAATTGAGTTGGAAATACGTGCTATAGAGATGAACTGAGGTGAATCTTTACACTGCTCTTTCTGAGAGAGAGGACTGATTACAGCCTGTATAGCTCTACATTGATTTACTATTGTTTGGCTGATCAACATCGAATCTCTGTTGATCATTTTATGTAACCTCCAATATATCACTATCTATCTCAGTACGAGCTTCAATATGATTTTCTTAATATATTTAATTTGTAGGCAGGGGTGGTGGGGGCTATGCTTTTAAATTTTCTAGTATAAGTACATTGGAATGTCCCTTTTGCTTTGCAATTTATATTTTTCTCTTGACTATGGCAAGTGACTTCTTTGACAAACCAAAACTAATCTCCCTACAGCTAAGGTAGAATTTATTGACTCTTACACAGTAACATCTAGTGTCTTCTTATGAAAATCGCATGACCAAAACTATTTTGATAATCAGAGTCTGCAGGAGCTATACTTGTAGATAAACAAAAGGAAAGTGAGAGACACATACTCCCTAAAATATAGAACTTATACTCCTTTGAATATTTCATTATGT
>MU214051.1:83732-94430 GCA_018584345.1 Thuja plicata | reverse complement strand
TAAATCGCTAACCATGATTTCTAATGAGGTACTCTCGGAACAAGGTCTCATTGCCTAAGGTAAATTTATTCTTAAAGTTGATAAGTTGACCATTGGTTGTCGAGGAAACTGTTATGCATTTCAGGAGAAAGGACTCAACTCGGCACCAAGTATAAGCTCCCTCTGAAGTTATAAGACCGCAGAATGATATCTCAAAATGTGATCAAAATTGTAACTATCATGGTCATTAAAATTTGTAAATTGTTAATTGTTAATTTTTTCGGTAGTGGGTATGCCCACGGACCTATGTATTTATGAAATCTCGACAAAGCTCGAGTCGTGGGAATGCCCACGTATATTTCTATATCAAGTATAGGACTTTTGTCCCGGGCAAGGCTGGAGGTTTTCTCGACCCCACTCTTTCCTACCAGCGCCCGCAGCGAGTGGGGTTATACTGTAAAAATTATTTTTAATATTAATAAAATTCTGGCTTCGGCCTTTTACCGATCAAAAAAAAAGTAAAATGTATAAAAAGTGCATGCAATGATTGTGGAGATTTGCATAAATTTATGTTACAAATTAAGAATATTAATGTTTCAACGCCATTTTTGTGGAAGAGATTTGAATATGAGACATACCAAACTAAGACTGGAGATGAATCCAAAAAAATTGTATTGAAGGAGAGTGAATTGCCCTACCTTGAGTTTATGACCAAATTTAGTACTATAATTTATCCACATATCCAACATTGTTATAGTGCACGATGGCAAGCTAAACAGTTTCATGATTCCAAAGATTGTTTTCAACCTAGTTGTATTCTTTCAATTGTAGATTTCTCTGAGAACTATACATTTTCCCCTCAATCGGAGCTTCAATCTCACTAATATCATTCTGAGCAAGTTGCAATATTTGTGCAAGTGACCTATAGACATGCACAATTTGATTTGGATGAGGTAGAAAGTTCTGGTCCAAATGAACGCATTATCATCAAGGAGGTTCATTTCTATATCAGCGATGATACTGTTCATGATAGGAGTTATGTGGCTCATTGTTTTGCAATATATTTTGAATATATTGTGAATCACGGGATAAAGGCTTCACAACATTGGATTTGGTCTGATGGTTGTGTAGGTAAGTACATGTACTTCAATTCATTTGCATTCTCATTTAATTATATTATTATTTGTACTTTTAATCGTATATATATTAAATGATTTAAATTTTATTAAATGATTACATGTATGTATGCACATACAACTTTATCTTGCAGGACAATTTAAATCTGTAAAACCCTTTAATTGGCTAGTCATGTAACATGCTAGACACAATGTTAAGTTTCTGTGGAACTTCTTTAAAAGTGGGCATGGAAAAGGAGATAACGAGGAGAAGGAGCATGTGTGAAGCACGCACTTCACCCACATGAACTTGCAAGTACAAATGGTGTTCAGTATTTAAATATATAGAATATAATTTCAGCTTATCTATTTGCTTTAAACTGGTAGTTCATAAATGTATGTATAACATGATAGAGAATTCAAAGAAATTGTTGAATGGTGTCAAATTCATTTTGCTAGTCGGGACACCAAATACAAGAAACTCTATTTTTGGGAAGTAAAAGGTAAAATATTTTGTTGGAAAACTCTTTTAATATTTCATTTCTTGAATTAATTTTATCATAATTGTTGATCTAAAAATATGCAACTTTCATTTCATATTTGTAACAGATATAGACTGATCTAATCCTTACAATTGTCAAAGAATTGTTGGTATTAGAAATTTACATCAAGTGATCACTACAGGACAACACAAGCCTCTATTGATTCAAGTAAGAGAAAAATCATGTTTTTGTGTTGACTGCGTTGAGGACAATCCAACATGAGTCAATGTGAGAATATTGAAAATTGATATGTTTCACAATGGGATATGAAGGACTTAGTCAGAATGCCTCCTTATGAAGATGATCACATTGACATAAACATTCATGATCCTATATATTCAGTTGATTATGAACATGTTTCTAATTTAGTTGTTACAAGTGCATGTGCATACATGTTCTTTTATTTAATTTTAATTTATCACAAGTGATGTTCAAATTTTATCTTAGACTTTTGATTTTAATTTAAATCAAATCCATTTGTATAGGTGATATTTTTGTTGTGGTTGTGGATCCTGACAATGCGGAAAGTGTAGATTATTATTTACTAAGATGCACGAAAGAAAAATACAAGTTGCCAGAAGAAACTGTAGATGGTGATGGACAATCATATCTAACAGGTTCAGTTGGTATTGAAAGCACCTATTATCAGCAAAACAAGATAGACAAAATAGTGTTCAATTTATTGAATACATGCCTGGCCAAAAATTTCTACATTAAAGTCACTTAGTTATAGCAGCAAAGTTGCAATTTGAGATATTGCAAAATAGAGGACGTGGCAACCAAAAGTGGAGGTCGCCTATTGAAGAACATGAAAAAAAAATTGAGATAATAAAAGATAGAGAGGATCCAGACTATATGTATCAGGAGCTTTAGGCTAAAATTGGTTTTGTAGCTCTCATACTTTCATATTTGAACTCTTATTTAATGTATTGGATATTGGATGTGCTTTTATGTATGTTGTTATATGTATTGTTTGATATATAGTTATGCATGCTTGGTAAATTATGTATGTTTTTATGTGTTGTGTATACTTTGATGGTTCAATGGTTTTGATATATTGCTTTTATGTATGTTGTTATGAATGCTTTGATGGTTCAATGATTTTAATATATATCTATGTATAATTTGATGCATGTTTTTATGTACATATGTTGTTAGGTATGCATTGATGGTTCAATGGTTTTAATATATAGTTATGTATGCTTTGATGGTTCAATGGTTCTAATATATAGCTATGTATACTTTGATGTATGTTTTTATGTATGTTGTTATGTATGCTTTGATGGTTCAATGGTTTTAATATATAGTTATAAATGCTTTTATGTATGTCCCCTTGAGACATTAGTTAGATTACTTATGACCTCTTCTAAAGGCATCCTCTTAAGACATCCCCTTTTAACATCCCCTTAAGACAATAGTTAGATTACCTGTACACGATGTCCCCTTAAGAGATTAGTTAGATTATTTACATGACCTCCCCTTAAGACATTAGTTAGATTAATTACATGACGTCCCCTTAAGGCATTAGTTAGATTATAGTTTACATGACCTTCCCTTAAGACATTAGTTAGATTACTAGTTAGATTACTTATGACCTCCCCTAAAGACATCCCGTTTTAACACCCACTTAAAATAATAGTTAGATTACTTACACGACGTCCCCTTAAGACATTAGTTAGATTAATTACATGACCTCCCCTTATGAAATTAGTTAGATTACTTATGACCTCCCCTTAAGACAGTAGTTAGATTGCTTACATGATCTCCTCTTAAGACATTAGTTAGATTAAATACATATGGTCCATTAGTTACATTAATTGATTGTAACTTACATGTATGAAAAATATACATATGATAAATTAGTTACATTAATTGCGTTTTAATGTTTACATGTATGAAAAATATATATGACATGAACATACATAGCGTGCATAAAATAAGTCTATTTAATGAACACATGAACATTCATAACACGAACATGTACATGACATAACATGACATACATAACATGTATAAAAATAACTCTTAAATATGAAATAACATGAACATATAACATACATATATGAAATGGCTAAAATGAACATAGTTCATGTGTATATGAAATATATAAAATAACTTGTATATGTAATGTCTAAAATGAACATAGTTCATGAGTTGTAGATAGAATAACATGTGTATGAAATGTAATAAATAACAGGTATGAAATAATAGACATAACATGTGTCTGAAATTTATAACATGTATATGTAATGTATATATGAAATGTCTAGAATATCACGTGTCAGATGAAATATCTAAAATAACATGTGTGGTCAACTAGTGCCCTGTCCTGATCTGTGACCTAGCGTTAGTCCACCTCCTCATGATCTATGTGTGCAATAAAAGAAATATATGTGTCATGCATACATGTACAATATATTAAATACTTATTTAAGAAAAATTAAATATGTACAAAAGTCTAAATTTACCTGTGTCATGATGCACAAGATCGCCAGGTGTCTGTAAATCTCCATATAGTGTGATACTATCGATAATACCCTGGAGTACCTGAGCTATGTCCTGGTAATGAGGAAACATGGTCTTCACCATAGAGGTGGAAACCTCTGAGTCAACTTGTCTATACTTCACAACGTCAGTAACTCTACGAGAGAGAGATAATCATAGAATATATCAATACTAATGCTATCATAGGGGTTGTATGATTCAACTGTCTGAATCGTACAAACCAATTCCTCCCTAATAATGTTCACCCTATCCCTATTAGGAAGGGTGGTGGATGTATAAATGGTCTAATCAAGAACCTCTATAGCTCATCTCAATCTAGCAATGGTACCAAAAAATACATGCTCCCTATCCTCTCTAGAACTAGCAAATCTACGTGAAGAGAAGTCACTAGAACCCCCCTATACACTAGCCTCTTTTGAATCCATAGATG
The DNA here is from genome assembly GCA_018584345.1 of Thuja plicata. Classification (NCBI taxonomy): domain Eukaryota; kingdom Viridiplantae; phylum Streptophyta; class Pinopsida; order Cupressales; family Cupressaceae; genus Thuja; species Thuja plicata. Next base: position 89,859 of record MU214051.1, on the reverse strand, counting down.
ATGGCCCTCTACCCGATGTCATGTGATAGATAAAATATATATGTGAAATTATATAAACAATATATATAGATCTCTGCATATGCATACATATATGTACAATATTTTAAAAAGCAATCTCCAGCACATGTACATTATAATCGTTCAATTTCGTACAAATTTAAGAAACATGACAATTCTAATTTAAGTATATTTACACATGCATAAATAAATAAAATAAAACATAAATAAAATAGCTTGCTCAATTCATATTTATCAATATATTTGATAGAAAAATGATTTAATCATATGGGTAATTCCTAATGAAAAAGATGTAATGAACCTAAAAGGTTATCTAATTTTTTTTAATATTACAACTTAACTTAATTAGCTACCAAGTTATTACTGTTCTAATTCAATTTTACAATTTTTTACTTAATTATGCCTAGGGTTAGAAGTCAACTAGGTTTGAACTATCGTTAACTAGGTTAACTAACTTAATTTATGACCTTAGAAAAGTTAACTAGATTTGAAGTATGGTCTAGACTTAAGGTTACAATTAGGAGGCTATGATGTAGTTAAATGTATGTTGTTACAATTATATACTTTTATGTAGATCCTGTTATGTATTCTTTTAAATGTAGGGTTATGTATGTTTTTATGTATGGTTTTAATGTAACATTTTCATAATATTTTTCTAATGTTTACAATGTTACATTTTTACATATATTTTTTATAATGTATGGTTATGAATAGTTTTATGTATGTTTCTTAATGTATGGTTTTAATGTAACATTTTCCTAATATTTATCTAATGTTTACAATGTAACATTTTTATGTATATTTCCTAATATATGGTTATGTATGTTTTTATGTGATGTTTTCTTAATATTTTTCTAATGTTTTTAATGATCTTGTTTGTTAGATTTTACAGGTGTTTATTGTAACATTTTCCTAATATTTGAATGGGGTTTCCTTTCTGGGGTTTTGGTGGGAAATCTAGATTTGTGGTCAGTCTAGGTATGGTTCAATCCCTGAAGTGAAGTCAAAAGTATATAAACCCCCCACTTCTCATTTTGGTATCCATTATAATATACAATCATATGCAATCAATCAATCAACTACATCCAAGTTTTGTGTCTCCAAGCATTTCCTTTTGGTGAATTGGCAGTCAAGGCAATCAAGTGCAAGCAAGCAATATCAAGATTTAAAATCCATCAAGTTCAAGCATCAATTATTCTCAAGCATTCAAGGTTGTTTTCTCCATAGATTTAGCTTCGTGTCCCAATTAGAGGTCAATAAAAAGGAGTTTCTATCAAGAAAGGAGTCATATACCTACATTCTTCTCTCTTTTCCCCCATCAATTTGACACTGTAGCAAATTACAACATCTACAACACAAGGTAAATTGTCTTTTCATAATTTCTTTTTAGGTTTTTGTGTTGAGTCAAAATTTATTGCATTGACATACTTGATCTCATTCAAAGAGGCATTCACTTTAAAAAGGTATGAGTTACTTAATTTATCATATCTAATCTTTGCATACTTGACAACATTCTTTTCCCATTTATCAAATCTTGTGTCTCAATTTTAGTTTGGTAGCTAGAATTTAAACTTGGCCTTAAGCCAACTTCATAAATTATTCCTAACTTTGTTAAAAGATCTACCAATGTTTTATGAAAACTCCAAATCTTGAACCTAAGGTATTTTTGCCAAAGAGTTTCAATACGAAAGAATTGGAGGCCACCAAATAGACTATTGACTAGTAGAGAAAATATTGTGAAATTCATTGCTAGTTCACAAAATCTAGTGTTTGATGGATTTACAAGCCTAGTGATCATTGTAGTGAGATCCAATTTCATTTTTGTGCAAACTAAGCCATTTTTCAAGAAGAAAGTTTAATTTCTTTGTTCAATCTTATAGACCATAGCATGATGCACAAATGTTCAAGCTATGCAATAGCATTCCTTAGAAAGATATTCAAATTTTATTTACAAGTTACTCTTGAATTTGCATGTTCAATTTTGTATTCATATTGTTAATTTTGTAACTTATATTTTACAAATATGTAGTAATTTTCATCTGATTAGCATTTTAACTTGCCACAAAATTGTATTGTTTCAAGGATAAAACACATTTATATTAATCAAAATAATCTACTATCCTTTTTATATAAGCAATAAATTTTAAATTTGTTTTACAAAAGGTCTAATTGATCTAATATATTGTTTCTCCAATACATAAGCAAATTGTCTTCTTTTTTTAAACTCAATTGTATACTATAAATCCAACCACAACATTTTCCACATGAGACATTCTACGTTACTCTTCTTTCTCTTACATTTCCCACATGTGTTATTCTACATTATTCTTCTTTCTCTTATTTGTAGAGGTACACAAACACCTTATCTTGCAAAGGTCTTAAGGATCTCACATTTGAGATGCCAAGTAAGAGAGCCTATCTTATCCTCCACATACGTCAGGATATAATTATGTCCTATAAGTATTCTATTTTATAATTTTAGGAGGTAAACAAGTTGGGTATGTGAACCAAGTTGTGAGTCAAAAAGGTCAACACATTTTTAAAAAAAATTCAAAATTTCATATATAACCCGATTGGTTTATTGAAATGTTGAAATTGTACTAGGGTTGGTAACCAAACCTAGACAATATTATTAAAAAAATCTATCTTTCTCAAAACCCGATCGGGTTCTAAGATTTTTCTAATAACCCGATCGGGTTATTAGAAACGTACTATATTTTGGAAATCATATGGCTTAGGCCATTTCTAACGCCTAAACCGTGGAGTAGTGGTGCAGGAGCACACCTAGCTCAAACCCTTAGCTCTTTATTTCTGGCATGTACTGACTCTAGCCAAGTCAGGAGAGTGTGTGTGGACCTTAGAAGGTCATTTGTTTCATTTCCTAAATATGGATATGACTAGGTCAATCCAGGCTTAGATAGGTTGCTTAGTTGGTTTCCTTTAGCTCTTTGTGTGTGTGAGGTATTTTGGAAGCCTCTGGAAATCCAACCAATGCATCAGGAACCTTTGATAAGCTACTTGGTTAACACTGATGCTCAGTTAAAACTGATGCTCGGTTAACACTGGACCTCAGTTAACACTGATTCTTGGTTAACACTGGAGCTCGGTTAACACTGATGCTCAGTTAACACTGGTGCTCAGTTAACACTGATGCTCGGTTAACACTGGAGCTTGGTTAACAGTAATGCTCGGCTAACACTGGAGCTCAACTAACACTGAGCTCGGCTAACACTAGAGCTCAGCTAACACTGAGCTCAGCTAATACTAGAGCTCGACAAACACTGATTGCAACTAGCGCTCAGCTTGCATTAAGATTGCTCAGAAAATTCAGTCGTAACGGCCTGTGAAAAGTGAATCTTCTCTTTTATGGACAATATAGGCAGTTGTAACGGTTCCTGAAAAGATGCTTACGAATGAGTGGGAAGTTAGGGTTTTTCCAATGAGAGAATGGTTATTAATAACATCCCAAGCCTTCATTTTAGAGAGAGTAGAGATTGAAAAAGAAGAGAAGCTACAGGAACAAGTGATAGGGTTGCAGATTTTGTATTTTTTGGTTTTATTTTCCAGTAATGATAAGTTGCAGACTGTGTGTTTAGTGAATATCAAGCTTTTTTGTTTACTTTTCATGCAAGTAGATTAGTATACTTTATTTCTATTTTGCAAGTTGTTAGTTCTTCACCCATTCTGGGTTGTAAATAGTAATGGCCCCTCGAGATTCCTGAGTCCATGTTGAAAATCATGTGTTGGGATGGAACTCAAGAGGAGCCCTTGTACATAGTTTCCTTTTTGTTTTCTATAGGAGAAGCAACAACAACGAGTCTGGAGATCTTACCCTAGGCGAGCTCGGTAATAGTCCGGCTAGGGATCCGTAATAGTCCGGCTAGGGAAGAGAATGAAAGAAATGTTATGAAAATATTGATTAAGAAGAATGAATCTATTTGTGTAGGTTAAGTGAGGAAGATGAAGAATATTTCCATGGGGACCGAGTCTTGAAGGGGAGGTAAAGCTGATAGTGACTTACCTCAGTTTAGGGTTGTGAATACCCTAAGAGATCTAAAATAAAGATCTCAGAGCAAAGCCAAGTTGACTCTATAGTAGCAACGAGACTCCAGTACCACATCAGATTGGTATCAAAGCCTAAATTGATGGGCTTGTGGTATATGTTCCAGCCAACAATATCAGTAGGTGAAAACAAGATGGTCACCAATGCAGAGCTTGCAAAGGAAGTAGATGATCAGAAGAGGGTAATCGAAGATCAAAGGGAAAGGAGTAGACTCCTTGAAGAAGCCCTGGATGAGATGAAGGTAAAACTTCAAGAATTTGTAGATTCAAATATAAGTAGAGATGGAGATGAAGTCAGCAGCAACAAAGGGAAGTAGAAAGTTGATGAAGAAGACTTGATACCTGAACCAAAACCTCCAATGAATGAGGAGCCCTTTCTAAAATCTTTCAGAGCCTTAGGAGGCAAAAGTCTTGAAGGAATACCATTCTTTAATGGAAAAATGGACAATGAACTAGTTGTGGAATGGATAGAAGGTATTGAGAATCATTTTGAATGTGAGGGCATAACTAAAGCACAAAAGGTAAAAGTTTCAAAGTCAAGGTTAAGAGGTTCATCATTAACATGGTGGAAATACCTCCAAGAAGAGAGGGATAAGATGGGTAAGAATCCAATTTCAAATTGGAAGGCCATGTTAAACAAGGTAAAGGAGCAATACCTACCTGAGGATTATGAAATCCAATTACACAAGAAGAGGTAGAGTTTGAAACAAAAAGATTTAGATGTGGCTACGTATACTGAAGAATTCCAAAAGTTTTGCTTGAGGTCAAGAGTCTAAGAGGATGAGACTATCAAGGTTGATAGGTATCTTGGAGGCCTAAAATGGAATATCCAAGAGGAAAATAGTTTGTGGACTCCTACAACTGTCCATAAGTGTTTCCAACTTGCATTGAAAGTGGAAGAGAAGAACAAAAAGAAATCAAAATCAAACTTCAGAGGAAGAGGAAGAGGTAGAGAAGGAAGAGGATAAGGAGGCTATGGTGGAAGAGGATCAAATTCAAGGTAGCAAAGTGAGAACAAGCTTACTAAAAATCAGGAAGGAAACTCAAATAGAGGAAGTTTCAGCAGAGGTAGAGACTCTAACACTAGTTGGAGAGGAAGGAACAATGGTAATTAAGGAAGAGGAGCATCCTACTTTTCCACCATGAAATGCTACCACTGCAATCAGCTAGGGCATCCTACCTATAGGTTTCCTGAAAAAGGTTCTACTTCTCAAGGAGGTGGAAAGAGAGTTAACTATGTCCAAAAAGAATCAAGTTGTAGCAGCAAGCCATCTGAGGTACCATTAGAATCAGAGGAAGGTGAGAACCTCATGATAAAAAGGACCTTAATCAGAGAGCCAAGCAAAGATGAACCAAGCCAAAGGAGAGCACTCTTTAGAGTGAAGTGAAAGATCACAGGGAAGGTGTGTAGAGTCATTATTGATTCAGGCTCAACTGATAATATCATTAGTGAAGAGGCAGCCACCAAGTTAAATTTGAAAAGGATTCCACATGAAACCCATACAAGGTTACATGGCTCAACAAAGGATGGCATGTGTTTGTAGGAGAACAAGTTGTTGGAAAGTGACAATGCAAGCAATTGTTATTTTGTCACTGCTGTCAAACCGGTGAGACTATTGGTATCTGTTTGAGTACCATATCTATTATTGATGAAGAAGATTTAACAAGAAGACCAAGTGAATGGTTGAGTTAAGGCAAATAAAAGGGTACTTGATCAGTTGGCACTCTGGCAAAGTAATTAGTTGTTTATCTTTCAAGACAATTTTTCTGGTTGTTTTGTGTTGAGCAAGTTTGGCTTGTGCCGAGCAAAGTTGCTTGTGCCGAGTAAAGTTGCTTGTGACAAGCAAAAGTTGCTCAATGTCGAGCACCATTGAAATTGCTGAGTGGAAACAGTGATGTTGGCTGACTTACAGTAATTGGATTAATGATGAGATTTGAGATCTCTGGCCGACTTAGTTGATTTTATTGGGATATGTAATGTTAATTAAAGATTTATCCACATCATTTAATGTATGGGTAACCATAATTAATGCATGGTTTCAAGATT
>MU214051.1:61266-77343 GCA_018584345.1 Thuja plicata | reverse complement strand
ATGTGCAGTCCCTACTATTTTAGCACCTAAGAAAGGAGGAGCTTGGAGACTTTGTACTGATTCTAGAGCCATAAATAGAATCACCATTAGGTATAGGTTTCCAATACCTAGAATTGAAGACCTAATGAATTAATTAGGGGAGGCAAAGTACTTCAGCAAAATTGACCTTAAGAGTGGCTACCACCAAATTAGGATAAATGAAGGAGATGAATGGAAAAAAACCTTCAAAACTATAAAAGGTTTGTATGAATGGCTTGTAATGCCATTTTGTTTGTCTAATGCTCCCTCAACTTTTATGAGTCTTATGAATGAGGTATTGGTATAATTCATTGGTAAATTTGTTGTTGTTTTCAGAAGAACTAAGGAGGAGCATATTAGGCATTTGAAAAAAAAATTCAAGAAATTGCATGATGAAAAACTAATGATCAATTTGGAGAAGTGTGACTTCATGAAGCAGGAGCTTGTATATCTCAGTTTTATTTTGTCACAGGGTAACCTTAAAATAGACCAAGAAAAGGTGGATTCCATTCTAAGTTGGCCTACTCCCAAGGCTGCAACTGAGGTGAGAACTTTCCATGGTTTAGCCCAGTATTACAGAAAGTTCATTAGACATTTCAGTGGGATTTGTGCACCTATGTTAGACACCATTAGAGGTGGGATGAAGACAAAGTTTCAATGGACACCACAAGTTGAAAAAGGGTTTGAGACACTCAAGGAGAAGATAGCAGAGTTGCCTACTCTCTTTCTTTCAAGATTTGATAATCTTTTTACAGTAGAATGTGATGCAAGTAATGTGGCCATTGGGACTGTCATAAGCCAAGAAGGAAGAATAGTAGCTTTCCATGGTGAGAATCTAATGTTAGGATTGGATTATACTAAGAGGGGGGGTGAATCAGTATAATAGCACTTTATTCAATTCTTCTAACACTTAAATATTAATCATACATTTGCAGTAAATAAAAGAACATAACCAAATGACACAGTACTCATAGCACCATATTTGTTTACGAGGAAACCCTGGCCAAGGGAAAACCCCGGTGGGGATGATACCCAAAAGCATGCACTAAAGTATAGTGTCCCTGTAAGGAGACCTAGCCGTGTTAGGAGTTGAATATTACATAGTAAATTTCCTTGTTAGAGGAATAACAACCCTGTTAAAGGTTCACAACACCCTGTTAAGGGCCAACTGAGCTTACAGCTCTTACAATATAATTCAGTAACAAAAGTTCTCAGTCATGAACAAAACAAGCATCACTAATGCTTTGATAGTTCCTTTATAGTTCTTCAATGATCTCTATCATTCTCTGCTCTACCATTTGCATATCTTCTCTCCCAGATAACTATTACATAACTTCATACAATCTTTACCAAAAAGATCTTACATATATATCTATCAACTTTACAAAGTCAGCTCTCAAAATGAATACTACAAATATTACAAAGTCGGCCTTCAATACACAATATATTCAATATAGTAAACACTAAATGCATAGTCGACGCTCTTGCATGGTCAATGTGTAAGCTATCAAAAACAAAAATACAACTTCGATTCCCTGGATTCCAAGTCATACTCCCTCAATCTTCGCTTTTGTCCAACTTCTTTGTATCGTTGTTCTTCTGCAGTTTGTCTGTCTTCAAATCCTTCTAACTCATCGTAGACTTAACCAAATCCAAATAGATCTTAGTTGGAGGTCATGCATACTCCATAATTTCTTCCTCTAATCTCACTTTCCCTAATTCATCGATCTTTGTCTTCGACATCCAAAATACTTATGTATCTCAACTACTATACTTAGTCAATTTCTGAATCATCAAAACTTGTCTTCAAAGTAATCGAAATTAAACCCAGATGTGTTGCCATAAATGAAAACCAAAAAGTAAATCATATATGCCAAAATTGATTACTTTCCAATAATCTCTCCCTTTGGCATTGATGGCAACACTTAACAAAAATGACTAAGTATTCCAACCAATCAAAAACTGTCTCTTCTTCTCCTTATCTCTTCTCCATATTTTTCTCTCTTTCTTTTGTTATATTATATTATTATTATTTTTTTTATTCATCATTTTTTCTCTTCTCTTCTCCCCCTTTGAAAACAATGACAAAGGTGCATATAAAGCAATAGCTCTTAGTTCTTCTTACCAGTTTCAGAATAACCTGAAAAGAATCTTCCAAAAGATTCACTTTTGTACTCCATGTCTTGAACAATATTTGACTGATGTGTATCAAACCATTCATTGAAAATGATGCAGTCTCAGCTTCTTTCAAGTCTATGGGCATAGAATTCTCCAATGAGTCTGTCACTTTCTCTAAGTCTGAGAGATGAGCTTCAAGTATGGATAACTTCGGAGTGATAAATTTTCTCAGCAAATTGAATCTTGTCAAAACTCTCCCTTTCTCATTATCCAATACACTGAGTTTGGCCAATATCCTTGTAACTTCTATGTCTAGTTCTGTTATGGATTGTGAAGATATTCCACAACCATCCATCAAACTATTCAGAGTTTCCCTCTCCTTTGCAACAATGTCCTCAATATTATGAACATGCCTAATCGGATTCATGCAATAGCTGAACAATTTTCTCTCGTGTCCAATGCAGCTTCTTGCATTTATCAAGCAAGTCTTCACAATGCCTAAGTCCCATGTGATGCACTTGTAGACTTCTATCAAATTCTTCTCTGAATATGTCTTCTCTGCCTTCTCTTCTGCAGTCTTTAGCAAATTTTCATAGTGCCCATCAAATTCATCAAGTGTAGTTTTCAAGTTCTCAATGCCATCTTTGTGCTGGAAAACTATAGGTACTAGAAACAATTTGTTCACAATATCAATAGCTCTTGTAATTACTTTTGCCTTCTTGTCTCCTTTCTGTTCATGTCTTTCCTTTGCTTTGTTTCATGTAGTAAATGTCAGTGTTACCAATTCAACTTCATCCATGCTATCCACATTTATATCACTGCTTGCCAACAATGAAATAGATGGTGATTTTACCTCTTTCTTTTCATCTCCTTGTTGTTCTATCTTCTATTCATCATCCTTTTTCTGCTCAACTTCCTCTTTCTGTTTTGCTTCATCTGCAATAGAGGTGTCCAAATTTCCTGCAAAAGGGTCCTTCTCATCATGTGAGGGGTCAAGGGTCATTGCCACACCAGAGACATAGAAATCTGGTGGAGGGTCTGCTTCGCTATGTAGATGTCTCTTTCTCCTTAGATCTCTCACCCATTCCCAATTGTGTGGCCGATGTGGTTTTAGGAGGTGGGGCCTTATTGTGAGTAGTACTCATTAATATCTTCTTAAGTGCCTTTTGAGTTTCCTCAGTCACATCATCATACTTCCTCGTCATTATTTTCAATAGTCTAATCTTGGTTCTTAACAGAGGTTTCAATTCTTTGAATATACTATCCCTCTCTTGTACTGATAACACAGGCAGCATGTTATCAATTTCCTTATTTCTGATCTAATCATCCTCAATTTGTACCAAGTGTTTTCTATTCTCCAATCTTGCATACAGGTCTATAGGTATACTTCCATCAATTTCTAAAAGAGTCTTCTTTAAAGTAAGCAAATTCTCTATCACAATGTCTTCAATCTTCATATTATCTGATTCCTCATACCTGTTATAGTATTTATCAATTGTAACCAATTTACCTTGCTCTAATGCTCTTTTCTCTAGCATCTGCATGTCTGGTTTCCAAATGTGTTTTATTGTTTTCTTCTCTTCTCCTGCTGTGCTTTTCTCTTTAGGTGATTTAGGCTTACTTGATCTTGTAACTCTAGGAGTGACATGCTTTGCTTGCTTTGTTTGTTGTTGTGGAGGAGCTGGGCTATCTACCATAACTACCTCAGGAGTGAAAGGGGCATCAGTGCTTCCACTTGCAACTCCAAGAGATCTCTCTGCCATCTTCTTCTTGACTTCTTTCAATTCCTCTTCTGTCAGTCCAGCTTTTATACTGCAATCATGAATAAGGTTAGAAATTTTCCTTTTCCTCGGTCCTCTAGACTGTTCCTCTTTCACCTTTGCTAATTTTTCATCATAAGTTCCCCATCTTTCTTTTTTTATATCAACTTCTGATGCAAGAACATGTTCTACTTGCATGGTGAGTATTTCAGAACTCACTTCATAGCCCATGGGGTAAGACCACTTCTTTCTAGGTGTAACTAATTCAAAACATACACAATCAGTTTCAACCGTGAAACAGATTGTATCGTTGTACTTTTCCACAGTGTCCTCATGCAACCTGTATGTTGTCTTCATCTGTTTCTATAGAATCTTGATCATAGAAAATAGTTCTCCATCTACCCAAGTAGTGTTCTATCTTTTGTAACTCTGTGAAATCAGTATGCCAGTGGGTACTCCAGACTTCCAACCACTAGAATGTAAACCAGGAAACCTTTTCTCAATATGAATGAATATATGCATCAAAAATGAACCAAATCTGAAAGTTTTAGTTCTATCCTTTTTCATTAGCTTCACATTATCAAGAAATTATTGAGCCAGAACTTTGCATAGGTTATATTTTATGTTTTCCTTCACCATTCTCCATGCCATCATGATTACTCCAGTAGATACAGAGTTAGATCTGCTATTGTAGTAGAATTTATATCTAAGTATCATGGCAATCAATCTCACATCTTGTTGAAATATATCATTTATTTTCATTACTCTTATGTCCCATTTAGAATGTGTTAGGGTTTCGACTTCTTTCTTCACATGATTCTCCACAGTAGGTATAACTCCAGTGTTGTCTAATCCAGTGATCTCATGAATTAGGTCACTACAAATCTTCACAGGTTGGTCACCAATCCATATGAACTGATCATGAACCCTACTCATCAATATCTTAAACCATTCATTTTCATCAAATTCGCATAAATACATAAACTTCATTATGCTCAACTGACTAATGTCTTTGAATTCTTCTTTCATGATTCCTTTTTCAGTCATATTTTCCATTTCAGTAAATATTTCATCTTCTCCCAATGTATCATACTTACAATGTATGTAAGCCCTAATGTCTTCTACGGGCAATATGCCATGTGGGGTTTGTGAAAATGCTCCTTCCGGATCCTCTTCACAAGACTTATACGGATGTTTCTTGAATTTGTATCTAGGATGATCGACAACATCAAAAATGACATGTGCATCCATAGCTAAATAATGTCAAATACCTTTCTTTCACTGAAATTCGAGTGATATGCTCCAATCGATCACGCACGGAAAATGTACAATAGTTTGAATGCTTCTTCTCTCTGTTCTCCTTAGCTCGCTCTTTTTCAAATGGTGAATAGATAGGTCATCAAGTGGTGCTTTATACAAGTTAGGTTATAACTTCAATTTTTACTTAATATTGTCCTGTCGGCTGTAAAATCTCGCAAAAAAAATATACAAGTTGGTTGATGGTGCGCTCTTAGGTATATAATCCACGATGTTGGCTTAGTCCACACACAAGATCGCATGAGCTCAATCTATGAATTTTGGGGCAGGATAATTTCTGATGTCTTTATCCAATGCTCCCCCTAAGGCCATGATCGGCCAATTAGGTTGATTTTGTCTTGCTACCTTCCGGAAAAGATCCAGTAGCATCTACTGACTCTCCCTGAACTGATGTCTCACTAGTTTCTTTGATCTTCCATATCTTACCACTTTTTTTGTCTTCTGACTTTTTTAAACAACTTTCAAAATCATTCTTTAATTCTGCAATACTCTTACCAGTATCATTTTCATTCTTCTGTGAACTCATAGGAGGTGGTGTTCTTCTATTATCTACTCCATTATACCTGCAAAACTTTGCTATATGTCCTGGATTATTGAATTTGTAACATATAGGAGGTCTTCTTTCTTGACTAACTTGTAACTTAGAGTACTTCACAATGTGTCCAATGTTATTACATTTGTAGCATGTAGGTTTCACTGTAGGTTCTCTTCCATTGTCTTTTCTATATCCTGATTGATTAGGTTTTATGCATTCTTCTTTCTTGTGCCCATATCCATTACAGCTAAAACAATAACCAGAAAAATTTCTAAAAGGGGCATTACCTCTACAGTCTCTCTTCATGTGTCCAAATCTGTTTCCACCAAAGCATCTACCTCTGAAAGGTCTGATATACTTTTTAGGTTCTTCAATAGATGGTTTCTCAACATAAATCTTCTCATCTAATTTCTCTTCCTGATTATTTGAACATTCAGCTTCATTAAAGACAATACCAGTCATATCACCTTTAGGTTTCTATTTGTCTAGTTGTTCATCAATCAAATCACTGCTGGAGTGAAGTTTCTCAATGTGATTCTTTGCTTCAACAAGTTCACCTTTCACAATCTGATTGTATTTCTCCAATTCCAGGTATTTGTTCTTGTAGTTGTCAGCCTCATCCTTCACTTGATTCAATGCACTGTTTAAGTTTTCTTCAATTTTCTTCTTAGCATCCTTCTGCATATGTACTTCTTTAGCCATAGACTTATTTTCAAGTTTCAGAGTCTCAATCTCTTCTTTTAGTAGTTTCACCTTATCTGAATTGTCCTCATCTGAATCTTCTTTTATCTGGACCACAAGATCTTCTCTTTGACTTCTGGAAAGCTCAAGTTGTTCTTTGAGTTTCTTTATAAATTTATTAGCTCTTTGCATGTTGAATCTCAATTCTCCATTCTCTTCTTTTGCTTTATCAAGGTCTTCAAGTGCAACATCAAATTTTTATTACAAACTGTCCAAGTCCATTCCGATCTCCCTCAAGATGTTAGGCTTTCCTTCCAAGGGCCAAAAGCTCTGATACCAATTGTTAGGATTGGATTATACTGAGAGGGGGGTTGAATCAGTATAATAGCACTTTATTAAATTCTTCTAACACTTAAACATTAATCATATATTTGCAGTAAAGAAAAGAACATAAACAAATGACACACTACTCATAACACCATATTTGTTTATGAGGAAACCCTGGCCAAGGGAAAACCCCAGTGGGGATGATACCCACAAGCATGCACTAAAGTATAGTGTTCCTATAAGGAGACCTAGCCCTGTTAGGAGCTGAATATTACATAGTACATTTCCTTGTTAGAGGGATAACAACCCTGTTAAAGGTTCACAACACCCTGTTAAGGGCCAACTAAGCTTACATCTCTTACAATATAATTCAGTAACAAAAGTTCTCATTCATGAACAAAACAAGAATCACTAATGCTTTGATAGTTCCTTTAAATTTCTTCAATGATCTATGTCATTCTCTGCTCTTCCATTCACATATATTCTCTCCTAGATTACTTCATACAACCTTTACCAAAAAGATCTTACATATATATCTATCAACTTTATAAAGTCGGCTCTCAAAATAAATATTACAAATATTACAAAGTTGGCCTTCAATACACAATACATTTAATATAGTAAATGCTAAATACATAGTCAGCACTCTTTCATGGTCAATGTGTAGGCTATCAACAACCAAAATATAGCTTTGATTCCTTGGAGTCCAAGTCATACTCCCTCAATATTCGCTCCTGTCCAACTGCTATGTATCATTGTTCTTCTGCAGTCTATCTGTCTTCAAATCCTTCTAACTCATCGTAGACTTAACCAAATCCAAAACGATCTTAGGTGGAGGTCATACATACTCCATAATGTCTTCCTCTAAGCTCGCTTTCCCTAATTCATCGATCTTTGTCTTTGACATCCAAAATATTTTTTTATCTCTGTTACTATACTTAGTCAATTTCTGAATCATCAAAACTTATCTTCAAAGTAATCAAACTTAAACACAAATGTGTTTCCATAAATGACAACCAAAAATTAAATCATATATGCCAAAATTGATTAATTGCCAACAGCTAAATGATGCAAAGAAGAAGTACTCTTCTTATGACTTAGAGTTGTATGCTCTAGTCCAAGCACTCAAGAAGTGGAGGCACTACTTGCTACCAAAGGAGTTCATAGTATATACTAATAACCAAGATCTCATCTTCCTTAACTCTCAATAAAAACTTAGCAGCAAACACATGAATTGGGTGGAGTATCTACAAGCCTGCACTTTCAATATCAAGCATAAAAATAGAGTACATAATAAGGTTGCTGATGCATTGAGCAGAAGGCTGCTCACAATCCAAGAAGTTCAGCTAAAAAGCATAGGTATTGATAGCTTCAAAGACCTATATGCTGAAGATGAAGATTTTGCCCAAATCTACAAGGTATGCATGGAGTTTAAAAATAACTTTCATGGTGATTTTTCTGAATATACCTTGCAGAATGATTTATTGTTTAAAGGAGGTCAGATTTGTGTTCCTAAAGGGTCTATGAGAGAGAATTTCATTCAAGAAAAACATAATGGAGCACTTATTGGTCAATTTGGAGTCAGTAAGACTCAAGAGCTAGTCACTAGGTTCTATTTTTGGCATAGAATGAATAGAGATGTTAGAAAGTATGTTGAGAGTTGTGTAGTGTGTCAAAAAGCAAAGGGCACATATTCCAGTGCAGGTCTTTATCAGCCACTTCCAATCCCAACCAAACCATGGGAATGCATAAGCAAGGATTTTGTAGTTGGTTTTCCAAGAACAAGGTAGGGATATGACATTATTTATGTTGTTGTGGACAGATTTAGCAAGATGGCTCATTTCATACCTTGGAAAACTATTCATGATGCTTGTAACATTGCTCAATTATTTTTTAGTGGAGTGGTGAGGATCCATGGACTCCCACTTAGTAGTATTTCAGATAGGGACACCAAATTCCTAAGCCATTTTTGGAAGACCTTATGGAAAAATCTTGGCACTAACTTGTCTTTTGGATCTGCCTACCATCCACAGACAGATGGCCAAACAGAGGTGGTCAATAGGAGTCTTGGTAACTTGCTGAGATGTCTCACAAAGGAGTATGGTCAAGCACGGGACCAACTCATTGGACAAGCTGAATATGCATACAATGATACAGTGAATAGATCAACTGGTAAGAGTCCTTTTGAAATTGATTACAGCTTTCACCCAAGAGGAATTTTTGAACTTAGAGAATTGAAGGAAGGAATGCATGGTAGTGGATATGCTGAGGAATTTTCTCATTCAATGAGAGAAGTCCATGAAAGTGTGAGAAAGAACTTGATTGAAAATGTTGAAAAGGTAAAGCAAAAGGTGGATGCAACAAAAAGGGATGTTCAATTTTAGATTGGAGACTTTGTGATGGTACACTTGATCAAACATAGGCTGCAAAAAGGTGTTCCTCACAAGCTACAGATGAAGAGTCTAGGTCCATGTAAGATACTTGCAAAGTATGGAAACAATGCATACAAGGTGGAGCTTCCTAAAGACACTGGGTTGTCACCAGTTTTCAACATTGGAGATTTGGTAGCATACAAAGGACCAATTCAAGATGTTGATCAGAACCTTCAAGAGGTAACACAAGAGGTAAAAGATCTGAAATTAACCCCTACTCCATCTATGATAGCTGAAAAGATACTAGACTCAAGGGTCTACAAGAAGACTAGGAACAAAGACTATATGGAACACCTTGTCAAAAGGCATGAAAAAGAAGATGTTGATGCTACTTGGATAAGAGAAATAGACTTCAAGAGGTTGGGCATTGATCCAAACATGCTCAATCTAAGGATGGATTAACCTTTCTTTTGTTTAGGGGAGTATGGTGCAGGAGCACACCTAGCTCAAACCTTTAGCTCTTTATTTATGGCATGCACTGACTCTAGCCAAGTCAAGAGAGTGTGTGTGGACCTTAGAAGGTCATTTGTTTCATTTCCCTAAGATGGATATGACTAGTTCAATCCATTTTTAGATAGGTTGCTTAGTTGATTTCCTTTAGCTATGTGTGTGTGTGTGAGGTAGTTTGGAAGCCTATGGAAATCCAACCAAGGCATCAAGAACCTTTGATAAGCTACTCAGTTAACACTGATGCTCGGTTAACACAGATGCTTGGTTAACACTAGAGCTTGGTTAACACTGATGCTCAGTTAACACTGATGCTTGGCTAACACTGGAGCTCGGCTAACACTAGAGCTCAGCTAACATTGATCTTGGCTAACACTGGAGCTTGGCAAACACTAATTGTGATTGGCGCTTGGCCTGCATTACAGTTTCTCGGCAAAGTTAGTCGTAACGGCCCGTGAAAAGAGGATCTTGTCTTTTATGGACAATATGGGCAATTTTAACAGTTCCTGAAAAGATGCTTATGAATGAGTGGGCAGTTAGGGTTTTTCCAATGAGAGAATGGTTATTATTAACATCCTAAGCCTTCATTTTAGAGAGAGTAGAGATTGAAAAAGAAGAGAAGCTACAGGAAGAAGTAATAGGGTTGCAGATTTTGTATTGTTTGGTTTTATTTTCTAGTAATGAGAAGTTGTAGACTGTGTGTTTAGTGAATATCAAGCTTTGTTTTTTACTTTGCGTGCAAGCAGATTAGTTTACTTTATTTCTATTTTTCAAGTTGTTAGTTATTCACCCATTATGGGTTGTAAACAGTAATGGCCCCTCGAGATTCCTGAGTCCATGGTGAAAATCATGTGTTGGGATGGAACTCGAGAGGAGTCCTTGTACATAGTTTCCTTTTTGTTTTCTATAGGAGAAGCAACAACAACGAGTCTATAGATCTTATCCTAGGCGAGCTCGGTAATAGTCCGGCTAGGGAAGAGAATGAAAGCAATGTTCTGAAAACATTGATTGAGTAAGTAGAATGAATCTATTTGTGTAGGTTCAGTGAGTAAGATGAAGAATATTTCTATGGGGACCGAGTCTTGAAGGGTAGGTAAAGTTGATAGTGACTTACCATAGTTTAGGGTTTTGAATACCCTAAGAGATCTAGGAGAAAGATCTCTGAGCAGAGCCAAGTTGACTCTGTAGTAGCAACGAGACTCTAGTACCACATCAAGTAGCAAAGTGAAGGAGGGAAAAAACATCAAAACCCGATTGTGCTTTGAAGAAAACAACTTTTTAAAGCAATGGCACCCCGTAACAAAGGTATGTTTTATTGTTTTTGTTGTTTTGTTGTTATTTTTTTTGCATTTGTAATCAAATTAGGTTATGATATTGATTTTTTTTTCTTTTATTAATTTCATATCAGATCATCAAACAACCCAAGAACAGAAAAAATAAATGAAATACCACCCGTCATAAACCCTCCTCAAAATTCTCCTCATCCACCACCATCGCCACCCGTAAATCCTCCTCAAAATTTTCCGCATCCACAACCATCGCCACTCGTAGACCCTCCACATGTGCCATTAGGTCATGTAAATGAAACACAAGAGGACCTCATGCAACACCTTAACCAAAATAGTGCACAAATTAATATATTATTCAATAGGTTGAAGCCTTCCAGTCTTCAGCATCACTCTACCCTCGCCACTACATTAGAAAAAAAATATCCAATAGTGCAAATGAGGTGTCTCCAGAGGTGACAAATTAGGGTTCATGGAGGGGTAGATATCGTACATATTATGCTGATGGTTTATCATATGAGGGTGTGAAAATAAAATTCATACAAAAATGTGACATATGTGCCCTTTTTACTGATCCTAATACTAACAATTCCCTAGAAGATAATACAAAACGGTTTCTTGGGTATGTGCACCAAGTTGTGACCCAAACAGGGGGGTATAAGTGGACAATTTTTTATGAAATCAGGTAAACATGAACTTGGAACAGACGTTTGAGGGTCATGCACTCAAAATAAGATGTGTAAAAAATAAAAATTGTAGTACTCTGAATCTAGTTTCTAAAATACTAATTTTTTAAAAAAACTGATAAGATTAAGAGGGTCAAACCTCGTGTGCACAAAAACCTGTTCATAATTTTTTCAGAAAAACATAACATAGTTGTTTCTGTGCACTGTACAAATGATATAGTTATATTCAGTATTTTTCAAATCCCTTTGGTAGGATGATAGGTAAGAGTGAGATTTAGAAGTTGTGTATTTTTCTGTAATTTTCCGATAAGTTTTTTTTTCTGTGATTTTTTGATGTGACTGCATCCTGAAATTTTGGTACCTATTCGTGTGCTGGGCATAACTTGCATCAAAATAATCAAAAATGAAAACTTTTATTTTTAAAAGTGTATAGAATCAAGTGTATAAAAATAATATGTAATTTATTTGTAATTTGGTTAAGTATATCAAAATTTATTAAAACAATGGTAGACATATGTCTATGAGGACTGTCAAGACACTGGTAAAGAAAATTAAAGTTTACTATGCTAATGTTGTCCAAAAATAGAAAATTTTGTATGGATAGAAAGCTAAGAAGACGTATGAGATTATGGTGCAAATTATAGAGCTACCCTCTTGACAAATTGCAAACTTGATGAAGATAAAGTAGAGAATTCATCTTACAAGATGAAAAATGTCTAAAAGAACAAAAATGAAGGAAAAATGAGCCTCCAAGCCTTTGGGTCATTTTCCAAGCCTTTTCCCAAGACATAACCTGATCGGGTTTCTAAATTTCAAATAACCTTATCAGGTTCTAAAAAGCAAAAAGTATATTTTGAACTCCTACATAACCCGATAGGATTCTGCAGATTAAAATGCACAATTTTCACTTCTTCAACACCCAATCGGGTTATGAAGAAGTAAAAATTATTCATTTTACTCTCTCTCTCTCTCTCTCAATCCTCCTTTTTTCTCTCACTCTTTCTCAATCCCTCCTTCTCTCCATCTCTCCCTACCCTCTCCTATCTCTCATGCTCTCTCACTCTCTCTCTTTCTCAATCCTCTTTGTTCTTAGTTTTTCAGAACCCAATCAGGTTCTGAGGAATTAGAAACATTGAGCCTTTATGTTCTCATAACCCGATCTCTCTCTCTCTCTCTCTCTCTCTCTCTCAATCCTCCTTTGTTCTTAGTTTTTCAGAACCCGATCAAGTTCCATTGAATTAGGAACTTTTCTTGCTTCAACCGTCCTAAAACAATCTTGGCAAGTTTTCTCGAGGTCCCATTGTTGTTTTTCTGTTGTTTTGCGCCACTAAAAGACAGGTCTGCACTTTTTTACATTTTTTTGTTTGCAATGATTGAATTTTGTTGTTTATTGGTGTTTCTGATGTTATTTTACCATTGTAAGTTCTTATTTCAATAAAATGGTTGATTTGTTCTTATTTTTTGGATTTGATTTTCACGTTTTATTCTATGTTCATGATATTATTTGTAGGGTCCATTCAATATGAACAATGGGAAAGAACAAAAGGGTAACAATTGAACAACGAGAGACAGAAAATGAAAGACAAAGGGAGCGCATGAGGAGAATATGACAAGGTACATCATCAAATGCATGCAATGTAAGTGATGAAAATTAAAATGTCAATGTTAATGTGATAAATGCACCTAATTCATCTAATGCACCATTTCAATTTGATATCATTAATGAACAAAATGCACATAATGAAAATGAAAATGTTCAACATACACCAATTGAAATGATGGGGATAAATGCACCTAATTCATCTAATGAACCATTTCAATTCGATGACATTCATGAACAAAATGCACATAATGAAAATGAAAATGTTCAACATACACCAATTGAAATGATGGGGATAAATGCACCTAATTCATCTAATGTAAATGTAGAGCATGCAGTTGTGTTAACATCCCCTAGAATAATTCATAGAAAACCAAAGTTTCTAATTGACATTGATGAAAATATTTTGAGGCCAATGCATGATAAAATGTCGGAAAGAAATTGTAGAAGAACTGTTAAAAAGATTTGGAATAACTATTTTGAAAAATTGAATCAAAGTGGAAGATGTCAAGTAGTTTTTGAAGTGATTAAGAATCTGAAATTTAGAGAGACAATGAGAATTGTGGGGTTGAGAACATCTGAAAATAGTACTAAGAGGACCATTGTGATAAATATATTTGATGCATACCAAGCCATTGGTTAAAAATCACACAGTAAAGATGCTAATGTTACTCGACATGTCCTCACATCAACTATAATGGAAAAGGAAATGAAAAGTTTTTGTATAGTAAGCAAAACAAGAAAGTCATTAAGGATAGGTAGATAAACATTACAGAGAGCCTTACACAGGTGAGACAAAATTGATGATCCAAACACTAATTCTCTTTGGTCATTCTCGGGTAGACTCCCATGCAAGGACAAGGTTGTTATTGATGCATTAAGAACATTAATTGAAAAGTTTTGGCATGACAACACAAGGGTTTCACCCAACCAAAGAGACATTGTTAGGAGGAGAATCGGATCTAAAGATTGTATGCCACATCCAAAACACTTTTTGGATATGACACAAACACAATTTTATGAAAGATTCCTCCAAAGAGTTCCTCAAATTAAAATTAGTCAAAGATTTTTTGAAATGGCAAAACCCTTTTACGTAAAGATTAATCATGCGCGTACCACATGTTGTTGCAGGGTACATATTGAATTTTCCATGCATTATGATATATATCATCATGTTTATTGTACTTTGCACACTAACATTATTTTGCAAGAATGTTGTCTTCAAGCACCTCCTACGTCATCAAGAGATTGTATGTCAAGTGTATTATGCAATCGAGATGATGGTTGCATTTATTATAAAATGATGTGTTTGAATGGATCTTGTAGTGTATGTGGCGGTATGAGAAAGTTGTAGATATGTCACCATCTAGAGATTACAAATGAGATTGGAAATACACTAGTTTCTTTTGGAAAATAAAAGGCAGTAACTTATGGTGTAAAAGATGGAAAAGAAGTTAACAGGTGCAAGTTAGTGAAAAATGATATATGCGTAGCTGATTTTATCAAGATTTTTCAAGAGAAACTAGTTTATGAGTACATACGTCATTGACATAGAGCTAGGTGGTTGGATGGGAAATTAAAGATATGTAAGGACACTTTCCCTCTTGGTGCTATTGTCTCCATTGTTGATTTTTCTGAGAATTATACACTTAAACCTCAGAATAAAGTGCAAGCATTGTATTTCCATTCTATATAAGTGACGATATTTTTACATATAGCATTCTTGCATGCACATGATAGCATAGACGTAGATAGAAAGGTTTTAAGAGAGTATCACTTCTACATCAGTGAGGATCGCACACATTCATCAGAGTTTGTGCAAGGTTGCTTCAAATTTTCCTATGAGAATTTAAGGGAAAGAGGTATAGAGTACAGCCAACACATAATATGGTGAGACAATTGCACCTCACAAGTAAAGAATGCAAGGATGTTCTATTGGTTGAGTAGGATGCATGTGACAAGTGGTGTTCAACATTTTTGGAATTTCACCGAAGAGAGGCATAGAAAATGTGAGCATAATGGTTCGGTTGCATGTGTAAAAAGAGCTCTTGCAAGAGAGGAATTGAAGTATGAAGGTGGTGCAGAGTTAATTAATGCATAAACAATTGTGCCATGGTACAAATCTACAATGGTGCCATGGTGCAACTCTACAATGGGAATAGGTAATTAAGGTAAGTATATGGTTAATAGATTTTTTGGTTGATAGGCGAGTCTAATATTGAAAACTATCTAGATTGTTGTACACTTACAGGATCAAGTGACATGCACTCAATTAGAAGTTCAAATGCAACATCACTAGGTATTTATACTAGATTAATGATATGTTTTTGCTTATCTTGTATGAATTTTGCATGGGAGGAATGCGAATCAAAAGAGTAGGTTGAAAAATGGTCTTATAGACCTTTGCAACCGCTTGATACATATCAACTTCCTAGAGCACTACAGTTGAGCCATCTTAAAGCATCAACATATTTTGATCACATATCTGACCTAGTTGAACCAGGTAATTTCTCAATTTATTCTTCATTTTGAAATCATTTTATTAGGTGGTTAATTGTTTATGGTGTTAACTTATCCCTCTATAAATTGCAATTCATGTATATGCAGTTGTTGTAGATGAGAACAATGAGGAAGGGACTTATTACTTTTTGCATCATTGTATTGAGGGAAAAAATAAATTGACAACTATAGTCATTGAAGGAGAGGGTATTAAGTACCCAATAGGATCCGTTTTTGTGATAGTGACATGGCTTAGAAGGTACGCTATCAAAATATAATGTGTTCTTGTTTGACGAATTTGAGACCTCTTACCATCATTCTATTACACTTTATATGTTGAATTTTGTATTAATTTATGCTTCTATGAAATG
>MU214051.1:16311-33230 GCA_018584345.1 Thuja plicata | reverse complement strand
AAAGAGGACCCAAATTTCAACTGTGTCCAAATAAAACGTGTCTTATATGAAAATAGGGGTTTTGGGGGTATTCCAAACACAACCCAGATGTCAGTTTTTTCTCAAACTGCTCCAAACAAAAGATGCTCCCCAAAAACACTAAAATCTGAGACAAAAACCTCTCAAAAACACAGATTAAAGAACAAGGCCGAATCTCTCATGAAGAGAACAGGGGCATGAAGATCTGGAGCTCTGATACCATATTGGAGTTGATGAAAACTATCAACCCACAACTCCCAAGAATCACCTACATGCAAACCTGTCACAAAAAGAGAAGCAAAAAGCTATGGAGGCCAAAAATAACAAATTGATGGAAGAGGAAACATCTTGTGCAAACAATGGAGAAAAACTCTTAATGCAATAACATCCTCAATTAATTAATAACTATCGAATTTAATAATTTACAAAAAGGAAATCCTTATAAAAGGATATCGAAACCCTAAAGGGAAAATCTAGGTTGCATAATAATAATTAATAAAAGAATTAATTATTATATGCCTAAAGTTTAACTTAAGTAAAAGAGAGATAATAAGTGACTTAATAATTAAATCAATATGATTTAATTAATAAGTGGAATCACTTTATTACTCTAACACAAGTCAGACTGAAGTGTCCACAAGGTGCACTAAGCCAAATTTGGCAGCGATTTTTGGAGAGCCATATCTTAGACCTCATGAGAGATATCGGAGATCTATTAAGTGCACAAGGACCATATTGGGAAGGCCTACAAGAACGTAGCTCAATTCTGGGAGATTCCACTCGGATTCCATTAGGCGACCCGATCTCGGTTGTGCAAAAACTTGCATTGTTGCTCAATTGAAAGTTGCTCAATGGTGCATCTTTCAAACCATTTGTCGTGGGACCAAACCGTCAACTCCATCAACTCCAGTTATCCAGGTAAACGCTAGGGGAGACCTTTTTTCACTTGTGAAGCATCAAGAACATTCC
The DNA here is from genome assembly GCA_018584345.1 of Thuja plicata. Classification (NCBI taxonomy): domain Eukaryota; kingdom Viridiplantae; phylum Streptophyta; class Pinopsida; order Cupressales; family Cupressaceae; genus Thuja; species Thuja plicata. The sequence continues at coordinate 32,243 of MU214051.1, read as the reverse complement.
AGTGCAAGCCGGACCGAAGTCTTCCCAAGGTTCACTAAGCCAAATTGGGAAGCGATTTTTGGAGAGACATATCTCGGACCTCGTGAGAGATATCAGAGATTTTTGAAGTGAACAAGGACCATCTTGGAAGGCCTACAAGCACGTAGCTCAGTTCTGGGAGATTCCACTTGGATTTTATTTGGCGACCCAATCTCGGTTGGTGCAAAAAGTTGCATTGTTGCTCAATTAAAAGTTGCTCAATGGTGCATCTTTCAAATTGTTTGGCATGGGAACAAACTATCAACTCCATCAGCTCCAGTTAGCCAGGTAAACGATAGGGGAGACCTTTTTTCACTTTCGAAGCATCAAGAACTTTCTAGTGCAAGCCAGAACGAAGTCTTCCTAAGGTGCACTAGGCCAAATTGGGCAGCGATTTTTGGAAAGCCATATCTCGAACCTCGTGAGATATATGAGATATCTATGAAGTGCACAAGGACCATCTTGGAAGGCCTACACGCACGTAGCTCAGTTCTGGGAGATTCCACTTGGATTCCATTTGGTGACCCGATCTCACTTGGTGCAAAAAGTTGCATTGTTACTCAATTAAAAGTTGCTCAATGATGCATCTTTCAAATTGTTTGTCGTGGGACCAAACCGTCAGCTCCAACAGCTCCAGTTGGCCGAGTAAACACTAGGGGAGACCTTATTTTGCTTGCAAAGAATCAAGAACACTCCTGCGCAAGTCGGATTAAAGTGTACCCAAAGTGCACTAAGCCAAATTGGCAGCGACTTTTGGAGAGCCATATCTCAAACCTCTTGAGAGATATCAGAGATCTGTGAAGTGCACAAGGATCATCTTGGGAAGGCCTACAAGCACGTAGCTCAGTTTGGGGAGATTCCACTTGAATTTGATTTGGCAACCCGATCTCGCTTGGTGCAAAAAGTTTCATTGTTGCTTACTTGAAAGTTGCTCAGTTGTGCATCTTTCAAACTATTGATCATGGGACCAAACCGTCAACTCCATCAACTCCAGTTGGTCAGGTAAATGCTAGAGGAGACCTTTTTTCACTTGCAAAGCATCAAGAACGTTCTGGCGCAAGTCGGACCAAAGTGTTCCCAAGGTGCACTAAGCCAAATTGGGTAGCAATAGAAGTAAAACAATTCATACGTCCACAAAATATAACATATAACACCATAATTTTAATTGTAGATTATGCCTATTACTTTGGTTTGACAAAATATTTTCAAGGTAGTGGCTTTGGAAAATATTAGGTCTATTTCACATGACAACACATGACAAAGATATAAGATAGAAAAGAACACACATACAACGCATGAAAAAGATGTAGTATGAAAATAATACATACATACAACGCATGGAAAAGATATAATATGAAAATGAACATACATACATAAATACAATGCATGACAAAGATACATAGATAAATACATAATATGAAAATGAACATACACAAATAAATACTACATGAACCATTATTATAATTTAGAGAAATATGAGATATCCACTGCATGAGCCATTGTTATAATTGTAATGAATCATAATTCACTCATATCCTCTTAGTTAAATGGTACACAGTAAACTATATAAAAATGTGGCCCTCCGTATATACAAATCAACCCATGGCCACTTTTATATACAATTTGATCTTCTTTCAATATACAAAATGTGGTCTCCAAATATGCATGTAGACCACTTCATAGTCATTTATATTTACAAAAAAGTGAAGTTAGATTGTTTTGCAAAATTTATATACAAAATTGTCAAAATAATTCTACCATTTTTTAGAATGATTCTTCATGATGGCCCAAAACTAATTGAGCAAACCTTCTGGATCAGCTCTAACCCTTATTGTGTCATGTATTGCCTTGTGTTCAGATTCACAAAGTTTCCATAAATTCTTCTTACGAGGTCTACCAGTATACTTTATCAATTCAATATTTGTTGCAACAAGAAGGTTCGAGTAATGCAAAATATGTCTATGTGTCTCATAATCCTCAAACAACCACTTCTTGGATTTTTGGATAGGGTACCTACATTTCATATAAGCATAAATTAATAAAAAAATTCAACATATAAAGTGTGATAGAATGATGCTGAGAGGTCTCAAAGTCGTCAAACAAGAACACATTATATTTTGACATTGTCCCTGTTAGGATTGGATAATAATGAGAGGGGGGTGCATTAGTATTATAGCACTTAATTAAATTCTTCAACCATTTAAATATTAACCATAAACTTGCAATAAAGAAAAGAACATAAGCAAATGACACAGTACTCATAACACCATTTTTTTTTTTCGAGGAAACCCTAGCCAAGGGAAAACCCTGATGGGGATGGTACCCACAAGCATGTACTAAAGTATAATGTCCCTGTAAGGAGACCTAGCCCTATTAGGAGCTGAATATTACATAGTAAATTTCCTTGTTAAAGGAATTACAACCCTGTTAAAGGTTCACAACACCTTGTTAGGGGCCAACTGAGCTTACAACTCTTACAATATAATTCAGGTTACAAAGTGTTCTCAATCATGAACAAAAACAAGAAACACTGGTGCTTAGATAGTTCCTTTAATGTTCTTCAATGATCTCTGTCATTCTCTACTCTGGTATTCGCTCAAAAACTTATCCAACTCTCCAACATTTCACTCACCAACATTCCTTCTTACATATATATCTCACAACTTTACAAAGTCGACTCTCAATATGAATATTACAAATATTACTAAGTCAACCTTCAATACAAAATACATTTAATATAGTAAACATCAAATGCATAGTCGGCGCTCTTGCATAGTCAATGTGGAGGTTATCAACAACCAAAATACAACTTCGATTGTCTGGAGTCCAAGCCATACTCCCTCAATCTTTGCTACTGTCAAACTGATATGTTTCGTTGTTCTGTTGCAGTATGTATGTCTTCAATTCTTTCTAACTCATCGTAGACTCAACCAAATCCAAATCGATCTTAGGTGGAGGTCATACATACCCCATACTATCTTCCTCTAAGCTCGCTTGCCCTAAATCATCAATCTCGATCTTCGACATCCAAAACACTTCCGTATCTCTGCTTCTACACTTAGTTGATTTCTGAGACATCAAAACTTATCTTTTCTAGAATCGATCTGAAACCCAGATGTGTTTCCATAAATGACAACCAAAAATTAAATCACATTTACACAAAATTGATTACTTTCCAACAATCTCTCCCTTTGGCATTGATGGCAACACTTTAAAAAAATGAATAAGTGTTCCAACAAATTTGTCTTCTCTACAATCTTCCATTCTTTTTCTTCTCTTTTTTTTTTCTTATCCTCTATAATTTTTATTATATGTGTATCTATATTTTTTTCTTCTCTTCTCCCCCTTTGACAATAATGACAAAGGTGCATATACAACAATAGGTTTTAGTTCTTTCTCACCAATTTCAGAATATCCTGAAAAGAATCTTCCAAGACCTTCACTTCTGTAGTCCATGTTTTGAACAAAATTTGGCTAATGTGAATTAAGTCATTCAGTGCAAATGATGTGGTCTCAGCTTCTTTCAAGTCTGTGGGCATAGATTTATCTAGTGAATCTATCACTTTCTCCAAGTCTGAGAGATGAACTTCAAGTATTGATAACTTAGGAGTGATAAAGCTCTTCAGCAAATTGAATCTTGTCAATACTCTCCCTTTCTCATTATCTAATACACTGAGTTTAGCTAAAATCCTTGTGACTTCTTTGTCTAACTCTGTTGTGGATTGTGAAGATGTTTCACAACCATCCATCATACTGTTCAGATTTGCCCTCTCTTTGGCAATAATGTCTTCTACATTCTAAACATGCCTTATTGGATTCATGCAATAGCTAAACAATTTTCTCCCATGTCCAATGCAGCTTCTTGCATTTGTCAAGCAAGTTTTTACAATGCCTAAGTCCCATGTGATAGATTTGCAAATTGTTGTTAGCTTTTTCTCTGAGTATGTCTTTTCTGCCTTCTCCTCTGCAATCTTCAATAAGTTCTCATAGTTCCCATCAAATTCATCAAGTGTAATTCTCAGATTTTCAATGTCATCTTTGTTCTGGTAAACAATAGGTGTTGGAAGCAATTTGTTTATAGTATCAATTGCTCTTGTGATTACCTTTGCCTTCTTGTCTCCTTTTTGTTCTGATCTTTCCTTTTCTTTGTTCAAAGCAGTAAATGCCAATTTTACTAATTCAACTTCATCCATGCTGTCAACATTTACATTAATGCTTGCCAACAATGAAATGGATGATGTGTTTACCTCTTTCTTTTCATCCTCTTTCTGATATGTCTTCTTTTCTTCTTCCTTCTGCTCTTCTTCCTTCTTCTGATCCTCTTCCTTCTTCTGTTCTTCTTCCTCTTTGTTTTCAGCCTCATCTGCCACAGAAGTATCCATATTCCATGAAAAGGGGTCATTTTCATCTTGAGAGGTGTCAAGAGTTACCGCTACACCAGAAACATAGAAATCTGTTTCTTCGCTCCTTTTAGAAGTTGTCTCTGTTGCTTTTGAGTTTTCACCCATTCCCAATTGTGTGGGCGAAGTGGTCTTAGGAGGTGAGGGCTTAACAGAAGTAGTACTCATCAGTATCTTCTCTAGTGCCTTCTGAGTTTCCTCAGTGATTTCATCATACTTCCTCGCCCTTCTTTTCAATAATCTCACCTTGGTCCTCAATAGAGGTTTTAGTTCCTTGTATATTCTGTCCCTTTCTTGAACTAATATCACAGGCAGCATGTTATCAATTTATTGGTTTCTGATTGTATCATCTTCAATTTGTGTTACATGTTTTCTTATCCCCAATCTTCCATATAGATCTATAGGTATGCTTCCTTCAATTTCTAAAAGTGTCTTCTTGAAAGTAAGTGTTCTATCACAATGTCCTCAATCTTAAGTTTGTCCGTTTCTTCATACCTGTTATAGTATTTATCAATTGTGACCAATTTGCCTTGTTATAATGCTCTCTTCTCTAGCATCTTCAGGTCAAGTTTCCAAATGTGTTTTTCTGCTTTCTTCTCTTCTCTTGTTGTGCTCTGCACTTTAGGTGATGTTTGCATGCTTGATCTTGTTACTCTAGAAGTGATATTTTCAGCTTGTGTTGTTTGTTGTTGAGGAGGAGGTGGACTGCCTGCCATAATTACCTCAGGAGTGGGAGGGGTTGTAGTACTTCCACTTGCTGGTCCAAGTGATCTTTTTTCAATCTTCTTTTTGACTTCTTTTAGTTCCTCTTCTGTCAATCCAGCTTTAACTCTGCATTCATGTACAAGATTTTCAATCTTTCTCTTCCTCAAACCTCTAGTCTGTTCTTCTCTCACTTTTGCTGACTTTTCCTCATAAGTTCCCCATCTTTCCTTTGTTGTATTAATTTTTGATGCAAGGACATGTTCTACTTGCATAGTAAGTAATTTAGAACTTACTTCATAACCCATGGGATAACACCATTTCTTCCTGGGTATGACTGTTTCAAAGCACACACAGTCAGTTTCAACCATGAAATAGATTGTATCTTTGTATTTCTCAACAATGTCTTCATGTATCTTGTATCTTGTTTTCATCTAACTCTGTAGTATCTTGATCATACCAAATAGTTCACCATCAACCCAAGTAGCATTTTGTCTCTTGTAGCTCTGTGAAATCAATATGCCAGTAGGTACTCCATATTTCCAACCGCTAGGATGTAAGGCAGGAAATTTGTGCTCAATATGAATGAACATATGCATCAGCAATGAACCAAATCTGAAGGTTTTCGTTATGTCCTTCTTCACTAACTTCACATTCTCAAGGAATTGTTGTGCCAGAACTTCGCATAGGTTATACTTTACATTTTCTTTCACCATTCTCCATGCCATCATTATTACCCTAGTAGATACTGAGTTAGGTCTGCTACTGCAGTAGAACTTGTACCCAAGTATCATTGCAATCAATCTTACATCTTGCTGAAAGATGTCGTTTATTGTCATTGTTCGTTTGTCCCATTTGGAATGAGTTAGGGTTATAACTTCTTTCTTCACATGTTTCTCCGCAATAGGGATGACTCTGGTGTTGTCCAATCTAGTGATTTCATGGATTAGGTCACTACAAATCTTCACAGGTTGATTACCAATCCAGATAAACTGATCATGAACCCTACTTAACAGTATTTTAAACCATTCATCTTCATCGAATTCGCATAAATCCAGAATTTTCATTATGCTCAACTGATTAATATGTTTTCATTCTTCTCTCATGATTCCATTGTCAGTCATATACTCCATCTCAGTTGATATATCATCAATTCCCAGTATGTCATACTTACAATGTATGTAAGCCCTAATATCTTCTACGTGTAACACGCCATATGGGGTTTGGGAAAATGCTCCCTCTGGATCCTCTTCACATGATTTGAACGGATGTTTCTTAAACTTATACCTAGGTCGATCTGTAACATCGAAAATAATAGGTGCATCCATGGCTAGATGATGTAAATACCTTTCTTCTGTTGAATTCTGAGTTTGTCCTTCAATCGATCACGCACGGCCAATGTAGAATAATCTGAACTTCTCTGCTCTCTGATCTCCTTAGCTCGCTCTTCGTCAAATGGTAAAGAGATAGGTCATCAAGTGGTACTTTATGCAAGTTTAAGTTATGAATTTCACTTTCACTTAAAACTGTCCAGTCGGCTGTTAGATCTCGCAAACAAAATATGTGTCGGCTGATGTTGCGCTCTTAGATGTATACTTCATGATGTCGGCCAAGCTTATACCCAAGATCGCACGAGCTCAATCCATGAATTTTGAGGCAAGATATATTCTGATGTCTGTATCCAATGCTCCCCCTAAGGCCATGATCGGCCAATTAGGTCGATTTTGTTTTGCTACCATCATGCGAAGATCTAGTAGCCTCTACTGATTCTCCCTGAACTGATGTCTCACTTGTTTCTTTGATCTTCCATATCTTACCATTGTTGCTATCTTCTGCCTTCTTAAAACAACTTGCAAAATAACTCTTCAAATCTGCAACACTCTTACCAATATCATTTCCATTCTTCTGTGAATTCATAGGATGTGGTACTCTTTTGTTGTCTAATCCATTATACCTACAAAATTTCACTATATGTCCTGGATTATTGCATTTGTAACATATAGGAGGTCTTCTTTCCTGATTGACTTGCAGCTTGTATTGCTTCGCAATGTGTCCAATGTTATTACATTTGTAGCATGTATGTTTCACTGTAGATTCTCCTCCATTGTCTTGTCTATATCTTGATTGATTAGGTTTCCTACATTCTGCTTTCTTGTGCCCATATCCATTATAGTTAAAACAATAACCAGAAAAAGTTCTGAAAGGGGCATTACGTCTGCAGTCTCTCTTCATGTGTCCAAATCTGTTGCAGCCAAAGAATCTTCCTTTGAAGGGTGTGATCTGCTCTTTAGGTTCTTCAATAGAAGGTTTCTCAGCATCAATCTTCTCATTTGATTTCTCTTCCTGATTCTTTGAACATTCAGCTTCATTGAAGCCAATATCAGTCATATCACCTTTAGGTTTCTGTTTGTCTCTCTATTCATCAATTAAATCACTGCTGGTGTGAAGTTTCTCAATGTGTTTCTTTGCTTCAACAAGTTCACCTTTTATAATCTGATTGTATTTTTCTATTTCCATATACTTGTTCTTGTAGTTTTTAGCCTCATTCTTCATTTGATCTAATGCGTTGTTTAAAGTTTCTTCAACTTTCTTCTTAGCATCCTTCTGTACCTGTATTTCTTTAGCCATAGTTTCATTTTCAAGTTTCAGAGTTTCATTCTCTTCTTTTAGTTGCTTCACTTGATCTGAACTGTCTTCATCTGAATCCTCTTTTATCTGAACCACAAGATCTTGTCTTTGATTTCTGGAAAGCTCAAGTTGATCTTTGAGTTTCTTTATGAATTTATCTGCTCTTTGCATGTTGAATCTCAATTGTCCATTCTCTACTTTTGCTTTGTCAAGGTCTTCAAGTGCAGCATCAAAGTTTTCTTGCAAACTGTCCAAATCCATTTTGATCTTCCTTAAATTGTTAGACTTTCTCTCCAAGGGCCAAAAGCTCTGATACCAATTGTTAGGATTGGATAATACTGAGAGGGGGGGTGAATCAGTATTATAGCACTTAATTAAATTCTTCAACCATTTAAATATTAACCATAAACTTGCAATAAAGAAAAGAACATAAGCAAATGACACAGTACTCATAACACCATATTTTGTTTTCAAGGAAACCCTGGCCAAGTGAAAACCTTGGTGGGGATGGTACCCACAAGCATGTACTAAAGTATAATGTCCTTGTAAGGAGACCTAGCCCTATTAGGAGCTGAATATTACATAGTACATTTCCTTGTTAAAGGAATTACAACCCTATTAAAGGTTCACAACACCCTGTTAGGGGCCAACTGAGCTTACAGCTCTTACAATATAATTCAGGCTGCAAAGTGTTCTCAGTCATGAACAAAAACAAGCAACATTGGTGCTTAGATAGTTCCTTTAATGTTCTTCAATGATCGCTGTCATTCTCTGCTCTGCTATTCGCTCAACAAATTATCCAACTGTCCAACATTTCACTCACCAACATTCCTTCTTACATATATATCTCACAACTTTACAAAGTCGGCTCTCAATATGAATATTACAAATATTACTAAGTCGGTCCTCAATATAAAATACATTTAATATAGTAAACATCAAATGCATAGTCGTCGCTCTTGCATAGTCAATGTGGAGGTTATCAAAAACCAAAATACAACTTTGATTGTCTGGAGTCCAAGCCATACTCCCTCAATCTTCGCTACTGTCAAACTGCTATGTTTCAATGTTCTGTTGTTGTCTGTCTGTCTTCAATTCTTTCTAACTCACCGTAGACTCAACCAAATCCAAATCGATCTTAGGTGGAGGTCATACATACCCCATACTGTCTTCCTTTAAGCTTGCTTGCCCTAAATCATCGATCTCAATATTTGACATCCAAAACACTTCTGTATCTCTGCTTCTACACTTAGTCGATTTCTGAGTCATCAAAACTTATATTTTTTGGAATCGATCTGAAACCCAGATGTGTTGCCATAAATGACAACCAAAAAGTAAATCACATTTACACAAAATTGATTACTTGCCAACAGTACCTTCTAAGACATGTCCCTGTCACAACAACAGATCCTATTGGGTACTCAATACCCTCTCCATCAATGACTGTAGTTGTCAATTTCTTTTTTCCCTCAATACAACGACACAAAAAGTAGTCAGTCCCTTCCTCATTGTTCTCATCTACACAATTGCATATACATGACCTACAATTTCTACAGGGATAAGTTAACACCCTAAACACTTAACCATCTGATAAAATGAGTTCAAGTAGGTTAAACAGAGTTCATCTCAAAATGAAGAATAAATTGAGAAATTACCTGGTTCAACTAGGTCAGATATGTGATCAAAATCTGTTGATGCTTCAAACTAGCTCAATTGTAGTGCTCTAAGAAGTTGATATGTATCAAGCGGTTGAAAAGGTGTATGAGACCATTTTTCAACCCACTATTTTGATTTGCATTCCTCCCATGCAAAATTCATACAAGACAAGCAAAAACATGTCATTAATCTAGTATAAATACCAAGTGATGTTGTATTTGAACTTCTAAATGAGTGGATGTCACTTGATCATGTAAGTGTACAACAATCTAGATAGTTTTCAATGTTAGACTCCCCTATCAACCAAAAAAATCTATTAACCATAGACTTGACTTCATTACATGTTCCCATCGTAGAGTTGCACCATCGCACAATTGTTTTTGCATTTATTAACTCTGCACCACCTTCGTACTTCAATTCCTCTCTGGAAAGAGCTACACATGCACCTGCACCACCATGCTCGCCTTTTCCATGCCCTGCCTCTGTAAAATTCCAAAAAAGTTGAACGCCACTTGTCACAAACATCCTACTCAACCAATAGAACATCCTTGCATTCTTAAAATGTGAGGTGCATTTGTTTGACCATATTATGTGTTGGTTGTACTCAATACCTCTTTCCCTTAAATTCTCATAGAAAACTTTGAAGCAACCTTACACAAACTCTGATGAATGTGTGTGATCGTCACTGATGTAGAAGTGATAGTATTTTAAAACCTTTCTATCTGCGTCTGTGCTATCATGTGCATGCAAGAATGCTATATGTACAAAGATCGTCACTCGTATATAATGGTAATACAATGCTTGCACTTCATTCTGAAGTTTAAGTGTATAATTCTCAGCAAAATCAACAATGGAGACAATAGTACCAAGGGGAAAAGTGTCCTTACATATCTTGAATTTCTCATCCAACCACCTAGCTCTATGTGAATGACGTATGTACTCATAAACTAGTTTCTCTTAAAAAATCTTGATAAAATCAACTACGCATATATCATTTTTCACTGACTCACACATCTTAAGTTCTTTTCCATCTTTTAGACCATAAGTTACTCTCTTGTATTTTCCAAAAGAAACTAGTGTATTTCCAATCTCATTGTGCTTTTTGGTGGTGACATATCCACAACTTTCTCATACCACCACATGCACTACAAGATTCATTCAAACACATCATCTTATAATAAATGCAACCATCATCTCGATTGCATAATACACTTGACATAAAATCTTTTGATGACGTAAGAGGCGCTTGAAGACCACATTCCTGCAAAATAGCACTAGTGTGCAAAGTACAAAAAACATGATGATATATATCATAATGCATGGAAAATTCAATATGTACCCTACAACATGTGGTGTACGCATGATTAATCTTGACGTAAAAGGGTTTTGTCATTTCAAAAAATGTTTGACTAATTTTAATTTGAGGAACTCTTTGGAGGAATCTTTCATAAAATTGTGTTTGTGTCATATCCAAAAAGTGTTTTGGATGTGGCATACGATTTGTAGATCTGATTCTCCTCCTAACAACTTCTCTTTGGTTGGGTGAAACCCTTGTGTTGTCATGCCAAAACTTTTCAATTAATGTTCTTAATGCATCAACAACAACCTTGTCCTTGCATGGGAGTCTACCCGAGAATGACCAAAGAGAATTAGTGTTTGGATCATCAATTTTGTCTCACCTGTGTAAGGCTCTCTGTAATGTTGATCTACCTATCCTTAATGACTTGCTTGTTTTGCTTACTATACGAGGTTTTTTCATTTCCTTTTCCATTATAGTTGATGTGAGAACATGTCAAGTAACATTAGCATCTTTACTGCGTGATTTTGAACCAATGGCTTGGTATGCATCGAATAGATTTCTCACAATAGTCCTCTCAGTACTATGTTCAGATGTTCTCAACCCCACAATTCTCATTGTTTCTCTAAATTTCAGATTCTTAATCATTTCAACAACTACTTGAAATCTTCCACTTTGATTTAATATTTCAAAATGGTTATTCTAAATCTTTTTAACAATTCTTCTACAATTTATTTCTGATATTTTATCATGCATTGGCCTCAAAAAAATTTCATCAATGTCAATTAGAAACTTTGGTTTTCTTCAAATTATTCTAGGAGGTGTTAACACAGTTGCATGCTCTACATTTTCATTAGATGAATTAGGTGCATTTTTCCCCATCATTTCAATTGGTGTATGTTGAACATTTACATTTTCACTATGTGCATTTTGTTCATTAATGTCATCGAATTGAAATGGTGCATTAGATGAATTAAGTGCATTTATCCCCATCATTTCAATTGGTGTATGTTGAACATTTTCAATTTCATTATGTGCATTTTGTTCATTAATGACATCGAATTGAAATAGTGCATTAGATGAATTAGGTTCATCACTTACATTGCATATATTTGATGATGTAACTTGTCATATTCTCCTCATGTGCTCCCTTTGTCTTTCATTTTCTATATCTCGTTGTTCAATTGTTCCTCTTTTGTTCTATCTCATTGTTCATATTGAATGGACCCTACCAATAATATCATGAACATAGAATAACGTGTGAACATAAAATCCATAAAATAAGAGCAAATCAACCATTGTTTTGAAATGTGAACTTACAATCATAAAATAACATCAAAAACACCCATAAACTACACAATTCAATCATTGCAAAGAAAAAACATGCAAAAAAGTGTAGACTTGACTGTTACCGGCGTAAAACAACAGAAAAGTAGTAGTGGGACCTCGAGACAACTTGCAATGACTGTTTTTAGACCATTCAAGAAAGCAACGTTCATAATTCAACAGAACCCGATCGGGTTATGAGGACTTAAGAACCCGATCAGGTTATGAGAACATTAAGGCTCAGTGTTCCTAATTCCTCAAAACCGTATTGGATCCTGAAAAACTAAGAACAAAGGAGAGAGAGAGAGAGAGAGAGAGAGAGAGAGAGAGCGCAACGTTCCTAATTCAACAGAACCCGATCGGGTTCTGAGGACTTAATGGTTCAACATTCCTCTTTCCTCAGAACCCGATCGAGTTATAAGAACATAAAGGCTCAATGTTCCTAATTCCTCAGAACCCGATCGGATTCTGAAAAATTGAGAGAGAGAGAGAGAGAGAGTGAGAGAGAGAGAGAGAGAGAGAGAGACCGTTGAAGCAAGCAACGTTCCTAATTCAACAGAACCTGATCGAGTTTTGAGGACTTAATGGTTCAACATTCCTCTTTCCTCAGAACCCGATCGGGTTATGAGAACATAAAGGCTCAATGTTCCTAATTCCTCCGAACCCGATCGGGTTCTGAAAAACTAAGAACAAAGGAGAGAGAGAGAGAGAGAGAGAGAGNAAAAAAGGAGAGAGAGAGAGAGAGAGAGAGAGAGAGAGAGAGAGAGAGAGAGGATAATTTTTACTTCTTCATAACCTGATCGGGTTTTGAAGAAGTGAAAATTGTACATTTTATTCTCTAGAACCCGATCAGGTTATGTAAGAGTTGAAAAAGTACCTTTTGCTTTTCAAAACCCAATCGGGTTATGTAGGAGTTGAAAAAGTACTTTTTGCTTTTCAAAACCCGATCGGGTTATTTAAAATTTAGAAACCTAATCGGGTTATGGCTTGGGAAGAGGCTTGGAAAATGACCCAAAGGCTTGGAGGCGCATTTCCCCTCCATTTTTGTTCTTTTAGACGTTTTTTCATCTTGTAAGATAAATTCTCAACTTTATCTTCATTTGGTTTACAATTTGTCAACAAGGTAGCTCTATAAATTTCACCATAATCTCATACATCTTAGCTTTCTAACCATATAAACTTTTCTATTTTTGGACAACACTAGCATAGTAAACTTTAATTTTCTTTACCAGTGTCTTAACAGTCCCCACAGACATATATCTACCATTTTTTTAATAACTTTTGATATACTTAACCAAATTACAAATAAATTACATATTATTGTTCTACACTTGATTATATACACTTTTTAAAAAGTTCTCATTTTCGATTATTTTGATGCAAGTTATGCCCAGCGCATGAATAAGTACCAAATTTTCAAGATGCGGTCACTTCAAAAAGTCACAGAAAAAAATACTCATAAGAAAATTACAAAAATACACAACTTCTAAATCTCACTCTTACCTATCATCCTACCAAAGGAATTTGAAAATTACTTAATATAACTATATCCTTTGTACAATGCACGGAAACGGCTATGTTATGTTTTTCAGAAAAAATCAGGAACAAATTTTAATGCACACGAGGTTTGACCCTCTTAATTTTATAAATTTAAAAAAAAAATAGCATTTTAGAAACTAGATTCAAAGTACAACAATTTTTATTTTTTACACATCTTATTTTGAGTGCATAACCCTCAAACGTCTGTTCCAAGTTCAAGTTTAACCGATTTCAGAAAAAATGTGTCCATTGGTACCCCGCTTTTTGGTTCACAACTTGGTGCACATACCTAGTTATACTTTGGCACTATTTCAAAATGTACGTGGGTTCCTAGCATGGCCTTGTTGTCAAAAGTCATTTTTTTCTAACTCATACTAGATGGGAAGCTATTAGTGCAATATTTTATTTACCTTGAATATATTTTGTCCAAAGTGTCATGTTGCACTAATTTATTAAATTAATTAGGTAATTACTTTTTACATAGGTACTATAAAATAATGAGTTTCACATTCTCCTTTAATGAATTTTTTTTTATTTTCTTATCCTTTTGAAAACTAGGATAAATAATTTTTTTAAGTTTTTAATTATTTTCTATATTTGTCGCATCCACATCAATTTTGAGAATTTGAAGCTATACATATATTAACCCTTTCCTTCCACGACAACAACCATTGAAGAAGTTATTATTAACTATTGCATTTCTCTCTGAAGAAGATAGTATCGTGTTGTTTTAATTTCAATTAATCATTTGTATTTAACTATTTAAAAATATTTACTACTTCCATTAATTTTTGACTTAATAAATGTTTTGCAAATTCTAACAAAAAAAGGTTTTGTAAATTATCCAAAGATATTAGAAAGTATTTTAATAAAAAATATGATAAAGGCTTGATTTACTATTTTTTTGAAAATATTTATTCATATAAACAACACAAATTGATTGACAAATGATTTTTACCTTGGATAGAGACAATAATAAAAGGACTAGGAGCTCTCTTGAAGGCTTGAGATTATTGTGCTAAAATCATATAAAAATTTCTAAAATGATAATTATATAAATAAAATGAGAGAACAAACCTTAAGATGTAAGGATTCCTTATCATTTAGTAGATACATGTGTGAATTCTCAAGGGTTAAACTAGTATATCCTTTTGAGAGTCAAGATTTTCTAGAATGTTTGAAGGATATTAATGAAATGATGAAACTCCTTACAAGTAAGACTAATGCATCATTAATATGCGGCATCAAAAAATGTGGATGAATATTATAAACATAATATGATTTCTTAAATGGTGTCTATGAGTACTAGAAGTTGTGTGCACACTAGATATAGATAAATATAATTGAGTATTTGTTGGATGCATACATGTGTATGGATTAATGAATTCCTCCATAACTAGTAAACTCAACTTTTGCAACTTGAGGTATTGCAAGTAAGAAGAGAACTATTTAGGTGGTTTACACACTAGTTGACCCACCTAGAGTGTTGGGGATTGAGGAATAACTTGGTTAAGTTCATTTTTCAAAATCGGTCTAGAAGGTTGAAATATTGATCACCAACATGGAGGCAATGAACACTAACTAACCAAGTATGACGCCACTATAAAAGGCACTTGCATGCAATAACCAAGTCTGATACAAGAGCCAACTTTCATAGTAACACAAGTAATATAAAGATAAGGCCAATGTTCTACCAACAAAAGAAATTAGACATAGCCTAGTGTTAGCCAACTTTCAGTGGGGTAGTAGAAGTGATAGGTGTAAAGAGCTACCTCCATGGGTTGGACAATTTTCTCCACTAGCATGTAAGCAATGACTACAGCATGATAGAAGTCAAGAAGCATGCTCTAGAAACAAAAGTAATTAGTCATGGAGTGCTAGCCAATATTCACAAGAGGCATAGAAGTTATGGGTGTCCAGAACTACTTGCATGAGTTGGACAATTTTCCTTAGTAGCATGTAAGTAATGGATGCTAGATCTATCCACTTAATATGTTCAACAAGCTAATGGGAGTCTAATCAAGAGTATCCAATTGTTCTTATATGTGTTAATCAAGAGCATCCGGTTGTTCTTACATGCGTTTGTGATGGGCTTTTACACCCTTGTTGATAGTGATCACAAGTATCATGTGATTTTTATCCATCGTCACAACTATTAATGATATAAAAGAAGAAAAACATGGACTAACAATGTAGTATCCAATGCACTAGTTTTCCCTCCTTTGTTTTCACATGACCATTAAGGGCCCGTTTGTTTCGTGGAATTGACCAGGAATTGGCATTCCCGAATTCCTAAAATTTTCAATACCCTGTTTGGTTCCAAAATAAGAAATTGGAATAGGCTTAGGCGAATTCTAATTTTGGCC
>MU214048.1:13927-29257 GCA_018584345.1 Thuja plicata | reverse complement strand
GGTAATTTTATGTCTTATTAATAATGTTAGGTCAGGTAACAGGTCTTAAGGGTCCTATTTCATCTTATTAGGTCTTAAGGGTGGAAGTTATTATGTATCTTATTAGGTGGACTATTAGGTGTTAACTAGATGTACTAATTGATCTTAATAAGTCCTATTAGGTCTTAGGAACTTGCATATTAGGTCTTAATAGGTCTTATAAGTCTTATTAGGTATTATTGGTCCTATTAGGTCCTAATCTAAGTCGTATAGGTTCTATTAGGTCTTAAACTAGTCCTATTAGGTCTTATTGGGTCTTAAGGGTCCTGTTAGTTCCTACTAGGTCTTAATTAGTCTTAATTGGTCAAGTAATAGGTCCCAATTGACCTCTTATTAGTCACATGTTAGGTCTTAATTCCAGTTTTATTAGGTCTTAAGGGTCATATTAGGTCTTACTAGTAGGTATTATATCTTATTAGGTCTTGTGTGTGTGTGTGTGTGTGAGAGAGAGAGAGAGAGAGAGAGGGATTATTATTTATTTTCTGGACCTAGGGTTTGTAATTTTATTTTCAGTTATATGTCTAGGTTTACATTTTTGTTTTTTACCCAGGGTTTCTTATTTCAGTTGTGTTTAGGTTTAGGTTTAGGTTTAGGTTTTCTACCTAAGGTTTTAAGTTTTGAAAATCTTTCTATTTTTCGTAACTAATTTACAAAGTAAAATAAAACTAAACATAATATAATTTAAATTGTAATCCAATTAAAAGAACAAATTTCAAACGTTAAACATAATACACGTATTGAACATTAAATATTAAACTAGTTCTAAGAGAGAGAGATTATTATTTATTTTCTGGACCTAGGGTTTGCAATTTTATTTTCAGTTATATGTCTAGGTTTATATTTTTATTTTCTACCCTGGGTTTTTTATTTCAGTTGTGTTTAGGTTTAGGTTTAAGTTTTCTACCTAAGGTTTTAAGTTTTGAAAGTTTTTCTATTTTTTCGTAACTAATTTACAAAGTAAAATAAAACTAAACATAATATAATTTAAATTGTAATCCAATTAAAAGAATAAATTTCAAATATTAAACATAATATACGTATTGAACATTAAAAATTAAACTAGTTCTAAGAGAGAGAGAAAGAGAGAGAGTTTATTGTTTATTTTCTAGACCTAGGGTTTACAATTTTTTTGTTTGAAGTTTTGTCTAGCTTTACATTTGTGTTTTCAACCTAAGGTTTACAATCTTGTTTCAGTTGTGTTTAGGTTTTATTTTTCTACCTAGGGTTTCTTGTTTCAGTTGTCGTTAGGTTTAGGTTTTAGTTTTCTACTTAGGGTTTCTTGTTTCAGTTGTCGTTTGGTTTAGGTTTTAGTTTTCTACCTAGGATTAAAAATAAGTTTTCTAAAATAATTTACAAATTAAAATTTAAAACTAAGTATAACAATTTATTTTAATCCTATGTAAAAAAACTGTAAACATTAAATAGTAAACAATAAACACAATGTACATTTTTTAACATTAAATTAATTAAAAACAATAATAAAATATATTTTTAATAAAAAAATTAATAATAAATAATAATACGTACCTGTAGTAGGAAAAATGGTAGCAAGGGGGTTGGTGGTAGCTCTCAAAAATGGGTACCCATCCAGAGAAAAACGTAATCACATTTTGCAAATTGTAAAAATGATTTGCAAAATGGTTTAAAACAAATTTTAAATAGTTTTAAAAAATGGGCACCTGTTTCTTAAAAAATGGGTGCCCGTTTTGCCACGGGCACCCAAACCAAAACGGGTGCCCATTTTTGAAACGGGCACCCATTTTATATTTATGGCTCAGGCACCCGAACCATAACGGGCACCCATTTTTTTAAAAATGGGTGCCCGTTTCTATTTGCCAGTTTCTTTTTGCCGCGGACTTCCACGGAATTGACACTCAACTTTGTGCTTGCACCCTATTCACACCTTGTTATAGCAACAAATGTCAAGTTGTCAAAGCATCAAGGAAAATCAAATGTTAGAGTATCTATTTATCTTCACTTATTAATTAGATCATGTTGATTTAATTATTAAGTTGTCTATGTACTCTATTTTCACTTAAGTTGTCTCTTAGGTGCATATAATTAATATTTTATATTAATTATATTGTGCAACCTAGCTTTTACCTTTTTAGGGTTTCGTTCACCTTTAAGGTTGAACTTTTATAATTATTGTTTCATTACTTTGGAATACAATTTGCTCTCACTCCACTGAGATTTTCTAAACCTGTGCTTCTGTCTCTTTGGTTTCCTTTCAGCAACAGGTTATTTGCATACAGGTGTTCTTGGCGATCTATGAAGTTGGATTTCTCAACTTCTACATGGTATTAGAGCTTCCCTGCTGCTACTTGGTATGAGGATTTTTTGAAGCCATGAGTCGCAGACAAAAGCCACAGCTTCTCTAGGGCTTTTTTCTTCATTTTGGATGAGGCGCTATTTTTTGGTGCACCTTAAGCCAAAACAGACTCCACCATTGCATTCAAAAGGTCCAAGAGAGTTGAAATACATATAAATTTTGTTGGTTTTGGTTACAGTTACCCCAGAGGAAAATTTTCACCCTTCTAGGCCGTACGGCTCAAAAATTGAGGCAAAAATTTAAAAAAAATTAATTTTTTAAGGATTTTTTACACCTTGCGCAGTGTAGCCATGACCAACCAGAGCGCGCCACCCCGACCTGGCCCGCGCCCAGCCCTAGCCAGTGCGCCGCCCACCGGCCACCGGAGCTGCCCCCACTGGCGCTGCCACCTGGGAACCGTCCGAGAGCCGCCCAGTCACTGCCTCCATCGGCGGCCCACCAACAGCCCACCACCTACCACCACTAACAACATAGTGGTGACTGCACTGCTTACGTCACCCTGCTAGATTTTTTTCTCAGCCACTTTTTCAAAATTTCTGGCATTTTTTTAACATTTTCTGGCGATAGAAAAAATTTTCAGCCGATGGTCATCTAATGGCCATACGGCCGTCAAATTTTTTGCCATAGACGGGCGACAGCCGTTTGACTGTGAAATTTTTTTTTGTCTCTGGTTTTTTCTAGAGAGTTATTTTTCAGAGGTATCATTGGTTTTTTGGCCATAACTTGAGCATACGGTGTCTATTTTCAAAAAATAAAATATCATCAGAAAGGTGTTTCAGGGTTGGACGCAATGGTGCTAGTCTTGATTTCTGATTTAGCTATTTGATCCCTTATTATTGGTATTGAAGTAGAGGCTTCTATTTCCTCCATCTCTGTATCTGGCGTCTAGGTTTTCTTCTCATTTTTTGTGCTTTCAGTAATTGTTTCTTTACTGTACGGGGATAGAATTATACATTATGGGGGTGATTTTTCTTTCTATCATTTAAATTTAGAAATGACCCTTCTATTTCTATCTTCTTCTCTCAATGTCGGACCCCTCTATGGCCTGGCTGACACCGCATAATTACCACACCTGAAAAGCACACATGACCAAGCTACTCATGTCACATGGCTTATGGTCATGTCTATATGAAAACTAATCTGTCCTACAGTGTCCTTTTGAGGTTCTTTAGCACAAGAATAAAATGGATGAAGCCATGGGCTTGACTGAACTGAACATCTCTGATAGTCTTTTTTTTCACCTGGATGGTTTGACAACTCCTAGGGCCATTTAGGGCAAGTTTTAAGATTTGTTTGGCATAGTGAATGAGTTACGAGCACTACAGCTTGATGCAGATCTAACCACTTTGACTCCTACCAGCTTTCCCACTATGAAAGACTTCTTGATGATGTTCAAATCTCTACGCTCAGTTTTGTAGGGATGTGGGAGAAACAAGACAGATGGTGAGTGTATCTTCCTTATACTCTCAAAGTTGAGAGGACAGTATCAAATCTTTTCTTCTACTTTCTACTCTACCATGGATGCTTTGGGTATTAAACACACCATGCCTTCATTCAAGACATTCTGTGATCGGTTGACATGGGAACAGGAAAAGATCCAATAGATGGATGCTTATGGCTCTTCTAGCCAAGAATTAGTTGCTTAATCCTCACAGGGGAAATAAAAAAAGAAAGCCAAACCAAAAAAAGATTCAGCAGGAAATGAGTATTCCTCCAAACCTGCACAGAAAACTAATTCCAAACCTCCAACTAACCCTACCAAGGGTAAATCTTCTTCAAAGTCTACTAAGTCTACCTCGAAGACTAAGAAGAAATCAATTGAGACCTGCAGCTTTTGTGGAAAGGATAGACATCTTATTTCTAGGTGCTGGAAATATTTGGAGGCTTTAGAGGAAGCCATGCAGGAGAATCACATTTCAGCTCCTCATTCCACATCCTCCCCTGCAGGGAAAGTTCATGCTCTTACTACACAAGCAACGAATTCTAGGCCCGCCTGGATTCTTGATTCTGGTGCCTCTCACCACATGACTCACACTCAGCAATTGGTTACCTCACTTGCTCCTTGTGCTACATCACATATTGTTGTTGGGAACTCATCTCATCTTTCATTTTTGGGTTCTGTTTCTATTGCATTAGCTGGCGGTTCTCTTCAAGATGTTCTTTTTTTCCCTAACATTTTGATGAACCTATTTATTATCTATCAGATTTGCCACTCTGGCTCTGGTAAGACAGTTGAGTTCTCACCACATGATGTGGTTATTTGGGACTTACATGATTCTGATATGATCATGGCTACTAGGAGTGTTGACACTGCATCCCGCCTATACAAATTTGATAGATTTGAGTCTTCTACTGGCACAGGTTCCTGTCTTATAGCACATGCAGATTCAGTGAGAAAACTTTGGCATGAGCATTTGGGCCATGTCAATTATAGATATCTTCAGTAGATGAGCACATAGGCACTTGTTCTCGGGCTTCAACAGATTGCTTGCACTGATGGGGTTTGTCAGGGTTGTGTTTTTGGCAAAAAACATAGGGATCCTTTTCCTCATGGATGAGCTACTCGTGCCTTGGCACCATTGGAGTTGATTCATAGTGACCTCATGTAATTTTCTACTCCTTTTTCTGGTGCCAAATATGTGCTTACTTTCATTGATGACTTTTCCAGGCGCACATGGGTGTACTTTTTGAAGTACAAGTCTGATGTCTTTGATTCATTTCGAGTCTTTAAGACATTTGTGGAGAAGTAATTTGGTCTTTCTATTCGTCGGATACACACATATAATGGGGGGGAGTATGTGAACCAAGCTTTCAGGGATTTTTTCTCTAAACATGGTCTTCAACATCAATTTTTAGTGCCCTACACCCCTCAGCAAAATGGTGTGGCAGAGAGAAAGAACAGAACACTTTAGGAGATGACTAATTGTATGATACAATCCAGGTCCATGGATTCATATTTTTGGGCAGAGGCAGTCAATTGTGCAAACTTTATTCAAAATTAGATGCCTCACAAGGTAGTTTGACATATGACTCCTAAGGAGGCTTGGTCTCATGTCAAGCCTGATGTATCTTCATTCTGAGTTTTTGGTAGTGAAGCATGGGCATTTGTGCCTAACGCTCAAAGGAGAGAAATGGAGCAGAAGAGCTGACACCTCATTTTTTTTTGCTACTGCGAGGATGTTAAGGCATACAGGTTGTTTGATCCTAATTCTAGAGAGGTCCTGTTTCAATGGGATGTCCAGTTTGATGAGCGCCTTCTTGCAGTAGATACCCTGCCTCCAGAGTCTACTTCACTTACCACTACTCCCTCATCTCTTCCAATTTCTTTTCAGGATGATGAGAATGATGATCTTGGTGATCCCCGTTTACCTCCACCACAAGATCCTCCACCGATGCCTAGATGGGCTCGTGTTACACTTGATGCTACAGGATCTCTGGCTGGTGACCCTTCCACTTCCCGTCGTACCCAATCTCATATTGTGGGTTCTAATCTTCTAAGTCATGCTATTTGTGGTGATCCTTAGAAATTTACGGTAGCAACAAGAAATACTAAGTGGGACAGTGCTATGGAGGAGGAGTATTCTTCTTTGATGAAGAATCACACTTTGAATCTTTGTTCTCTTTCTAAGGGAAGAAAGTTAGTGCGATGCAAGTGGTTGTATCGTACTAAGTTTTTTGTTGATGGTTCTATTCATAAGTACAAGGCACGTCTTATTGTGAAAGGTTTTTCATAGGTTGAGGGTATTGATTACACTGAGACATTTGCCCCTGTCGCCAAGATGAACTCTAGTTGCCTTGTCTTATCCCTCATAGCTTCTCAGGGATGGCCCATTTTTCAGATGGATGTGAAGAGTGCATTCTTGCATGGTGATCTTACTGAGGAGATTTACATGGAGCAGCCTCAGGGATTTGTGCAAGATTCCTCCTTGGTTTGCAGATTTTGGCATTCTTTGTATGGTCTCAAACAGGCCCCTCGGGCTTGGTATGAGAAGATGGACTCCTTTTTGCTTTCTACAGGATTCACACATTGTCATTCCGATCCTACAGTCTACATTCAGCGTCTTGGGGATGAGGTTTTGATCCTTGTGCTATATGTTAATGATCTTCTCATCACAGGTAGCTCATCTTCTATGATTCAGGATGTTTAGCGTGCATTAATGGAGCAGTTTGAGATGACTGACCTTGGTTTATTACACTTCTTTCTAGGTCTGCAGATTGTTTAGTCCCCTGCTAGCCAGGATCTTTGTTTACCAGTAGAAGTATGCTCTTGACATGCTTTGGCACTTTGATATGCTTGATTGCAAGCCTTCTCCCACACATTTTTAGTCAGGTGTTACTTTGTCTACCTCTTTCACTTCACCTTCAGTGTATCCTACATTGTATCAGCAGTTAGTTGGCAGTTTGTTATACCTGACACACACTCATCATGATCTCTCCTTTGCAGTTGGTATAGTATCTTGGTTCTCACATGAGCCTCATGAGAGTCATTGGCAAGATGGTAAGCGTATTTTGAGATACATTCAGGGCACACTTATGTATGGCATTCATTACACATCAGGGGCTCCTCACATTGTTGGCTTCACTGACTCAAATTGGGCTAGTGATGTTGATGATCAAAAGTCTACTTCTAGCTTTGTTTTTTGTCTTGGCTCTGGTCCTATCACATGGTTGTGCAAGAAGTATAATGCTTGTGCACTTTCAACTACAGAGGCTGAGTACAGAGAAGTAGTGCATGCTAATCAGGAGATTCTATGGCTTTAACAGTTGATGACTAAGTTTGGCTTTCCTTCTGATCATCCCACTGTTCTGTGCTGCGATAATCAGAGTGCTATTCACATTTCCCACAAACCAGTGGAGCATCAGTGCACTAAACACATTAAGATTCATATGCATTTCATCCATCAACAGATTCAAGATGGTGTTCTCACTTTGGAGTACATTCCCACTGACACGCAGGTTGCTGACATCTTCACCAAACCTTTTGCATCTCCATGCTATCTTCAGTTGCATTCTATGCTTGGGGTGACAGAAGTTGTCCTTGGGGGGTCTTGTTAAGGCCTTCCTTCATGTTTTTTTCAGCATGTTTGTTTATCTCTTTTTAGAGAGGGGTTTTTCCCACGGGATTTTCTCCTTTATCTCCGGTTCATAAAGATTCCCTTGTATTGGGTACCTGATCAGGCCTTGTTGTCGGGACCCTCTTTTCCTACTTTCATAGCTATGCTAGGTTAGCTTACCTCCTAAGCTTCACTTAAGGGGGGGTGTTAGAGTATCTATTTATCTTCACTTATTAATTAGATCATGTTGATTTAATTATTAAGTTGTCGATGTACTCTATTTTCACTTAAGTTGTCTCTTAGGTGCATATAATTAATATTTTATATTAATTATATTGTGCAACCTAGCTTTTACCTTTTTAGGATTTGGTTCACCTCTAAGGTTGAAATTTTATAATTATTATTTCATTACTTTGGAATACAATTTGCTCTCACTCCGCTGAGATTTTTCAAACCTGTGCTTTTGTCTCTTTGGTTTCCTTTCAGCAACAGGTTATTTGCATGCAGGTGTTCTTGGCGATCTATGAAATTGGATTTCTCAACTTCTACACCAAAGACAAAATAACTTTGGACTATTAGTACTCCTGATCATAAAGCACTATTGGAGACCTTGAAGCAAAGAGATGACCCTTCAAGAACACTTGACTAGGTAATAAGTTAACTCAGTGCAAGGTTTTCTATGTTAAGCTTAAATTCAATACATTAATTTCACCTTTCTTAGATTCTATTTTGAGTAAATAAACTTTGTTTTGTATGTGGATTGTAACTTGTGCAGGAGCACCTATGAAGACACCTAGGGTCAACATGGTTCCAATCAGAGATAGAAGGACAAAAGAATCCTTAATGGTTAATTGAGATCTTTTGAAGCCTATAATGGCAATTTGTAACAATCATGTATGCGTGGCCAATAGTGCCAACAAGGGATCTAAGTATAGATTTTTCAAAAAATAGGCAATGAAAACTCATAATTTTTAATTATTTACTTATGTAATTTGCATGGTTTAAATTATTACAAGTTTTATTGTTGTTTCTAATATTTTAAGGATATTATTTTCATCAATCAGTGCTTACTGGTCTTTCAAATTCACATATCATGCACTTGTAACCTGTCAAGACAAGTTGTTTGGAGTTTTTTAGGACCCTAGGAAGTCTTGTGATTAGCCTTGTATCATTTCAAAGTCATTTGAACTCTTCAAGCAAGAGGAATATATTGGGTATATGTTGAGACCTTAGGATTATTTTACAAAGGTGTGGAATCTTGTTGTCTAATTTGTGGATTTCTTCAAGCCTCTACATTATAACTTGCAGTGAGGGTCAGTTGAAAATAGATCTATAGTGTATATTTCAAACCATCCATTCTGGCATCGAATTGCCTGTTCCATCAACTCTGATTGTTCAGGTAAATGCTAGTGACAACTCTATTCCACCCACGGAGTCACTGGAACACTCGCGACTACGCTCGACCCAAGTGTCCCCAAGGTGCACTAAGCATGATTGGGCAGTGATATTCCAAGGCTCGTATCTTGGACATCATGAGAGCTATCAAAAAAATATCAAGAGCTATAGGATCATGTCGCTGAGGGTCTACAAAAAACTCTCAATTTTAGGCAATTTGACTTTATTTATGTTTGACAAGGCAATCTCAGTCGATGCCAAAACTTGCAGTGAGGATTAGTTGAAAGTAGCTTTGTAGTGTATATTTAAAACCGTCTATCCTGGCATTAAAGCATCTGCTCCATCAGCTTTGGTTGGTTGGGTAAATGCTAGTGACAACCCCATTCCACCCACGGAGTCAATGGAACACTCGCGACAACGCTCGACCCAAGTGTCCTAAGGTGCACTAAGCACGATTGGGAAGTGATTTTCCAAGGCTTATATCTCAGACCTCGTGAGAGGTATTAAAAAACCGTTAGGGGATACAAGATTGTGTTGCTGAGGTCTATAAAAACCTTTCTCAGTTTTGGGCGATTTGACTTTGTTTGCATTTCGCAAGGAAATCTCAGTTGATGCCAAAACTTACAATGAGGGTTAGTTGAAAGTAGCTCTGTAGTGTATATTTCAAACCATCCTTCCTGGCATCAAATCATCTACTCCATTAGCTCTAGTTGGCCAAGTAAACACTAGTGACAACCCCATTCCACCCATGGAGTCACTGGAACACTCGCGACCACGCTCGACCCTAGTGTCCCAAGGTGTACTAAGCATGATTGGGAAGCAATATTCTAAGGCTCGTATCTCAGACATCGTGAGAGGTATCAAAAAACTGTCAGGGGCTACAGAATCATATTGCCAAGATATACAAAAATCTCTCTTGGTTTTGGGCGATTCAACTTTGTTTATATTTCGCAAGGAAATCTCATTCGATGTCAAAACTTGCAATGAGGGTCAGTTGAAAGTAGATCCGTAGTGTATATTTCAAACCATCCGTCCTAGCATCAAATCGTCTACTTCATCAACTTTGATTAGCTAGGTAAATGCTAGTGACAACCCTATTCCATCCATGAATTCACTAAAACACTCACGACCACGCTTAAGCCAAGTGTCCCCAAGATGTACTAAGCACGATTGGGCAGCGATTTTTCAAGGCTCATATTTCAGACCTCGTGAGAGGTATCCACAAACCATCAGGGGCTACAGGATCGTATTGTCAAGGTCTACAAAAATCTCTCTCAATTTTGGGTGATTCAAATTTATTTACGTTTTGCACTTGGAAATCTCAGTCGATGTCAAAACTTGCAATGAGGGTCAGTTGAAAGTAGCTCCGTAGTGTATATTTCAAACCATCCATCTTGACATCAAAGCATCTACTCCATTAGCTCTGATTGGTCAGGTAAACTCTAGTGACAACCCTATTCTACCCACAGAGTCACTGGAACACTCGCGACCACGCTCAACCCAAGTGTCCCCAAGGTGCACTAAGCACGATTGGGTAGCAATTTTCCAAGGCTCGTATCTTAGACCTCATGAGAGGTATCGACAAACCTTCAAGGGATACGAGATTTTGATACAAAGGTCTACAAAAACCTCTCTCAATTTTGGGAGATTCGACTTCATTTGCATTTGGCAAGGCAATCTCAATCGATGCCAAAACTTGCAATGAGGGTCAGTTTAAAGTAGCTTCATATTGTATATTTCAAACCGTCCATTCTGGCATCGAATCCTCTACTCCATCAGTTCTGATTGGCTAGGTAAACTCTAGTGACAATCCCATTCCACCCATAGAGTCCCTGGAACACTCGCGACCATGCTCGACCCAAGTGTCCCCAAGGTGCACTAAGCACGATTAGGCAGCGATTTTCCAAGGTTTATATCTTGACCTCGTGAGATATATCAAAAAACTATTATGGGCTACAAGATCATGTTACTAAGGTCTACAAAAACCTCTCTCAGTTTTGGGTGATTCAACTTCATTTGCGTTTCGCAAGGCAATCTCAGTCGATGCCAAAACTTGCAATGAGGGTCAGTTGAAAGTAGCTCCATAGTGTATATTTCAAACCGTCCGTCCTGGCATTGAATCGTCTACTCCATCAGCTTTGGTTGGCCATGTAAACACTAGTGACAACCCCATTCCACCCACAGAGTCACTAGAACACTCACAACCACGCTCGACCCAAGTGTCCCCAAGGAGTAACCTATTACGAGAGAGGCCCCACGAGTATCTTTTTTACTCTCATAGGTTACTCCTAGTGTGAGAGAGGCCCCACGAGAATCATTCCTATCTTTGTTGACCCAGCCCACTATTTCAGAGGAGGGGTCAGTGGACGTAATTTTTAATTTTAGCTCAATCAATTTATAATTTTATTATGCTATCATCAATAACATACTGATATGCATCGGCATTAGTAAGCGGTTCAAGGCACATATTCTTGCACATAATGCAAGTATGGGGCACACATACATGTGAACTGCTGCCAGATGTCGATGCGCCAGCATCATTCACGTCAGGAGGCAACAATGACCTAGTCTGCGTGATCAACTAATCACTTAGCATGTGAATGGCCCTAATACTCTATGAGGTAGCCTCTACAATGATATCAGGATGCTGCACTAGAGGAGGGGGTGTGACATCAGTGGGGGGACAAAGGTAGTGGACTTTTTGCACTGGGAAAATGGCCTAGTCTGAGGAGCTCCTCTGCCTACGCCCATGTTGGGCCTCATGCTCCAATAATTAACATTGTGACCAAGCACAAACTCAGGATACAATTTTTTTATGAAATAGAAAGGGAGCTCCAAATTGCTATGGGGTGGTTTATCAAAAACCATCAACCAACTATCCCAAAAGTGTGTGCGCATTGCTTCATTTGTGCACCATTTTATTGATAATTTTATCTTTTTGGGGTCAACTTTTAATCCGGTTTTAGGATTAACAAAAAGGTAGGCTATATCTTCCTTAGTTATATTAAGGGCAGCAATCCCATCATGGTCAAGCCTGTCATCAAATTGGGTGTGCATATCATCACGCCAATGAAAAGTAGCATTATGTTGTTGCGTAAGGGTGTCAATATTTTCAAAAATGGTATTTAGGGTGGCAAGCATAGGAGCTAACTTAGGTATATTCTTATACATGTTTTTGAAGCCTCATACAGTGTTCAAATTCTCTTGTATCAAATCCTCTAAAGATCGAGGGTTTTGAAGCGGTTCTGGATTGTTTTGGGGATCATTATTAGGCGGGGAGGGTTATTATCTTCATTGTTGTCAACCATGCCTGATTAAATAATATACAAATATAAATTTCAAATCAATTTCATATATTATTAAAAAAATCAATACAAAACCCTATTTTAACCAAAAAAACTACATTTAACATGAAAATGAAAAAAATTAATCCAGATATAGCAAGAATTTAATTACCAGATAAACTATGGAGTTGAATTTGTTGTTGGAGCAATCAGGTACCCAAAAAAATTGTGTATAGGATATTTCTAGCCATTTTCGAAACCCAAAATGATGAGAGAAATGAGGAAAGTGGCTCACGGGTTTTGATTTATGTCACAGGTTTCGAGTACCCAATTTTTTTGGGTATCCAAAAAAATCGGGTACCCGATATTTTTTAGGTACCTGAAAATATCATGTACCCGATTAGGCTTGTGCTTTGGTGTCAAGTTTTTTATGTATGTGGAGCCTAATCAGACTCAGGTTCTTTCAGCGCAGTTTTCCCCCACACTTATCTACAAGGGATTGAGGGCAGCTTGGGGTCCTGAGGTAGCCATCAATTTTCTATTAGTCGGAGTATTTTTTGCCCTAATTAGGTTAGGTCAAATATACTTATGAAAAGGGCTTAGGGTTTTGAGATTTCATTGTATGAGGGATTTTTTGTAGCTTCCTGCAGTGGTATTGAGTTGTAGGTTTTAGATTGTAATCACTGGATAATAATAAAGACATTGGACTCGCTGTTGGTGGATGTAGCCTAGGAATTGGGTGAACCACGTTAAATCTCTGTATTATTGTGTTCTCTTCTATGTGTTAATATTTGCATTTTTCTGCTTATTATTCTAACAAAGTTTGTCCAAGTGTACTGACACCCAGGCCTACTAAAAAGTCAACAAACATTTTCATGCGCTTTAAGACGAGTGAAAAGTAGATTTTTTCACATCACCACTTTTTGGCCCCCATGATCTTATACATACCCGCCCTTACTATTTCTCACAAACATATAGGAATCATCATTCGTATCTAGTGCAAATTAATTATATTTAGAAAACCTTGGATTGTCATATAGATCTAGGCACCCAGTATTGCAATTAGTATGTGCCTAGGGGAGAGGGACCAGTAGTCGTGAGGGATAACTTCGTCAACATGTAGCCGTTGCATGGAATACCGTAAGACCTTATTTTTTTAGAAATGTAAAATGGACACTTAACTATCTACAACTAAGGTTTGAAGGTGTGACTCATACAACTCGTTAAAATAGCATGCCTCGTGAAACATGTCCAAAAAATGTTTTTTTAAAGATTCGACCAAATCTTAATCTAATAATCCCTAGTAGTTGAATTTAAAAATGTCATTTGCCATTAGTAGAATATTGTATTTCTATATAAAATATAACATATATGCAAATTAAATGGACCAAATACCTATTAGTAATCATAAATATTTGTTATACCTAACTTTTATATCTAACATAAAAGGACTAATACTTCAACACAAAAAATTATTTGTTGTTATAAAAATAACACATTATTGTACAATGTACAACTTATATCCAACACAAAGGGACCAATAGTTGAACACTTAAACTTTTTGACAATCTCACACATTTCATGGGAAAATACATGGCATTTAGGGGAGAGGGACCAGTAGTCGTGAGGGCTAACCTTTTATATTTTTCATAAGAAAAATTGTTAATATGAAATAATCTAATGCATATACATTGGTATCTCAATAGTTGTACACATAAGAATATTATTTGTACACTAAGATAACAATACTTGAAAAGAGAGGAAATTTACTGGAAGCAAAGATCTAGAATTCAGTGGCTCGCTGAGGGAGATAGGAACATGACTTTTTCCCACAGGTCTGCTTGCATCCACAAAAAGAGAAATATCATCTCTTCTCTCCTGGATGAGGGGGGAAATGAAGTCAAGGACAAGGAAAAAATTAACCAGGTTGTTGTTAATTACTTTATGGACCTGTACTCGGAAAGGGGTCCTGTCTGCCCTGACCACATACAAAACATGCTCCTTGATCACATCCAAAGCACTATATCCCTTGGTGATAATGACATGCTCACGAAGCAGGTTACTGATGAAGAGGTTAAGAAGGTGGTGTTTGATATGGGTGCTTACAAAGCCCCTGGTCCGGACGAATTTCCCCCTGCTTTCTTCCAGGAGTACTGGGAATTTGTGGGAAATGATGTTACGAGAGTTTCCAAAGACTTCTTTAGGACTGGGCGTCTTCTGCGACAGCATAATCAAACTTACATTGTGCTTGTCCCTAAGACTGACAACCCTATGTCTATGATAGATTTCAGACCCATTAGCCTCTGTAATACATTCTACAAGATCCTCACCAAGATCCTGATTGGAAAAATTAAGCCTCTCCTTGACAAGATTATCAGCAACACCCAGAAAGGTTTTGTTCCGGGTAGGCAGATTCTGGACACGGCCATTGCCACCCATGAAATCATTCACTCGATGGAAAAATGCAGAGCCCCAGGTATGGCCTTTAAACTTGATATATCCAAAGCTTATGACAAAGTAAATTGGTCATTTCTGCTCAAAATCCTGGCTAAAATGGGCTTTAATGAAAAGGTTATCCAAATTATTAAAGAATGTACCCAAACTGTTAGTTTTTCTATCCTAACTAATGGTTCCCTGAGTAGACATTTTACCCCTGAGAAAGGGCTCAGATAGGGAGACACCCTCTCTCCCTACCTCTTCATTATGGTGGCTGATGTGCTTAGCAGGACTATGTGTATGTTATCTGATGCGGGGAAGTTACATGGCTTCAAACCTGCTTCCACTCACCCTCAGGTTGTGCTGGAACAGTTTGTGGATGACACTTTCCTCTTCGGGTATTCTTCTGTTATTGAGGCTAAACAATGGAAACAAACTTTGGATTATTGTAATTGGGCTTCGGGTCAATGTATCAACTATCAAAAAAGCCAGATATTATTCTTCAATACTACAGTGGATGTTCAAAATAAGGTGCTACAAATTTTAAGATGCTTAGCAGCCTCACTCCCTTCGACTTACCTGGGCCTCCCTCTCACTGTCAAAGAAGTTTCCATGGAATTCTGGAACTCTATCCTGGAAAGAACTCAGCGGAAACTTGCTGGATGGAAAGGAAAGATTTTAAGCAATGCTGGAAAACTTCAATTGGTTGCCTCTACCCTTCAGGGGATCCCGGTCTACTTTCTATCCCTATTCAAAATCAGAAGCAATATGGCTGAAAAACTGGAAAAAA
>MU214048.1:0-10209 GCA_018584345.1 Thuja plicata | reverse complement strand
TTCTCCAGGAGGAATGGGCACGATCCCTACTGTCCAAATAGTTGGGAGAGAAGAATTAATTTTGTTGCTGATGGTTTTGGTTTTTTTGGCTGGGATGGTCCCTTGGTTCCCCTGCTCTGCTATGGGGTTTAGTATTAAGTTTAGAATTTTGTTTTGGTTGCGCCCTGCGTGGCTTCGTGACAATATTTTTGAAGACGTTATTGTTAGTAAGCTCTCTGATTTTATGTTTTTAAGTAGGACTGAAACTTTTATTTTTGATAGAGGCATAACTTTCAATGCCTGTGATAAACTGTTAATCTGCTATAAGCTTCGACTGATGCCATTAATATGCTATTAATGTGCTTCTAGTCCCCTATTTCACGGGCCAGCACCCTCTTGCTGCTTATTTTATCAAAAACAATACTTGTTTAAGTGAGCATCTTATTCTATTAAGTGAGCATATTATTTTCTAAGTGACACACATATAATAGATAGCTATGATATTTTATTGGAGACAAAAGGTTATTTATTTCACTTGTTAATGAGTTTATTTATGTTTTTTTAATATAGCATTTATAAGTTCTCATGTGTTCAAGCATTGGTCCATTTTTATCAACATTTGAAATTTTTTTGATTTACATGCAGGTTATTTAATTACAATATATAGTAAAAATATGTGATAAGAGTGGATAATATATTCACAAGTGAGTGATCAACTATTGAACCCCAAATTGCCTTGAAATATTTCATCGAATTATGGTTCTTGTTATCTGCCCAAATTGCCTTGAAATATTTCATTTTAATATTACTTTATAAAAACAAAATATTAACACACTCTACTCAAAAAAGGTGAAAAGCAACGGTAAATGCTAGGTTGTAATCGGTGCAATATAGAGACTGGTTACAGCTATATGGATGAATTATAAGAAAGGCGAGAAATCTGTGCAAAATAGAGACAGTCAAATACATAAATTATAAGAAAGGCAGGAATAGCATAGAGTGTAAGAAAGGCCACTTCATTTTCTGTACGAGTTTTCATATTTGAACTTTATTTTTCTGGGAGTGAGAGTTTTCATTTTCAAACCTAACTTTTCTACTAGTGAGATATTTCAATTGATAAGATTCCTAGAAACTTCTCCGTAAACCTACTTTACTTTAAATCGTATCTCTGAACGGCTTCCACTAATTTCCGGTAATACTCATTTTAACTGAAGAAAATCACCTTGAAGAATACTTATTGAGAGGTGGGGATTTCACAAAGTTTTTTTTTTTTTTTTTGGGAGCCATTGTTCTTTATGTCTTCTTGTCTTTGTGACATTCATTGAGTACCCTATTTTTCTCAAGTAAAGATGTTGCGGACACAAAAATATTTCAAAGTTGTCGTTCACCTTGTAATCTGTCTCTTTTTTGTGGGGCTTACTGTTGCAAAATGTGTTCCAGAACAGTGTGGTTTGACAAACGTGAGCTACCCTTTCTATATTAATAATTCTCATTGTGGGTACCCTGGTTTTCAAATCAATTGTGTGAAGGATGAAGATATAGCAACTATGGCTCCATTTCTTCCTATCTATGAAGAAATTTATAAAAGAACTTATTATAAAATCTCAGAGTTCAATTCTTCTGGTTATATTGTCATTAATTCGAGTTCTTTCAAAGCCTCTTCATTTCGGAAAAGAGACGCATTCAAAGAGTTTTGGGCACCCTGGCCTTTTTACATATCTAAATTTGAAGTTGTCGGTTACCATACTATCGCTCTGGTTGTTTTTGTTAGGGAAGCAGCGGTGCAAAAATATTTTCCAAATGCTAAATTAACAGGGAAATATGCAAGAACAATATTACAAAGTTGTGTAGATAAATAAAACAATAAAGATATCAAAAATAGAACACAGAGAAAATACAAGAATTAACGTGGAAAACTCTTTTGGGAAAAAACCCACCACCACAAAAACCCCCGAGTGACTTTATATTTCAATAAACAAAGTTACATACAAAAACTCTAATTTTTCATAGGCTCAAATTGTTGTCACAATCAACCTGGTTTTTTTCATCTATTACCAATTCTAATGAATTCTTGCAGCCATTAAAACATACTGCAAACCATTCCAAAATTTGATATAGAAACGGTTACCGACAAAATGGTCTGCCAACCATCTGTCACAACCAACCACCCACGCAACTGGTCGTACTCCATCAGGCACTCATTTTCACCGTACACAAGGAAACAACTTCATCATACTGGCTGTACGGACTACACACACACTCCACCACACAGTGGTCTAAGTTCCGTACGGTAAGATTGCCATCCGTCATACATGGTCTTACCGTACGGTGAGATTGCCTTCAATTTGTCTTGTCCTACGTGGTCTTGCCATACATGGTTTTGCCTCCACCGGGTCTTGTCGTACGGTGACTTCTCCCTTGGGCACTTTTTCCTCTTTTGGGTCTTGTCATACAATGACTTCTCCCTTCGGCACTTCTTAACAATATCCCACTTAATGAAGTGCGAAGTCTCTCAACGCGACTAACAAGATTCAGGGGTTTTAAGCCCCATGGAGGTTGTGCACCATTTGAACTTAGTTGTGTTCACCCGCTTCGTTAGGACATCTGCAACATTCTCTTGAGTGTCAACCTTTTCTAGATTTACCTTTCCATCTTCGACCATGTCACATACAAAGTGATATTGTACATCAATGTGTTTTGCTCTAGCATAGAAAGTTGGATTTTTTGCTAAACATAATGCACTCTAACTGTCAAAGAAGATAGTGATTTGCCCTGCATCAAAACCAACATCAAAACACAAATGCTTAAGCAAGACAACTTCTTGACGCACACAAGTCAAGGCTATGTACTTTACCTCAGTTGTAGATGATGCAGCAATGCTCTGTCATTTTCTCATCCAATGGATGTCACCACCATTCACCGTGAATACATATCCACTGGTGGATCTTCTTCTATCAATGTCCCCTGCCCAATCAGAGTTTGCATAACCTTAAATTTTGGCTGGCCTATTTGATCCTATAAGTTACCTTGATAGCATAACGCGTACTGTGACTTACCCTTCAAATATCTCAGAACTCTTTTCACAGCATCCCAATGTGATTTTCCTGGATTTTCCATAAATCGACTCAATACTCCCACTACTTGTGCAATGTCTGGTCTCGTACTGACCATTGCATACATGAGACTACCAACAACACTTACATAAGGTATATGCTTCATGTCTTCAATCTCATCTGGGGATTTTGGACTGTCATTGATGAATAGCCTCATTCCATGTAACATTAGAACTACTTGTTGCTTGGAATCATTCATATTAAATCTCTCGAGAACATTGGTAATAAATTTTCTGTGGCTAAGCCAAAGATTCCTGCCAACCCTATCCCTTCTGATTTCCATCCCCAAAATGAATTTTGCTGACCCTAAATATTCATTTCGAATTTCAAGGAAAGTTGAGATTTTTAATTCTGAGATCATTTCCTTACTATTGCCCATGAACAACATATCATCTACATATAGAGCAATTATAAGTATCTGATCACCTTCACCCTTATAATATACACAGTGATCAGATTTAGATCTCATAAAACCCAAAGACAAAACATATGTATCATAATTTTGATACCACATTTTGGGTGACTATTTCAAACCATAAATAGACTTCTTCAGCTTACATACCAGATGCTCTTTACGTTTTTCTGCAAAGTACTCCGGTTGGGACATATATCTCTTCTTCAAGATCACCTTGAAGAAACGTCGTCATTACATCTATCTACTCAATTTCAAAGTCATGCACCGCTGCAAGTGACAACAGAAATCTGATAGATGTTAGCTTAGCTACAGGAGAAAATATTTCTCCATAATCAATCCCTTCTTTCTGAGAATACCCCTTCGCAACCAATCTCACCTTGTACTTGTCAATGTTGCCATCTAGACCGTACTTCTTCTTAAATACCCACTTACAACCCACGGGCTTTCTACCTTTAGGAAATGGTATAATATCCCAGGTTCCATTCTTCTCCAAAGATTACATTTCATCCTTCATGGCATTCAACCAAGAATCTGAATCTGGCATATTAATTGCTTCTTTAACAGTCCTAGGCTCATCAACATCCGTAAGCAAAGCATAGGCACAATTAACATTCAACATAGAATAATTAAACCATTTCAATGAATAGCTGTACCTATCAAGTTGCCACCTATCCTGAGTAGATTTCCTCACCTCCTATTGTGAAGCTTCATGAGGTTCAATATGAGGTTCACAATCACATTCTTCTGAACTCGTACTTGAACTCTCCCCATCCTCATTCTCGGGTACTTTTGGATTTTCATTCTCAAGTTCATTTGCATTCTCTAATAACTCCCTTTTGTAAGCTAAAGGAACGTTGACTACTTCCTTTGTCTTTTCAGTCTTCTCTGACTGAGATGGTGAGACAAGTTTCATCTCACAAAAAATAACACTCCTGTTGTACAACACTTTTTTAGTGAGAGGGTTCCATAACTTGTATCCATTCACACCAATGTTGTACTTGATGAAGATACACTTCACCACTTTGTTATCTAACTTTGACCTACTCACATTAGGTACATGAGCGTACGCCTCACAGCCAAAGACACACAAATGTCTTAACGAGGGATTCTTACCAGACCATGGTTCCACTGGTGTTTTGTCCACCAACACTGCCGTAGGAGAATGGTTCAACAAGTAACATGCCGTAGCTACTGCTTCAGCCCAGAACTTCTGCTCCAGACCAGCACTACCCAACATGCTCCTTGCTCTCTCCATCAATGACCGATTCATCGTTTTCGTTACTCCATTCTGTTGCGGAGTATAAGGAGTCATCTTATGCCTCTTAATGCCATGATCTGCATAGAATTTGTCAAAATTTGCATTGCAAAACTCGCCACCATTATCCATCCTTAAGCATTTAATCTTTCTTCCAGTCTAATTTTCAACAAGACTTTTATATTCCTTAAACCAACTGAACACTTTTGATTTACTCAATTCAAAAAATAAATGAATGTTCTTCTTGAATAATCATCAATAAATGATACATAATATCTCGACTTAGACAAAGAAGGAACATCCACAGGACCAAATATATCAGAGTGAATATAATCCAAAAAACTAAAATATTTTTTAGAACTGCAATAAAACTGAACACGGTTTTGCTTTCCATAGATGCAATGTTCACAGAAATCAAATTCAAGGTTACAATCAACCAAACCCTCAACCAAGTTTTTATTAAATTCAAGGTTTTTAAACCTTTCTCACCAATGTGGCCAAGCCTATGCTAGAGCATTGTTTTCTCTGTAGGAACTTTAACTTCCATTGTATTTACACCACGTGTTACCATCTTAATTTTATCATACTTTACAAAGATACTATTACAACATACAGGTTTGGCATTTATCTTATACAATGTTCCAATGCGTTCACCCTTAGCTAAAACAATAGAACACCTATTCATCTTGCAACTGTCATGGACAAGTGTTACCTGGACTCCGACATCATTCAACTTACTGACAGAAAGTAAGTTTCAAGCCAGACCGGGTATGTGAAGTACTCCATCAATTCCCTTTACTCTCCCGTCGGGGAACTGAATTCTGACTCTTCCTTTTCCAATCATCTCCAGTGTGGAATCGCTCGCTAGGAATACCTTTCCGCCATCATATGGTTCATATTTTGAGAACTACTCTTTGTGATATGTCATGTGGAATGATGCTCTTGAATCCACCAACCACATGTCGTCAGACGCAGGCATTGCCAAGGCTACTACAAAGGCATCAACGTCACTTTGAGAAGATTTAATGTCAGAATTATTTTTCTTCTTCTTCTTTTTCTCCTCCTTGCAATCCCTTTGAATATGACCTCTCTTCCCACAGTTCCAACACTTCACCTTGGACTTCCTTCCAGGAGTGGCAGATCGCTCCCGAGACTTTGACTTCGTGTCCTTCTTCTTACTCTTTTCCTTAGAACTTCCTCGTACAACAAGAGCTTCTTTGGCCGCCTCTGAGGACTTCTTTCATATCTCCTCTGACAGAAGTGCGGCCACTACTTCATCCATATTCAACTTTGTAGTTGTACTTTCAATGGCTATTACCAAGTTGTCCCATGAGTTAGGCAACGAGCACAACAATAACATGCAACACTCTTCTTCATCAATAGATACACTAACTGATGTCAACTGCGTAATCACCATATTAAACGAGTTTAGGTGATCCGCCACAGCCATTCCTCCATCTATCTTTAAAGAGTATAATTTCTTCCTCAGGAAAAGCTTGTTTACCAAGGATTTTCCCTGATAAATGTCTCCCAATTTCTTCCACAAAGAATGTGCGGTCTTCTCTTCATGGACATTCAATAACACCGAGTCTTCAAGACTCAGTCTTATCAATCCCCTAGCCTTCTGATCCGTTATTTCCCAATCTTCATGTTTCATGCTTGAAGGCTTAACGCCAGACATGGCACTCCATTGGTCTCGATCAACTAGAATATCTTCAACTTTAAGTTTCCATAACTCAAAGTTTGTGCCATTGAATTTTTCAATGTCCACTCTTCCCAACATACCTGCCATCTCAAATTACAAACAAAAAATCTGTAAACTCCCAATGAAAACCAAAACTGCACAAAAAACCAAACCCTACCCAACAAGGATAACACAACTGGCCAAGCTGTGATACCACTTGTTAGGAAAGTAGCAGTGCGGAAACGCTTTCCAAATGCCAAATTAACAGGGAAATATGCAAGAACAATATTACAGAGATGTGTAGATAAATAAAACAATAAAGGTATCAGAAATAGAACACAGGGAAAACACAAGATTTAGCGTGGGAAACCCTTCCGGGACAAATCCCTCCACCACAAAAACCCCCATGTGACTTTGTATTTCAGTAAACAAAGTTACATACAAAAGCTCTGATTTTTCACAGGCTCAGATTGTTGTCACAATCAACCTGGTTTTTTCAATCCATTACCAATTCTAACGAATTCTTGCAGCCATTAAAACATACTACAAACCGTTCCAGAATTTGGTATAGAAATGGTTACCGGCAAAACGGTCTGCCAACCGTTTGTCACAACCAACCACCCGCGCAACTGGTCATACTCCATCAGGCACTCATTTTCACCGTACACAAGGAAACACCTTCATCGTACTGGTCGTACAGACCACACACGCACTCCACCGCATGGTGGTCTTTCCGTACAGTAAGATTGCCATCCGGCGTACGCGGTCTTACTGTACGATGAGATTACCTTCGATTTGTCTTGAAATATGTGGTCTTGCCATACATGATTTTGCCTCTACCGGGTCTTGTCATACGGTGACTTCTCCCTTCGGCACTTTTGCCTCCACTAGGTCTTGTCGTACATTGATTTCTCCCTTCGACACTTTTGCCTTTATCAGGTCTTGTCGTACGGTGACTTCTCACTTCAGCACTTCTTAACAGTTGTGAGATTACTCTTCCAAATTATAGGATAAAATTTGCTAGCGAAGCTCCATTGAATGTTGGATTCTGTAGCTTCTCCACCAAACTGGATCTCTCCACCTTCAATGTAATAGATAAAAAATCAGACCTCTCTTGGAGAGATGCCACAGAGGCTTATTATGGTCTCATACTTAATTGGGGTATTGGCCATATGAGTTGCTCGACAGCTAAGAATTCTGCCTTTTATTCTTGCTCCTCCAATGCAGAATGCAATGACTCTCCTACAGGATTTGGACATGTATGCAAATGTGTGTCTAGATACAAAGGAGATGGTTACTACAAGGGCACTGATTGCACAGGTCTGACTTCTATATTTTTATTTCTTTTATTACATATGTTCTTTTTCATCTCCTAATACAATGACGATGAGTTTCCAGACATAGACGAGTGCAAAACTAAAAATGTGAACGATTGCATTGAAGAAAAGAAAGGGGGAATATGCCATAATTTGGCAAGTTCCTACGACTGTTCATGTGCAAAGGGTTACAAGGGAAATGGCCGAAAAAAGGGGTCAGGGTGCGTGTCCGAAAGTTCAAATGAAATGGGCCTGTTTGCAGCTATAGGTGAGTATCCGCATCCCTCCATTATATTTAACGCAGATTTGTGTAATATTAAAATATGTTAAGGGTGCACAGTCAATAACAAGCCCTGATCGGTGTGGGCAGGCTCTGTTTCCGCTTCCATCGGAGTTTCTTTAGGAGTGTGTGGATTAGCCTGGTGGCTGAGAAAGCATTACCAGAAACATGCGAGGAACGAGAACTTCCGAACCAACGGAGATTTTTTGCTGCAGGAAATCCTGGTAGAAAAGGGAAAGCAGATGGAGTGGAAAAATTTCAGGATCTTTTCTGAAGAAGAGCTAAAGAGGGCTTCTCAAAATTATTCAGATGACATGAAGCTGGGAGGCGGTGGTTCAAACATGGTGTAGAAAGGTATCCTTTCAAATGGTACCCGTGTGGCTATTAAAAAGTTCAAGGAATTTCCCATTGGAGTAGAAAGCAAGGAACCCATGAAGCATTTTATCAAGGAAATCGTGATTCTGTCGGGTCTTAATCACAAAAACGTGGTGAGCTTGGTTGGATGTTGCCTGCAGACACAATACCCTGTTCTTGTATATGAATTCGTTGAGGGAGGCTCAATTTTTCAACAGCTGCACTCTTCTCATTTGACGTGGGAGAGTCGCCTGCAAATTGCAATGGGCAGTGCAGGTGCTTTGGCATATCTGCATTCAGAAATAGATCACCCCATTATTCACCGAGACATAAAATCAACTAATATTCTTCTGGACAGTACCCTTAATCCAAAAGTTGAGATTTTGGGATATCTCGACTACTGGGTGGAAATGATAGACACCTCACCACCACTGTAATGAGCACTCGCGGTTACATGGCTCCTGAATTCTTTGCCACGGGCGCTCTTACTGACAAAAGCGACGTCTACAGTTTTGGCGTATTTCTGGCCGAGCTTCTCACAGGTCCAGAACCACTGTCTCGTGAAAGGCCTCCACAGGAAATGCTCTTATCTCAGTGTTTTCTTTCCAAATGTAAGGACAATTGTGTAACTGATATTTTGGATCCAAATGTGAATAGCGAAGACAACCAGGATCAGATGATTTCTGTGACAAGTTTAACTAGAGA
The DNA here is from genome assembly GCA_018584345.1 of Thuja plicata. Classification (NCBI taxonomy): domain Eukaryota; kingdom Viridiplantae; phylum Streptophyta; class Pinopsida; order Cupressales; family Cupressaceae; genus Thuja; species Thuja plicata. The sequence goes on along the minus strand of MU214048.1, from coordinate 1,108 downwards.
ATGTCTTTTTCCAGAAGGAAGTGGAAGACCGTCCATGAAAGAGGTGAAGATCGAGCTTGAAAGGATAGAAGGTTCCAAAGGACTCACCACATAACTTTCATATTCAAACATCCTCACTGACCAGGCTTCAAGTGTGATTCAAACTGGGTCGACAGATTCACTGTTTCAGCTCATTGAGATGTCTAGGATGCATGGACGCTGATCTAGATTTAGCTGATATATTTTGAAGGTACAACATCTGGTAGGCTATGAAGTTTCCATTAGGATACATGGGCGCTGATCTAGATTTAGCTGTAGATATATTCTGAGTTGTATGTCATTTTTTCAAGTTAAAGAGGTAAACTCTGGTATATCTCTGAATCCTATAATGTCTTTTTGGAAGAACTTATTATGCAATTCAAAATTAGTAACAGAAGGCCTTTATCAATCTATTCTGTGAAACTTTTTGAAGGCACCTCTGTAGTCTATTAAGTCTGCATAAACTAAAAACATAATATGTCTGTACAAGTCTTATTATCAAGAACACTTTGCAACGTCTTAATGTCTTGATAAAATGTTGGATAGTTTGAAGTGTTTATTATTAAGAGCACTTTGCAATGCCTGAATGTCATTGATAGAATATTGAATAGTTTAAAGTATTTTTCCAGTTGAATGTTCCTTTTTCAAGTTGAAGATGTGAATTCTGATATATCTCTGAATTTCATAATGCCTCTTTTGAAGAACGTGTTTTGCATTTGAAATTAAGTAGCAAAAGGCAGCTTATCAATCTACTCTATCAAACTTTTGCTCCCATTTCTTGCAGGTTTTTAAAAATGGGAACTCATTTTCATATATGATATTGAAAATTTTCTTCTAATAATAATTTACTTTTAAATTTTATTTCTAATTTAAAGTTAGTTGAGACTAAATGTGAAGTGGAGTTTGAATTGCTTAGGCCCCGTTTGTTTGCAGGAATTGGAATTGAGTCAAAACCTTATTATAACAAAACCAGGTTTTGAAATCCTGGTTTTGCATCTTCGGGTTATAATTTGGACCGTTTGGTTGACCTGGAAGATGGATTAGTCAATCCATCTTCTGCGTTTGGTTGCCAATTTCGAAATTGGAATTG
>MU214045.1:95133-116761 GCA_018584345.1 Thuja plicata | reverse complement strand
TCAGGTCGAGTAGAGTCAGTTAAAACTCAGAATTGCCTAGTACAATAGGACTTTGATGATTTAGAAGAATGACAAATGCAACAAAATTGGTTGGGGTTGCAAGATGCCAATTTTGGGGTGTTACACCATCCAGTCTTTCATACCATGCTCTAGGGGCTTGCTTGAGTCCATAGAGGGCTTTCTTCAATCTGCATACCGTTTCAAGTTTGTCTGATAAATTAAATCCTTTAGACTATTCTATGTAGACTTCTTCCTTTAAGTCACCATTCAAAAAGGCTGACTTGACATCCATCTGATATACCTTAAAGTTGTTGAATGTTACATAAGCTAAAAACAATTTGATAGCTTCTAGTCTGCTGACAGGGGAAAATGTATCAGAGTAGTCAATTCCTTCTCTCTGCGCATATCTTTTACATACCAGTCTTGCTTTGTTTCTTACCACTATACCATCTTCATTCATTTTGTTTCTGAATATCCACTTGGTTCCAATCACATTTTTGTCACAAGGTCTAGGTACCAATTCCCATGTGTCATTCTTAATTATCTGATCTAATTCTTCTTGCATTGCATTCTTCCAATCTGAATCATTACAAGCATCTTCAACACTTAAAGGTTCAATTTGTGAAAGTAAATATACCTCTTCATCAATTGTTAAACCTTTTGCTTTAGATCTTGTCAAAACTTTACTGCTCTGATCTCCAATGATATTTTCTTTTGAATGGTATCTAGATGTGTATTTTGGAACTTTAGGTGTGACACTCTCATTTGTAATATGTGATTCCTCTTCACTTGGTTCAGGGTTATTGCATGATACATCAATATAGTCAAACATTTCTTTAATAACTATTTCTTTAATGATAGGTCTAGGTTCATCTTCAATCATAGGTGCATAATCATAGTATCTCTCTTGAATAATTAACTTCTCATCAATCTTCACATGTGCACTTTCAATGATTTTCTTCAATCTCAAATTAAAACATCTGTAAGCCTTTCTTTTAGTAGAGTAACCAAGAAAAATACCTTCATCGCTTCTAGCATCAAAATTACCAACACCATCATCTCTCTTGATGTAACACTTGCTTCCAAAGATTCTGAAGTATTTTACTGTAGCTACATTACCAAACCAAAGTTCATAAGGTGTCTTGTCTATGCATGGCCTTAGTTGAATTTTGTTGATAGTATAGACTGTTGTATTGACTACTTCTCTCCAATAGGTGTGTGCAACTTTTCCTTCAATCATGATAGTGCACGTTGTGTCAAGTATGATCATGTTTCTCCTTTCTGCAATTCCATTATGCTCAGGGGTTCTAGGTGCACTTAGTTGTCTTTTGATCCCATATTCTTTGTAGTACTCATGAAACTTGTCAGAGGTGAATTCTCCTCCTCTATCAGATCTCAGACACTTTATCTTAAATCCAGACTTATTTTCAACTTTAGCTTTGAATATTTTGAACTTCTCAAAAGCTTCAGATTTATCTTTCAAGAACACAGCCAACATCATTCTAGAAAAATCATCAACAAACAAAATAAAATACCTTTCACCATAGTATGATCTTGTTTGATTAGGTCCACATAAGTCTATATGCACTAGATCCAATTTGTTCTCTGCAGAGTTTTGTTTGCTTCTGAATGAGTTCCTCACATGCTTTCCCATCACACATTCCCTGCACATATTATCAACTGGTCTTGCAATACTAGGAAGGTCTCTTACTACCTTTACATTTCTTATCTTTACTATGTTGTCAAAATTGATATGACAAAACCTTTTGTGCCATAACCAACTGTCATCCACTTTTGCAACAAAATAACTTACTTCTGAGTTGAGATGAAAGACATTACCTTTAGTCTTTGAACCTGATGAAATCATATCTCCTTCTTTATTATTAATGATGCACTTTTTGTTTTTGAATTCCAACTGATATCGTTTGTCAAGAAATAGTCCAACACTCAGTAAGTTATGATGTAAACCATCAACATACAAAACATCATTAGTTTTGTTCTTTCCATCTAAAGTGGTAGCTCCTCTACCTATGATAGGCTTAGGAGTGTTATCTCCAAATCTAACCATGCCACCTTTGTACTTATCTAGATGTAAAAATCTATCTTTATCTCATGTCATGTGATGTGAACACACATTGTCAATGATCCATTCTGTTCTAATGTTTGCTTGGGAAACTAATGCCAATTCTTGTGCTTTCTTTTCATCTTCAATGTCTATTTCATCAAACATTTTTTTAGTATCTTCAATTGCAATGAATCCAATTTCATCTTCTCCTGAATCATCATCTATCACTCCATCTTTAGTATAGTAGCATTCCTTTGTATATTTAGGCGTGTAATCTATTCTAAACTTCTTGACTCTTATAGGGCACTTGGATGCAAAATGGCCGACTTTGTTCCATGAAAAGCATTTGAATGGTAATTGTCCTTCATATTTCCCTTTTCCTTTTCTTTCTTTCTTTCTTAGCGATCATAGAAATGATTTCTTCTAGTTCTTTATCCTCTTCTTCTTTATAAAAATTACCAGAAGTGCTCAAAGATTTCTTACCATGGACTGAGGCTTTGAAGGTTTGTTTCAATTTTAGGTTTTGTCTTCAATCTTAATATCTTAAATGCTGAAATTTTGTTGATCAAGGTTTCTCTCTTGAAGTCTTTTGAAAATTTCATAGTCTAATCTAAGATGTTTATCTTTCTCTCATAATCTGTTGTCAGTGTATTCATCAATTTATCCATTATGTCTTCCTCTGAAATTTCTCCACCACTGTTTCTGATTCCTGAAACTTCTTCATTAATCCTCGAATTGTAAGCTTTGATGTTTTCTTCAGGTAGCATCTCTAAATTGTTGTATCTCTTCTTCCATGTCTTTCTATGTGCATTCTTTTCTTGGATGTCTCCTTCAAACATATCTTCTAGGTACTTCCATATTGAATAGGATTTATCTGCTTTCTTAATCTCAGAAAATTCACTGTCAGATAAGGAACTTATAAGGGCTTCTTTGGAAATTGAGTTTTGGGTGAATACTTCCTTTTGTTTAATAGTAGAATCTTCTTCTGCAAGATATTTCAAAGTAGGAACATCAATTGCTTGGGTAGTTGCCTCATAGATCTCAAAACCAACGCACTGTAGGTGTGTTATCATTTTGTTCTTCTAGTCAAGATAATTCTCTCCATCAAACTAAGGACTCTCTTTTCTGAAGTACACCATTTAATCTACCTTAATCTGTTAAGATTTCTCTCCAAGGCACTTGGCTCTGATACCAATTGTTAGGAATAGTCCCAAGAGATAACTAAGAGGGGGGGTGAATCAGTTATCTACAAGATTGAATTCTTTATTCATTTAAGTATAGAATAACATTAACCATAAATACAATAAGATAACACAGATAATAACACCATAATTTTGGTTACGGGGAAACCCAAAATAGGTAAAAACCCCGGTGGGAATTAGCACCCACAAAGAATTGTACTAGTGTATAATGATCCTTTTTAGAATATCTTACAACCCTATTAGGAGTTGATATTTACAATGAAATAAGTACAAAGACCTGGTCAAAGGTCAGACCCTGTTAGGAGTCTTTTAAAAATAACCCTATTAGGGGTGAGGACACACTATCTGAAAGCACACTGCTCAAATGATGAAGGCTGCAACCTTTTGCAAAAAGGATATAAACTATAACTGATAATTGAACTGTTTAAGTAGACCTATTGTCTTGATCAATTCCAGTGAATTGTATACACTCTTTGCTTCTTCACATAGATCTTCAACTGATGAATGATGTGTCTTTACTGTCCCAAAACATCAGACATTCTGCTATGTTCTTTTTTGATATCTTTTTCTACTCGCTCTCTTGGCGATCACAAATGAACTGCTATAAGTATCTTCTTCCAAAGATAAGATTATGTTGTCTTTAGGAAACTCTTAAACAACTTCCTTGTTGGATAAACTAAGCACGCAACATAATTAGAACCATGCAACTCAAGATGAGTAGATGTGTCGCTTCACACAGTTGACTCCACCAAATTAACTCAAACTTCACTCATGTGATGAAACACGTTAAGCGCTCTTAACCAAACATTCTGAAATCTCAACTAAACATGAATCCAAACATGCATATCCCAAAGATAGGCGCAACTGAAGAAGAATGAAATTAATGATGGCTCTTAATAAACAATCTTTTGAAACTATAACTGGAAAATGGATCAACATAACTCAACGTTAACTACACAACTCAATCTGCGTGTACGAACATAGTATAATGAATATGTCTACAACATAAAAATAACCACGCAAGGCTCCAACATGTCCATACATAGAATTACATACAGAAAATTGTTGTATACTATATGTTGTCATCAATGACAAACATACAGTCAACTATTTGCACAAAGGCAAATCTCCAACACTTCACTAGCATAATAACATTCCTTGTCTTTTGAATGCTTAGACTTGAAAAACTTAGGTTTGTGCTTCGGAACTCTTGCAAGACATCTAGATGCAAAATCACCAATCTTGTTACATGAAAAACATTTCAAAGGTAATTTTCCTTCAAATTTTCCCTTACCTCTCTTTTCGCTTCTAGAAATCAGTGCCACTACTTCATCTAGCTTTCTTTATTCTTCCTGTATCTATTCCCATTCATCAACATAGGCTCCAAGCTCTTCTCTTAGATCACCATTGCTGGTGCTTGCATTTCTAGATAAGGTCTTTTTGTTCTTATATACAGTTGCCTTGAATGCTGACTCAACCTTAGGTAAAGAATCTCCCAATTTGGCAGCCTCAAAAGTAGTTAGTTTTTCAATCAACATCTCTCTAGTAAAGTTCAGTGTCAAAGGTATAATCTCCTTTATAGCCTATACTTTGGTTTTGTAGATAGGTGTGAAAGATCTGAGTATCTTTACAATCACTTGTTCCTCACTGTAAGTGCCTCCAGAGTTTCTGATGCCAGTAACCACTTCTATAATTCTCTGTGCATATGCCCTAATGTTCTCATCTTCTCTCATCTTTATTGATTCCATTTTTGTCTTCCAGTTCTATATCTTTTCCTGTTTAGTAAACTTATCTCCAATATTATACAATGCTTCTAATCTTTTCCATATATCATGTGAAGAATCCATGTCTTTTACTTCTATGAATTTACCTTCAAAAATTGCGTTGATCAAGGATTCCCTTGCAACCATATTACATGAAAATAATTTATTTTCATCTCCAGTAGCCTTCTCCAATTCATCCTCAATCGCTATCTTTTCACTCTTCTTTGTGATCATCCAGTAGTCAATTCCCAAACATAGTAAGTGTTTTCTCATCTTGTTCTTCCAACTATCAAAGTTTTCATGATCAAATTTCAAACTATCCTTCCTATAGTAAGTCATCTTCAGGATCACCTCAAGTTGTTAAGCTTTCTCTCTAAGGACCAGTAGCTCTGATACCAATTATTAGGAATAACATTCCACAAGATAACTAAGAGGGGGAGTGAATCAGTTGTAATATAGATTATTAAACTTTAAACTTTATAAACCAAAATTGTAATGCAAATGATAACATAGTAAATGCCAACACAATACTTGTTGTTGAGGAAACCATGTTAAAGGTAAATCCCCGGTGGGAATTAGCACCCACAAATGTAACGAGAGTATACTATCCATGTTAAACTATTTAGCCCTATTAGGAGATTATTAAAACATTACAGTACACAGTCCATGTTAGGAGATAGACCCTGTTAGGAGTCAAGAAAAATTAGTAGGCTCACTGCCCAGGCATACTGCCCAAAGAAGGTTAAAACCACCTTCAAGGATTCACAATACGAACAAGTGTATATAGAAAATATATAATCTAGTGAACTGTCTGATAGCAATTATCTTTGCTTGGTTAGTTCCAATGAAGTACTATTGTCACAGAACTCTGATCTACATCTAGCATAAAAACAAGCCTCGTAGCTTTCACTTCTCTTTTTCTTTTAATATCAACCACATCTTTCCAAAAGAAAAGATCTCACATATATACCCCCTTACAATAATTCTTTAGGTTGGCCAATTAAGCTTTCCCAATATACAAACAATTAGGTCATCCAATTAAGGCTTTCCAATATATAGATAATTATATAACCCCTTGTTAAGATATACATAATACCTATAGCAAGTAAACATCAAATACAATCCATCACATATACTTCTAGATCTACAATCCAAGCTCACAATTCATTTTACACGCTACATGTATGAAGTTGGCCACCAGATAGGTCTTCTTCAGAATACATGCCACAGATGACATCATCAATAATCATATGACAATAGAACTCAACCCATTATTCCAACATATGTTGGTTTTCCACCAATAAGATCACTTCATCTAAAATATCTTCGCAAGAAAGATATACCCAAAACACAGAGACCTGCTCTGTCTAGCATCACAGTTACAGTCAAGAAACTAGTATTCACCAAATCAATTGTAACATCCACAATATGCAACATAAATCCAAGCGACCTTAGAAATAAGGTCAGCACACATCCTTCTTCATATATCCAACTTTGATCATTCTGAATCATCCGTATAGCATCCATACACTTCTGCCAGTTAAGTAGCCAGTCTGTCCTCTCCACAAAAATATATGTTGTCATCGGTGATAAAACATGAATATCAACAGTATGATCAGTACCAAAAATTGATATCATCCAACATTAGTCTCCTTTCCTATGTATTTAGCTAATTTTTCCACCTCTTTCCTTCTGTAATATGAATGGTACACCCAATGCTAGCCAAGCATGGGTTACCTCTAGAAGCACCATCAAAGTTTAATTTTAGCCATCCTTCTTTTGGTGGTGTCCATTTACATTCGTCTCTCTTGTTTTTTGATGCTATACCTCAATTTCCAATAAAAGGAGGGATAACAAGACCATTCCACTTACCTCTCATCTTCTCATCCTAGTGTGACATAGTCCTTTCCTTTTTAACCTTATTCATGTTATGATTATTTGTTAATTATACAATAGAGGCTTCAATATTATTAATAAGTTGGCCTATATCCAATTTATTTCCCTAAAAAAACCTCATATTTTTTTCTTTCCTTGTTTCCCATAAAATGATTGAAGGGGCAGCAATCCATAGTGAGCCATAAATGCTTCCTCGTCTAATGAAAGGCCAAGAGTTTAGTAAATTAGCTATATTGTTTGGAAGCGGAGATACCCACCCAAGTTGTGAACATAACCATGTCCAGCATTGAGTAGAGTATGGACATCTAAGGAGTAGATGATCAATTGTATCCTCATCCTTCTCGCATAAAGAGCATCTACTTGGGCCATGATAGCCCATCTTCACAAATTTCTTAGCTTTCAAAATCTTCTTATGCCATACAAGCCAGGAGAAAAACCTGGCTTTAGGAAGACAATATTTATGCCAACATAATTTTTTTGGAGGGTAGTCAGAGTTATAGATAAGTCATGATCACAACAAGTTATAGCCTTCCTTGACTGAATAATCTCCCCTTTTACTAACATCCTAAACCAGCGTATCCTTTTTAAGGTTTAAAGATGTTTTCCTATCTCCCAAACTTCTATTCAAAGCTGCAACATCTGCTGGGGGAAGACCAAGATCTACCCAGTTCTTCCATTTCCATCTCATACCCTCGTTTGTAAAGGTAACATAGTCAATAAAACTCTTACCTAATTTATCCATCAGAAACCTGTGAGCATTCGCAAGATTCATATTACCATCTAAGGCACTATAACCACCCCAAGAATCTTTCCAGAAAAGGGCCTCTTCCCCTTTCCCAAGATTCCATGTAAGTTTATCTTGGATGACATATCTGTAGTCCAACATAAAATTCCATATCCTGGAGCCTTTAGGGGGAGACAATTCCCTAAAAATATTGATGGTATCTGCATTGGAGAGATATTTTTTTGTAATTATCTTGACCCACTTCAGATGTGGGTTTTGATACATTCTCCATACAAGTTTTGTGCCTAGGGTTTTACTCTGTAGTTTAATATCTTTTATTCCAGAACCCCCTTCCTCTTTTGGGTGACACGCCTTATCCCAGGCAAGAAGTGATAAATTTTTATCGTCCCATATACCTTTCCAGAAGAAAGACCTCATAATTTTTTTAATTTCCTCCCTATTTTTGATTGGAAGATCAGTGCAGGCCATTTGAAAAATGGGTTGAGCAGACAGAACAAACTGAGCCTTTGTCCCTATGCCTACCGAAGAGAGACATTTACATTCCATGCAGCCAACTTGTGATTGATTTTATCCATGATATTATTCCATAAAGGGAAGTTCAAAACATTTGCAGGGAAGATTCCCTGATTTGAAGTTGAGGATTTTACAGATCTCAGTTTCAGTTGCAGAAGGAGTATTAAAGAAAAAAAATTCAGTCTTCTCAGGATTGATTTCTTGTCTAGAAGAAAGATCATACAATCCAAGGATATCTTTATTTCTTCCTCCTTAGAGCTATGGCCGTAAATAATAGTATCATCTACAAACTACTGATGTGTCATTGGTTCAATCCCACTAGTAATCTTTATTCCTTTAATCCTATCCTCTAGCCTAGCCATATTGATGGCTCAACCCAAAGATTATGCCATAATAATAAATAAAAAGGGTGAAATTAGATCACCTTGGCTCAGTCCTCTATTAATCCCAAAGAAGCCTTTTGGTGAGACCTTAACTAGAATAGAGAATTTTGGGGTAGAGATACATTCAGATATCATGTTCACCCACTATTTCGCAAACCTAAAGGCAATCAAACACTTTTTTAGAAAACTCTAGTCAACTCTATCATAGGATTTTTTAATATCTAACTTTATTAACATACTAGGGTCATGATTATTTTGGAAGGAGTGAATAGCTTCTTGTGCTATGATAAACCCATCATATATTTATCTGCCTTGGACAAAACTTGTTTGCTCCTCACTAATTGAGTTTGGGAGGAATTTTTGCAGCCTACTAGCTATTGTTTTAGTGAATAGTTTATATAAGGTATTACATAGTACTATAGGTCTAAATCATCAAAGGACTCAAATTTCTCCTTTTTTGGGATGAGGGAAATAAAGGTATTGTTAACTTCTCTTAAAAGTTTTCCTGAATTTCTTACCCCTTCTAGTGCCTCGGACACATCATCACCAATGAAGTCCCAGTAGTGCTGAAAAAAACATGCTGGGAAACCGTTAGGTCCTAGAGATTTGTCTGGGTTCATTTTAAATAATATTAGCTTCACTTCTTCCTTGGTAATTTTTTCTAAGAGAAATTTGTTCTATTCAGGGGAGATAATGTTGGGGATGTTTCTAATAATGCTATCCTGGGCTTCCATATTCCTTTCACCTTGTCTAGTGAAAATGTTCTCAAAATACCTTATTGCCTCCTTGGATATACCTTCAGGTTCATGAATTACTTCCTCATCCATAAGTTTAATGGAGGTGATCTTGTTTATTATTCTCCTGTGTTTAGTACTATTGTGGAAAAATTTGGTATTTCCATCCCCAACATCCAACCATGTCTCCCTAGATCTCTGTCTCCAAAAGATTTCTTTGATTTGCAGTACCTCTTCATAATCATTCATTAAGTCTTTTCCTCCTTGTAAAGGGTTGCATCCATACCTTTCACCATTACTTCCTCATTTAAATTTTCCAGTTTTTCCTCCAAAGTAATTTTGTTTGCCAAAATGTTCCCGAAATGATCAGCGTTCCATACTTTTAATTTTTTCTTAATAATTTTTAATTTTTTTACCACCTAATATAACTTATATCTAGATACCTCGATCTCCTTCCACCATTTTTCAATCATATCCAAAAACACCTCTCTCTTAAACCACATTTCTTCAAATTTGAAAGGGCAATTATTTGGTTTACCCTCTTTGATTATATTTAGTATTACTGGGTAGTGATCCGAACCTGAAATGGGTTTAACATCATTAGACAGTGAATGGTAAGTCTTCCAGGTTACCATTGATTAAAAATATATCAAGTTTGTTAGAAATAAAGCTGAAACCCTTCCTCCTATTATTCCAAGTAAAAGCATCCTTTGGTGTGCAAACCTCAAAGAATCCATTCCTATTGATCCAATTATTAAAGATCTCAATAGCATGGGGGAGTCTTTGAAGGTCACCCCATTTCTCTGAGACTTTAGTAATTGTATTAAAATCCCCTCCTATAATTGATATCTCACCTAAACAATCCTCCAACTTCTTCTCAATTTCCTTCCATACTCTTTCCTTCTCTAGATTACGGGTAGGGCCATAAACATTGAAGATCTTGAAACATAGCGATGTCCAGAGGCTCTTAACAAGTCAATAGCTCTAGTTAACATGATCCTCTGATTCAGTGACAGACACTATCCTAGGATCCCAAATGAATCCCAAACCTCTAGAGGCTCCCCTAGCTAGAACTCCTCAGAACTCTCTAAAACCCAACGTTTTTTCAAATTTGTTATTTCTTTGTTGTCCAATTTAGTTTCCTGAAGCATAATTATATCAGTTTTATTTTGAGAAATTCAACGTTTTAAAATTTGTTCAATTTGTTAGGGGCATTTAAGCCCCTAACATTCCAAGTTAGGATATTCATGGCGACCTGGGAAGGAAATTCCCCTTCCTTGCATTAAAAATAGTCATCAATTTAGCTTGGCCAACATCACAACCATCCAATAATCTTAATTCATGTTTTGATTTCCTTCCTCTTTTCTTATTAGATTTGGCACAATCAGGGGCTTGAAAACTAGGAAGAGTAGATGCTATCCCCAGTGCTTCCTGATCCTTTAGATCTCTATCATTAAGATCTAATAAGAGATTACCAATATCTATTGAATCCTGATCATCCTCAGCCTCCAGACAACCTTTGATCAACAATTCTCTTTGTCTCAAGGGTTCCTCCTTGTGACATATTTCATTCATAAATTGATTCATTAAATCATTAACAACAAATTCACACATATGTTCAGTCAATAATCTCACTTCTTCCTTCATATCAGAAGGGCCATCTATATTGTTATTAAAAGGATCAAATACAACCTGGCCTTGGGAAGAATTTAAGATGTTTTTACATGTATTAGTGGTATTTTCTCTGCAGATTTCCATCAGATCGGGAACTATCTCAGATACAATATGAAAACTACCTTCATTCTCATTAAATTTTACCGAGATGCCTCCATGTGAGACCTTTGATTTTAAATTTCCTTCCACTATTTCCCCTTCTTTGATATCCTCTGTTGGAGACACAACCCTCACAACAGTAGAGGAAACATTACCCTCAATTTGAGGAAAGACATTCTTCATGTCCGATTTAAGCCTATCTTCCATTTCTGTGATAAGTTCTGATTGTAATAATTCTGATTTAATAACATAACTGTATTATAGTAAATACGGTTTAATAATCTTAGTTTTTTAAATTATAATCTTCTTAATTTTGAATTAAAAACATGTTGGTTTATTCATATTGATAAATGTTAGATATTTTGAAATTTGATATCTCTCAATGTATTTTACATAAACTTTGTTTAAAAAAATATGTATGCTAGTTTATAATGATTTATAGATATGAGAGGGTGATTAAATAAGTGTGCATTGAATGATTTTAAATATACAGGTGTTGAAAGATATGGGTAGTAGTCAATGAAAATTCAAATTTCAATTTATAATTTTTAAGGGTTAGACTTACAACACAAGATTAACCTAGGATATGGAAGCAATAATGTTTGGATAAGAAATTGATATTTGCATATAGAAGGACACATAGATAATAAATATTACCAATTTGAAAATATGCACAAATATAGATAAGACAAACTAAATATAAAAACATAACTAAAAATAAGTAAAGGTCCATAAAAATACACGGGGGCTTCACTTGGTAGGAAATACACTACTACATGCATTCATATTGGGAGGTTTAGTATACTAAAAATATGATACAATATATTGTGAATATAATAGGGACATGTGGCCTTTATAAATTTGAAAAAGGAATATGAATATTATGAGGTTTTTTTATTTGACAATTTCTAGAAGCATGTAAAAGTAGCAGGAATACCCATTTTGACATTTTGAATTTTGAAAACAAGCTCCCTAGGAAACGACTGGGCAGAAAAGTGGAAAAACTATTTTGATATTCTAAAATTTGAAAACAACAAGTGAGCAACAAAGCAACCAGTGAGCAGCAAAGTGAGAGGAACCACAAGGAAACCTACAACTTCAAGCCATTATCAAGGTAACCTACACAAATTTCAATCATAGGTGCACAACATTATTTATGTGTCTTTTCCACTTCTACCTTTTAGTTCTTAGATTGTTGTAACATTCATTTTCAAATTAAAGCTAAAAAATCTATCCCTTCATATCATTCAATCTATCATGTATATGTACATATCTATCTGTAGCAAACTCATGTTGATATTATATTTCATACATGGATTTTTCACCACTAGGTTTTGATTTCTCATTTGCACAGTCATTATGCTCTTCCCAAAGTGAAAATATCCTCCCCTTCAACTGATCTGATCCTTATTATGTTCTTGACCTACCTTATTTCCCCCTTTATGCCAAGAATCTGATTTCTTAAGCATTCAACAATATTAAGAAAAAAATTCATTCACTTGTCCATTCTATAGTTTTAATTACAAATTATTCACCCTCTCTATAGAGAACTACAACTCAGTAATATAAAATATTCTCATTTTTAGCTTCACTATTCATCTAATCTAACAAGGGAATGCGTGAAACTTAGATTCTTCTGATTATTGTCTTAACACCCCACAACCCCTCAATCTATTTCTTGAAATCAGTGAATGACCCGAGTGAATGTGTGATATCTCCTCTTCACAACATCTTCACCTCCAGCAATCCCTTGACACTCTTCATCCATTTTCTCGACATCATGAGGGAATGCATGAGGAATTTCATACTTCATTCTTTCTTACCCTGAAATTCCTCAAAATATTACGGATTATAATCACTCACCGTGAGGGAATGTGGGGTCACATTTTCCTTATGAGTGTCTACATCTCAGATTCCCATGCCTCCATCTCTTGAAACACTTCATCACGCGAGGGGATGCGAGAGGAATTTTACACTTTGTTTGTTATAATCCTTCATGCCCTCAATTTGAGCCTTAATGCTCTTTTCAATCACAAGGGACAACAAGATACTTCCAATATTTACTTAACACATACCACACATTTTGTCAACACTTTTTATCCTATAGTCACCCACCGCGAGGGGATGCAAGTTGATATCATCTAATTATTTGATATGCATCTCATGTTCCTTCAAGCATCACCATCATCTAACACGAATCAAAAGGTAAAGAGGGATCGCCTCTTCTATTACATAAGATGTTATCCCATGTTCCCATGAGAAAACTTCGCACAATCAAATGTACACCATGAGAATACATGGTAAAAAAAACTTAGAACTTCAAAGAAATATGACTATTAAAAGAGATCATGGATTGTTTCTATTATTTTCAATGCATTCAAAGGGGTTTTAGAAGGAATATTTTCCACTATTGATGAGAATTTGGCTAAAGAAAACTTTTATTTATAAATAAATAACTACCAAAATTTGTAGTTCCCTTAGAAGTAAATTATCTTGTACATTCATTTGGCTATGATAAGCTAACCATCAACCAATACATTGATACTCTCAAGCTAAGAGATAGAGAAAATATTGTCATTATTTTCCACAAAGTTGGCAAACTGATTAATGTCTAGATTATCTAGTCCTTCAAAAAACAAAGTCAAATCTTGAGCAACTTTCTTCTTCTTGGCCATAGCTTCAGCATCGAAAACTCCATTAATAAGCCCTTTTTACACTCTATATTTATTTTCATCATGACCACTATAACAACATGTTTATATTCATCACCCAACAATGCATCCACCATCCTTGAAGCCTAGTAACATGCTCCAAAGGCTTCAGCCACCGTGGTAAAGAATTTTCTAATAAGACTACATTGTGGTAGTGACTGGATGAAATTTTCCCAATGACATGCTCGATCATAGGCAATAGTGATTCATCTTGCAGCTTGAACAATATTTGTAGATGATTATTAATGTCATTCTCCCCATAGCTACAATATATATACCAAAGTGAACGCTTCCTGCTATACTTCTCATTCAATAAACTCTTGATATTCGATGTAAAATTTTGCATTCCATGGTCCTTTTATAGGCAAAAGCCCTCTCTTATCTCCTCTTTTATCAAGGTATCTTGAATCTCCTCCTTCCCAAAAAACTAGGGAACAAATCTTAGCATATCTTATTTACCATCCACTTGTACTAGGAATATGTGTATTACAAATTTGATCTTAGGCTAAAACCAAGCACAAACCATATTAGAATCTATCTAGTCCAAATAACTATACTTTACATTTTCAGAGCACAATAGAGATATGTGGAGAAAAACCCATTGTAGCTTATAGGAGCTTTCCAATTTTTTTAGAGAATAGTATTATTTCCCTTCCCTAAAAAGTCATCTTCATGTCTTTCTTTAACCAATGCCCACACATTTTCTGTATGGGGGTACTTCTCTATCTTCCTCGATTATCTTCACCAGTTTAGGCCATACTTTAGGATTATCAGTTACCACTTCTTTGTCATCTTTATATATTTTCCATGAGCTGCATGCAACCTGAATGTGTAAATTTTATTTGACTTACTTTATTTTTTAATTTACTTCTGGATGCACAAGGATGAACATATACATCATTTCATAACAATATTATAGCCAGACTTTTGAATTTTTTATTATAATTTGATGCATTACTTAACCAACTGATAGGTACATGTGGATCGTAATGTAGATGGATCTAATGGTAGGTATGGAATATGTAATTGTTTCTAGTGAAGAAAGTTCCATTGTTGACACAATCATTTATCAAAAAGGTTGTACACTTGCTGACATCTGTCATGAAATTGTGGATGATGAGCTCATTGAATATAAATTTAATTTTATCAGTATTAAGAGGAAACATAGCACAAAGGATGTTGAAATGCTGGAATCAAATCTAGTGGAAAGTAAACCAACCCATGAAAACAATAGAGAGTGTGTGGAGGAAGGTACGAATAAACAACGAAGAGTTGGAGATGGGTCGGAGATGGGTAGGAGTCAATGGAAGAAAGCATAGTTGGTGATCCTAATGTATTGGCTTCTTGGAATCAAAATGTGAATAGCTTAAAGGAAGAAATTGTTGAGGAGAAACTTACTCTAAAAGTATATTAAGAAAAGGGAGAACCTAAAATAAAGATGCATTTTGAAAGTTTTGGCATCGATTATGGAACATGAGAAGTATTCATAGTAGAGTGAACAATGTATATCTTTAGAAAAAATCATATGAAAACAATGTACCATCAATGTCGCATTTTAATGGAATAAAATGGTGAAAATCATTCAAGTAGCATATAGAGATAAAAAAAATAGTGGTTAGAGGTCGATTTGAGATTTATCAAGAAATTAAACTTCTAGATGATTTCAACAAGAAACAAGAGACTAATTTGTTCGAGGTGGTGGTGTTAGAATAACTGAGAGGGGGGTGAATCAGTGGCCTCAAAAATTAATCCAATAATCCAACCAAAACTTATATCACAAACATAATGCCTCTAGTTATCTTCAGTCCTACAAGATATATGCCTTTAACTAATTCTAGAAAATTTATACTGCTCGATGAATATATTGTTATCCTTTTCTAAGCTCTACTAAATAACAACAATTAAACTTAGTGTTTACCGATGAATCATGTCTTAGCAATGTGTAAAGAAAAACATCAAAGCAATGAACCATATACACATTTGCACATGGATTTTTAACGTGGAAACCTTGTTAAGGGAAAAACCACTTGGGACCGGTAACCCAAAATTTTCACTCTTCTAAAGTGAGCTCAGTGAAGAGCCAATCTTGTTAAAGGTTACAAACACAATGTTAAGTGTGACCTTGTTAGAGGATTTAAAACTAACAGTTTATCACTTGACCTATAATTCACTATGTTGTCAACATGAAAACCTTTTGATGCTCCTTAGGATGTATCTCAATATAATAAGGATAGTTAAATCCCACTCGGTTAAGAGATTTCCTGAATCAATGGTTAAACTGAAACAATAAATGATTTTTTCAAATACAACTTAAACTTGCACATGTTCAGATCTATTGTAAGTCCATAATACCTCTTCTGATCAATGTTATCTTCAATTCCTTTGCTCCCCTTCTTTCTTCTCGGTGAGTGTTTTTGCTTCTTTGTTGCTCAGTATCTGCAGAATTCTTGGCTCTGTTCTTCAGCCTGTATGATCAAATCTACATGAAGACTTCTATCTTCACTAGAATTATATTCAGCATTCCTCTTTTCATAACGAATTACTTGTCTCTTTATATAAACATGATTCCACTGTTTCATCTCTTTGTCTTTCTTTTTCTTAGTGTAGATTCTTTCCTATCTACAAATCTCGCCATGCATTGCTTTAATCTTTAAAGCCTTGCTTTAGTTTTATCCCGTAGATTTCTCCTTGACAACTGGGAATAAAACTAACTTTAAATCTTCAGTTCAACTGGTCGATATAAACAAATCAATCAATTAGTTAACTCTATCTTTAGCTCCTACCAACTAAGTATTTTGTCATTTCCTAACTTCAGTTCTGATTGGTGATCAACTCTTATTTTGCTCGATCATTGACTCCAGTTTTCCTCGGGCATCAATAATGTCCATCGGTCAATACTGTGAATTGCTCGGGGTTCACTGTAGTTATGCTCGGGGTTGTGATGCTTGGTATACACTATGACTGCTCGAGGTTCTCTGTCTATCAGTGTGCACTATCTGTCGGTGTTTACTATCACTCAATGTACACTGGCTTTTTATGTTTACTGATAACATAAACTTTATTTCTTTGGTTTCTTGAATTCTATGACAATATGTATATGACCAATCAGATTATATCAAGTTGACATCAATGACAATACAATACATTAACTGATTTAATGTCTTGCATTTACTTTTTGCAGCTCGGTGATCATCAACTTGTCATCTTGAAACATTCAATCAGTTATAGTTCATCAATCTCTCCCTTTGGCATTGGTGGCAACATACTATCAACTTAATATGAAATATGCCATAACATACCAAACTTATTGTTCTATAACCAATGTAAATATATGGCTCTCAATAAGCTCTTCTAGCTTAGATTTGATTCTTGTAGAGTGTTTTTCTTTTCTTTATTCCCTTCATGAATAGGTGTAGAAATTTTGTCTTTGTCTCTCCATTTGTTGTAGAATCTTTTCTCCCTTTTCTGGATAGATATACAGTGTCAACTTTTCCCCGATTCTCTCCCTTTAATGGATGGTTGTTTCTTTGAATCTTTCTCTCCCTTTGACTATTCCTCTCTCTAATGGATATTTCTTTTCTCTTCCTTTGGATGATCATGAGAGATATTTCATATGGATATAATCTCACTCCCTTTGACATCAATGCCAAACCTATAATATCTCTCTCCCTAATATATTCCTTGAATTTCCTCTCCATCAGCAATATAGCTCTGTATTAGCCAATAATTTCTCTAGTGTTCGGTGTAGATTAGTACCTTTCTGTGTACATGATTTCCACCACTTACGCTTGAAATAAAAATTTAGGTGTACCTCTATAAATGAGTCGTATTAGGCTGCAAGAAAGGCTCATAGGTTGTGTTTCTTTTACCTCTCTTTGACACAAGAGAATCTCACCCCTCCTAACACAACACTAACACAACAACAAGAACTCTTCAATAGATATTCTTTATGCATGCAATGATTCTTCTCTTCGAGTTCATGAATATTTTGATAGAATATTTTGTGTAAGTTTGGATAACATAAATGCAGTACGTTTTAAAATTAAAAAAAATAAATTATTTCCTTTTTTTAAGTGATGAATGACTGGTCACATTTGTGTGTATAAGATAAACAAATTGAGTTCCCACATCAATAGTGTAGTTATAGAGATAAAATAACTCCAACATAAGGCATGAAACAACTAATGCCTAAAATATACAATTCATGCTTAAAATATTTCTTATAAGGTAAATAGAAGTTAAATAGATTAAGAACAAGGTTCAATCTGGTTATGAGTTGATTCACCAACAAACAATACTCAACATTCTCCAACCTAGAATTGTTGTATTTGATCTTGGATCTTCATATTAAAGTGTTTACTATTGATTAGATCTATGAATGATCTATAGTTTTATGTTCTATAAAATATTGTTGCATCAACTACTACAACATTAAAAGACCTCGATGGTGTAAAGATATTTTCTTCAAAAATTAAATCTTCTCTTTATTTCTCCTTGAGAATGACTAAGATAAAAGTTCAAATGTTGCCTTCTAATCATCTTGTCGAGAAACCTCAACATTGAATATTGTACCATTCTTAAAAGGCACCCATAATTAGATGCTCTATTAGACCCCATTTTGGTCAGTTTATGTGGTGGATTATACATGAGGAGTAAAGTAGAGAATGCAATAAATAGAGAAAAATGCATGGTAAATAATATATTTAAAAATATAGTAACTTTTAATGATATGTAGCTTATAAGAATGGAGAAGATGAAAGATTGCATCTACTTATGATGAAAAGAACTTCTAATTGGTTGATTTTCAAAATATTCATCTTGCAAAATCCTATATGGAGTGGATGGGGTGCACTTTCTTTGGGTTCAAATGATCTTGAACATGCACAACTAAAGATGAAAATCTAATAGATGAACATAGACTCATATAATATGGCTTAATTGAATATTTGTGAACTATCAATTGACATTTAATATTTATCTTTGGCATTTAGCATTGATAAATAATGAAGTAGCATATTTTCACATGATTTAATTCTATTTATATTTTTTAATTTTTTTGTATATATATAAATTTATCATACACCCACATTCACATTACCTAAACACATCCAAATGCCTATAAAAAAATAAAAAAATTCACATCCACATCGGGATCTGGATTCGAAATAATAACATAGGATATAATTCCTACTCGGTTTTGCCTTCTTTGAATTAATCATTTTTTAACAATTAGATGGATAAAAACATTTCATATTTGTTTGTCAAATGTAAAAATAACTATAGCTTTTATCACTCGCATTGTTTTGCTCTCCTCCCTCCTTCAAATGAAAAATGAGAGTGAAAATAGGTGTAAACTGTTTTGCATGGACAATCTAAAGATTGGAGGAATTGACAAAACGGTTCTACCACCACTTGCCCGGAACTGTGCTGCATTGCAGCTCTGAATAAATTAGTACCAATTTTTTTAAATTAATATCTTATAAGATTTCCTGTTGCAGATCTCAATTGTGAAGCTATCGATGAATTAGAAGAGAGTGGATGACATTAGAGAACAATTTCCTGTTTCATATCTCAATTGCTATCGATGAATTAGAAGAGAGTCGATGACATTAGAGAACAATTTCTACTGTACATTATCAAAACTAACTTAGATTAGCCTTAAAAGCCGTTAAAGACGCCCAGATCAATTCCAATAAAAAATCATTCTTGTCATAATATTTAATTTCTGAATCATCAAAGTCTCTCTCTGTAATTTTATAAACTCTAATGCCATTTATTGGGCCCCCAGAATTTCATAATAGATCTTTTTGCAGCCAATTCATCAAATTCATCAAAAGCCTCGTTACAGACCGTGCTTTAAGCCTTACTACAGTTTTAACAGACTCGTCTCTTAGTTAATATTTTTAGAATTTATAGAAAATAAAATTTGTACCAAATAGATCCTAGCTACACCTCTCAAAGAATCATTGGCAAAGTTTTGAGAAAATATTTTAAACTAAGATATATTAAAAAATAAGAAAGCTGATTTGGGCAATTAACAGGAGTCTAAAGACGTGGTCATCTTCCTGCATTGCTTTGAGATGCCGAATACAGTTTCTCCCAAATATTTTGACAAGGATGGTCGGCTAAAAGGCCATAGAGGTCATTGGTTGATGTGCTTAGAAATAAATATGGGTTTGCTGAAACAGATTGTAATGATTTTAGTGATTTTCTTGTTCCCCTGTTACACTTTCAATCAGATAAAAGATCTACTGAGAGCCAAACCCTCCTCCAACCCTGGCTTAATACTGCACTTCATCTTCAACCATCATCATCTTCAATGCTATGCTGTCAAAATGACATGTGACATTGTGAAGCCTTATCATTCTAGACAACCCATAACAATGATGAGATTGTCCAAAACAATAGGGCAAACAACAATTTATGGCGCATACAGAACAGTTTATGTGGTGGATTATACATATGGAAAAGGGGTATATTAGAGACTGCAATGAATAGGGAAAAACATATTGTAAATAATATATTTAAAAAATATAATAACTTTTAATAATATACAAACAAATAAGAATGGAGAAGAGGTAAGATTGCATCTACTTATGATGAAATGAACTGATGATCAAAATAAGAATGGAGAAGAGGTAAGATTGCATCTACTTATGATGAAATGAACTGATGATCAAAATAAGAATGGAGAAGAGGTAAGATTGCGTCTACTTAATATTTTGGCTGA
The DNA here is from genome assembly GCA_018584345.1 of Thuja plicata. Taxonomy (NCBI): domain Eukaryota; kingdom Viridiplantae; phylum Streptophyta; class Pinopsida; order Cupressales; family Cupressaceae; genus Thuja; species Thuja plicata. The sequence goes on along the minus strand of MU214045.1, from coordinate 96,246 downwards.
TGATCAAAATATTCATCTTGCATCTACTTATGACTATAAGGAGTGGAGCTTCATTTCCGAATGACTACTGCTATCATTTGACATATTATTGAAGAAACATTTTCTGTGGCATCCGTACTCCTGTAGATGACAGCGACCCACAGAGCACAGACTACGGAGTTGTTCAATGTAAAACATCAAAGCATAATTTCTTACAGCAAGGTGGCTTAAGTGTAAGGTGAGGAACATGGTACGAACTACTTAAACAAAATCCTGGGAGAAATGGAAAAAATGGTTACTTTCAGAATAATCAATTTGGACAGACTCATTTGCTTGTATTGTAAATGAATGAGTGCAATTAAAAATTGTTGAGATCCGGAGTATGTCACAGTCTCATGTTTTTGGATTTTATTCAGTTTCTTATTTGATTATGAATGCACATAATCTCCCTAGCTATGCCCAGTTATGAACTATGATGAAAATACCGAACTAGCTGTAATAGTCGCGTATACTCAACTTGCATGTCAGTGCCACCACTGAAAATCTTTTAGCATAGAAAATACAAATTGCATAGTCCACCATTCCAGTCTTTCAATGAAAATAACTTAATACGAATAAGTCATACCAATCATAGAAAGACCCTCAAATCGATGACACAACTTCATACAAAGAGAAAAAAAATACACGAGTGACTTCAACAATTTGTCAATGTCGAGTCTGATCACTTATAAATAATGAAAATATTGTTTTTGATTACGGTAAAAGCAGGTTTTGAAGGGAACCCCGAAACCCTTTAACAAAACAAAGGAAGGAAAGGCTAAAAAAGCCCCAGCAAACAACAGAATGTCCCAAGGAGGGACCCAAACAACAGAGGGTCACAACCCAGATTTTACAATAACAATTCCAAAGCAAAAAGCAAAAAAAGCAGCTGGAAAGAAAACAGAGAAGACACCCGCCAGCACAAAATCAGAGAGAATTCAGAAGGCTTTCAGCTTCCACCAGCTGACACCTCATAGTTGCCACGTTCTCTTTCAGCTTCATTAGGTCTGGGTCTTCATTCTTTTGCACCTTTGATCTAGTACGAGTTCCCGGACCCGAGTGCTGGGAGGAAACTGGGTGATCAGCAGTATCTTT
>MU214045.1:67252-89036 GCA_018584345.1 Thuja plicata | reverse complement strand
ATTTTGTCCAAGAGCTCTAGTGCTCCCTCAATTTTACCCCATCTACAGAAAGTCTTTATGCGGGTGTTGTAAGTGATGACATCTGAATGGATGCCCATCTCTTCCATTTCAGCAAGGAGAAGGTAAAATCTATGGAGGTCACCGTCATTCCCAAGACAGTCCAAAAGGGCAGTGAAGGATACAACATCGAGAGGAAGGCGTTTAGTAATGGCTGAATGGAAGAGGTCCCAAGCCTTGTTTGTGTTGCCCGATTTACAGAGTGCCTTAATGGATTTAGTGAGATGTACAACATTAGAGGTAGGAGATAAGTTTTGTAAAAACTTGTGAGCGTGTGGGGAGTTGTGGCAGGGTGCAGAGAAAGATAGAGGGCGTAGGAAGAATGAAAACAAATAAAATGAGTGGGTAATATTTGATACCTGTTTCAAGATTGGGAGTCGGCATTTCATGGAGATGTTGGTAGCAGAGAGGGTTATCTACGCCCACAAATTTCTTCTCAGCTGAACTTAACCCTACTTTCCCTTAGATTTCTCTTCAATTGTCCAGCGTGGGTGTTACACTTTTCTGGATATTGCATTTTTATTTCATGTCCGTAAGCGGTGGGACATAAATGTAACTGGAGGCCAGAGCTTTCCACTAATTTTATTCAACATTGAGACTTTTAACATTTATGTCTTAGTTTGATGGAAGTGGATCTTTATAATTTTTATGTGAATTTTCTTATTATTGATTTGCAATTATTAAATACAATTATTTATCTTTTTAGTGAAACAAAGTTATTTTATTGTAACATCTTATTTTTATTTTGTTTGACAAAATATTTGTGTATTAGACAAAGTATCAACCAAACACTATCTAGATTTAAAATAGATTGACTAATTTTCCTAATGTCCATAATTTTTCCTAATTGGTCAATATCACCGCATCCACCAAAAAAAGTAACAATTAAAATAGATTAACCAAATTTTACTTTATGTTTGTATTTTTATTTACATTTGCATCTACTCATTTTATTGTTACACAATAGTAACTCCTTTTGTCCTATTATTTTTTTACAATGCAATAGGTAATAAAATCACTTGATTTTTTCTAATAATAATTTAAAAAAGACTACAATTATAAATATCAAAGAAATATAATATCTTATAATAAATAATATTAATAGATAATAAGTAATAATGTAATTTAATTATTTATATACTAGCATCCCTGTATTTTTTAAAATATAAGTACTAGCACTTGCACCCAAAAAGGTGCAACGGTTAGCCCATAGGAAATTATATGTGAGTTGACATATCAAAAGGAGGATTTGATATATGAATTGGACATTAAATGGTTTTAATTTACAATTTTTATTTGCATTTTTTTTATATACAATATGAAGAAGACATTTATGATGAAATCCATAACTATTATAATATTGTATCCATGTCAAAACACAAATTTTTGGTTCAAACTTCTTGACAATATAAGAAATTATACAATGTATGTGGATTTTTTTTCTTCTTTCAATAAGAGTAGCAAGACGGTTAATTTAATTTGTAATGAAAAAAAGTTCAATGTTGTTGAGGAATACATGAAAAACTTAAAACGAGTCACCCTATCACCCACTATTCTTACTATCGAGAATATAACATGCCCTTACTCAACATTCCAAGTTTGCCATCATTAAAAGAAATAAATATAGTAATCATCAAGGGGAAATATACTATAACAAGAGACTTAGAGGAACAATAGTTCAATGGAAAAAGAGATAGAAACCAAAGGAGAAAAGAGGAGAAGGATGCAGGATGAGAAGTCAAAAAAAGGGGGACACAATCCACATCAAGGAGCCTTATTTGCCTCCATGATCATTTGAATAGCGAGAGTAGGAAAAAATATTTTACAAGCCCTTCTTGTGTCCATATGTTGGTTGTGAGCATGATTCATTGGCCTTTGTAGAGTAGCACTTATTTCTCAATTTTTTCATCATTAGATTTGATATCTGTTTCATTTCAGGTACTTGTTGCAATGCTCAACACAATTTGACGATTTAGTTATTTTAGCATATTTCTGTTATGTATTCTTACTAAATCATTAGTAGAGAATAGGTGTATTGAATTATTAAAATACTCATTTTCATCTAGTGTAAGTTCTCTATTGGTGTAATTCATCAACAATTTCCAGTCTTCATGTGTTGGGGTTGCATTTCATATGTTGTGCAGTGCCTAGAGAAATTGGGTTTGGATTGGAGTTTCACCTTTCTAGAGAAATATTGTTTCTAAGGTGATAATTATTGTGAATTGGTGGCACAGTGCTATCACATTTAACTGTAATGTATAGATAGGTTTGTCCATTACATGAGACAATTATGTAAGGTCACCAATTAGAATTATGGACACTCCACCAAAGAAAATATGTTGTCAGTGGGGAAATGCCTCTCGTAGCCTCGCATCTATTCACAACAATAGTTTGGGTCCTATGAAACTCATCTCATCAATGAGGATATACCTTGTGTGCTTCATCTCTTCTTAGAATGTGGTTAATGTTTTTCCTTATAATTGTCACATTTCTTTGATAGGAATTTTTATTGTAGAATGAATTGTTGATGCATGTATGCTAAATGCAGTGATTCCAGTAGGAGTTAGTATAAGTATCAAGTTATTTGGTTTTGTTTTGGTTATCTGGAGTTCTCTTCTTATACATCTTATTATGTAGAATTTATTTGTTCCTACAGTGCCTTGAACGATCATGTGCAAAGTTTTAGTTGAGTGATCCTTGTCGTGGTCTATAATTATTGAAAGTGTAAGATTTTTCTTTGGTGATAGTGTATAATTAGGGACATTGAGGCTTGTTAGTAAGTGTCATCCTTGGTTTTATGTATTTTTTGTGCCTATGAATTATTGTGTGGTGTCATGCAAATATTGTGGTACTACAACTTGATCCCACATGTAGTTATGATCAAATTAACACTTTTCAAGCATTTCAACTTCATCTAGGCTAGCAATACTTTCATGTCCCATTTGTGAAAGTAGTTCCTATTCACTCATGTCCACTAAGTTCATTATTTTCACGTCACCTTTACTACTATCCTCTTCTTCTAAAGTAGGATCTTCTTCGATGGTGTGATTCACGTGTCATACCTCATATTTGCTACCAATTTTCAATTATTGTATCTTTTGTAACTCCTATGTTGATTTCTATATTTCAAAAGTGTTTGTATAATATTTATTCACTCCAACAAAATGTTTCAAAGTGTTCAAAATCTTCCTTTGAAATGCTATAAAATTTTGGGAAGACATTGACAATAGCTTTTACTTTTCTCTATTTTCATTTATCCCCTTTATGTCCTATAACATACCTGAGAAAGATCATACAGATTCAAGCAGTCATGACCTTGAATTTAGCATGTGTGAATCTATTTTAGTAATCTATATTGAAGAGACAATAATATTGAATTCTACTCAACCTACTTTTCTTTCACACATATTTCTTGTCTTGTTTGTTAAACTAGGTTGGTGGAGTGAATATGTAAAGTTATGCCAACGAAATAAGAAAAAAGTTATAATGCAGAGATCATCAAATTTTGTCTACCACAATCTTTGTCATAAATTTTATGTATGTTGTGAGGGTTGGATCAGCTATTTTTTTCGCTTGTGGAAATTCTTGTTAGCATATTAGTGCAAATTTCAGATGTTCTCTCTGCTTTTGCTGCATATTTTGCAATGTATTTTAGAACATGTGCTCATGAGATAACAAGCTGAAAATCTATATTGGCTCTCCATAGTAAGGCCATTTTGAGGTTGTGTATGTTTAGGTTCATATTTATTTGCACTCATGTTGTTACATGATAAAGTAGAGATAATGTGTCCCTTCCATAGAGCTTTGTATAGAAACTCTAGTTTCCCTCGCCTCTTGCACAAGTAGTTCCCCTCTCTACATTTTGTGTTTCTTTAAATGTGTATATAGCTCTAGCTTGGATTTTCTCATAATTAGCATTAACTACCTCAGTGAAGCAAGTGACCCTTGTTTCGGTCCCTTCACTATCTATTATATCAAAGCTAAAAACTAGGGCACTTCTTGTTTTATTGGTATACTAGTGGATTTCTTTCTTCATTGTTATATGACCCTTAATAGTCCACCTTGGTTGGAATAGTTTTAAGTGTTTAATAAGAATGATTGTAATTAATGTTGCATTTGTGACTTCTCATGACCTTAAAGATAAAATTGTCTAAGATGACAATAGATACTAAAATAAAATGAAAAATATATTATAAAATATAATTAAATCAAAAACTAAAAATTCGCACACAAATTTCAATACAATATAATTACGATTATTATTAATATTCACTTTTCTAAATGAAATGTCATTAAGTTTATATTAAGAAGATATTAATCTAATTTATTATTTATTAAAAAAATATGGATCAATGAGTTTGACTCAAAAACTACACAGTTGAATTTTGATAGCAATATCACAATTTGACTTGTTGTAAAAAATATCTCCTACTTATCAAAAATAAAATAATATAAAATTCAAATATTATAAAGATGAATATAACATATTTAAATTAAATTTAAAAAATAAAAGATTATTCTAAATGATTACCAAAACATCTTTAATTTTTCATTTTTCATTTTTCATACAATTAAAAATAAACAAAATAAACCTAGCAAAAAAAAGAGAAATAGTTTTTTACTTGAAGGCAAGTAATCTAAACTCAAGCATTGGCCTTTCATCTCCAGGAACAAGCAAACCGAGAGTTAAAGATGTCAGATAAATTAACTTTCTTTATATTAGTGTTTACTTTCTTTACATTTTTACTATTTTTTATTATATTATGAACTTTATTTTTTATTCTTTTAGTAAATATTTCACTTTCTTTGTCTATTTTTTTTTTATTATATTAGGTACTTTATGGAATTTGATCATTTTTGTCCTTGACCATTTAATTTTTTAAAACACTTTTTAGCTCTTCACTCTTCTTTTTTTTCCTCTTTGCAGAATTAGTGAATTAGTTTTGCACCAATCAATCATAAGTCACTATTTTTTTCTCGTTTTTTGGGACATTTTCTAACCATGGTTTTGTAACGTATAATTCATATATTATGTTATTATATTTTATATTTACAAAATTCAATTATAATATATTTGAACAATAATATAATATATAACTATTATACATTCTAAAATATTTCCTATATTATATTTTTAATATATTTATGCTATAAATAATTATTACAATTTCTATTATATAATATATATTATTCTATAATATATATAATAATTTAAATTCTACCTTACATTTAAAATTTATAACTATATTTTAAATTTTTACAATTATAAGTACACAAATGAAACTATAATATATACAAACATAACTTATTAAATATTATTTTTAAGATTTTATACAAAGATTCTTTTTTTTTAAAACAAAAGTAGACTAGCCACTGTATATATTAATAATAAACTAATTTTAAGACTCAACCAGGAAGAACCAGTGAAGAAAACCCAGAATCCTTGTCAGATACATATATAGAAGCATAGCAAATACCTACCTAAAGTGAAAATACAACTGATTACATAAATGCATAAAATGTACATCTGTATAACTACATGGCCAAAGAACATTAATCCCACTAATTAATACTTGCAAGTTGCATGCTCCAACATACAAACCAAAATGATGCATGTAGTTTAGTATTCACAAGCAACCCAAAAAATGCCCACACTTCCAAAAAGCAACTAGCAACCACTCATTCCTCCATATCCACTACTCCGAAATGGTGAGCATCTGAGTGACCACTGGAAAAACCCCAAGAATCCTCCCAACCAACTGGAGGAGCATTAGGAATGTCAGCAATCCAGCCTTCATTATCATTTTTTTGAGGGTCAACAACTGGAGCGGGAAAACCTGCATGAAAGTCATGGATTCCGCTCGGAGGAGTGTCCACTGAAGGTGGAAGACTCAAATCAGAAATAATCAATTGATGAAGTGGCACATTGGCAAGAGTAGGAGGCCCCGAGGGAATATTGGGAGTGCCCAAAAGATCAAGCAAGGCATTGATAACCCCTCTGACATTAGCCTCAAGTTTAGGTATACCAAAGGCTTAGCCGCAACTTGCAGAGAAGATTTTACAAACCTATAATTATGCGTCTCCAAATCCCTCTTGATGTTGTCGTATACCTTCTTGTGTTCGTGTTTAGCCAAAATAAAATGGCAAGGAAATATACTTCCCATGAAAGCACACCCCACCCACAAATCATACTTATGAATAGCCAGCATTAATTTGTTACCCATGATATATTGAGGACAAACCATCTTGTTTGCAAGTAACATTAATAAATCCACAGACTACAATAGATCCATTGAAATGGAAAGAAAAATTGAAACCATCTGAGATGGGAAGAGAACTTGCTTTGACTTTGAAGACAACACATGTTCACCAATTACCTTACAAATTTTCCTGCGAATCACCTCAGAATGGCACATGAAAATGAAGTCAAGAAAAGTGTCATCTACCCGAGTAGGAAATGCCACCTCATTTTCCACCAGACTGAGATAAATTCTAATTTTTTTTGGCAACAATTCATCATGGAATAGCCCACAGGAATCACAGTGTGGGCACGAGGTTGAATTGAACGCCATACTTCTGAAATGGCACAGTGAAAATTTAATAGTAGAAAAACATGTATATTTGCTGCCCAAACAATGCGGCGATCATAACTAGGCACACAAACAATCCCATCTAATCTCCAACTTTAATTGAAACCATATATGATATATCCAAGCGAAATCCACTTCGCACAAGTTCAAATTTAAATCAAGAAAACTGTATTATTTGATAAAAATTAAACACAGTACTAAAAGAGTCACGTGGCGTCAAACCTCATAGAAAACTAATGGCGACAACATACATTTTCATTTTTGTACTATTGAGGTGTCATCGCATGAAATGAGTTGGGCTATTTGTAAGTTAAAACTGGATTACTCCCGTACTCAACTGAGATCAATGACAACAACATTATTGGAAATATTAAATCTCACTCATAATGGTGTTAGTTGTGAGCTAAGTTAATAAATATCAGTGGTGCAACATAAGATAGAGGCATGCCACTCACAAATATCTGCCGATGTCATCCCTATACACATTCATAGAAATGGGTTCAAACTTACCCCTTACATAGATTTTTATCAATTAAAATCAATCTATGCATCTCATTGTCCTTACTAATAATTTCAACTGGTTTTAAAGCTTCAAGATCCAAGCCGTCATATCCCAAACTTGCTAAATAGTCTACCAAAGCATTACCTTCACGAAGAGTGTGTGAAATGTAAACCTCTTCAAAAGAGTCTAAACGACACCAAATTTGTTGCAGGATATATTCTAACCTCCAATTGTGTGATTCTCTTTTGATACAGGCATTGATAATAACCATGGAATCTCCTTCTACCTAAATATACTGAAAGCCGCCCTGTTTTGCCAAGACTAATCCAACAAACAGAGCATGCGCTTCTGCCATGTTGTTTGTACCTTGAGGAAGGGGGGAAGATTTAATAGCTATAAATTCACCTTGATGGTTTCTAATGCATACTCTGACACCTGATCTACCAGGATTACCCCAAGAAGATCCATCAAAATTGAATTTAACAAGCCCAAGGATAGGGGGATGCCAATGAACTATTGCTCTATCTTGTTTAATTTTTGCTTGAGGTTGATGACACCAACCTATTGGCACATGAATACCTTTCCATTCACGATTAATAGCACTATCCCAATTAGACAAAACTGGATTACATCTAACTTTTGAATGGATAGCATTGACCACTTCAGATATTGACCTTTCAATACTTATGAGAACAACTTCAATGGAGGAAGAACAATGATGAAATATTTTCTTATTATGTTCCCACCATATTTCCCACACCACTAGTGTCGGGATACATTTCCACAAGCTAGAAAAGAGGGAAATAGTATATAACTCTGGCCAAGAATGAAAAAGATCCCATAATTTGTTAGGTAGAGGAGTGAAATATTGTAGCTTTCCAAGAACAAACAACCAACATTGTTGTGCAAAAGAGAAACTCAAGAATAAATGATCCACATCTTCAAGTTCTTGATCACAAAATATGCAATTAAATGGTTGGGAGATATGAAATTTACTTAATCTATCACTTTTTAGAGCCCTATTTTTTAAACTAATCCAAGCAAAACAACTTGCCTTAGGAAGAGTTACATGATTCCAGAATAATGAGAAGGCACAACAAGGTACTTTAGTTGACTTCTGCTCCTAAATGAGCATGTAGCCTTCTTTGATAGAATATGTACCATCTTTTCCAGGACCCCAAAATAAATTATCCTCCTTACCTGACAAGTAAACCACTTTTTCTAAAAATATTTTGGATAATGTATCTCTGTCCTGAGGTGTAATAGGAAACTCACCCAGATCCTTCCAAATCACTCTCCTTAAAAATATATATATATTGTTGAAACAAAATCCACCATATATCTGCCCCAACTGCTTTCTGAAGATGAAACCATGTCATCAGTTGCCACAAATTTAATTAGGGGAGGTGCACCATTCCAAGAATCTCTCCAAAACTTAACTTTCTCACCATTATTCACCTCCCAGGAAATATACTTACCCACAGTATCTCTAAATGCCATCATAAAACCCCATATGGATGATCCTTTAGGGGGATCTAAGATAGAGAAGACTCTTGAAGGACAATTATTGTCTAGGTACTTCTGCTACAAAATTTGACACCACTTATTATATGGCTTGGAATACATTTTCCATACTAGCTTACCTCCAAAGGCTTTATTTCATTTTTCCAAATCATGCACACCTATTCCTCCCAAAAATTTCACCTGCTCCATGTCTTGCAGTGAAACAAGTGGAATATTCTTCTCTCCATTCATATTCCTAGACCATAAGAAATATCTAAGCAAATTTTTAATTGTTTGAATGACTGGTGAAGGAGATTTTTGCACAGATAGATAATAATTAGGAATAGCTGACACCAATATTTTATAAGGAGAATTTTACCTGCAAGTGAAAGCCATCTAGCTTTCCAAGCCACTATCCTAGATTTGATACTAACAATAATTGGCAACCAATATCTTGTTTTGTTATCCCCCATGGAAAAATGAATGCCAATATACACAAATGGTAGAAAATCTACTGAAATCCCAAGATGTTGACAATTCTATCAAAAATAATCTAGTTAGTATTAAATAAGTAGATTTTTTTATGAGCCTTAACTTTTTGACCTGAGGCTGAAGAATACAAGTCCAAAGTATGTTTAATCTGTTTATCTTCTTTAAGATTGGATGGCCTAAAAAGAAAAGTATCATCAGCAAATAAGGAGTGTGTGGCTAAAATATCAGTTTCCCCAATTTTTGCACCTTGCCAATAATCAAGCGCATGTTTATTTTGAATATGCCTGATGAATTCTTCAGCCATTAATATGAACAAAACTGGGGATAAAGAATCACCTTGTCGGATCCCTTGTGTAGATGAAAAAAATCCCGCTGGTACCTCACTTATTAATACTAAAAACCTTTTCACCAAAAATACAAGCTCTAATCCATTTGCACCAACTTTTAGCAAATCCAAAATTTTGTAATACTTTAAAGAGAAAATCCTAGCAAACTCTATTATAAGCCTTCAACATGTCAAGCTTAATAATGAAGTTTGAAGATTTACTAGTGTTAATTGAATGCAGAACCTCATGTGAAACTAAGGCCCCTTCCATAGTATCCCTATTAGGAACAAAGCCTCCTTGATCTTGTGATACAAGATTTGGTATCAGATATTGCATTCTCAAATTAATTGCCTTCATTATAATCTTATAGATTGTGTTGCATAACGAGATACAAAATATTAAACTTTAAAATGAGAGGGGGGGTGAATTAGTTATGATACAGAATATTAAACTTTAAACTTTATAAACCAAAACTTCAATGCAAATGATAACACTGTAAATGCCAACACAATAACACAATACTTGTTGTCAAGGAAACCTTGTCAAAGGTAAAACCCGGGTGGGAATTAGCACCCATAAATGATGTACTAAGAGTATAGTGTCCCTGTTAAAAGATTTAGCCCTGTTAGGAGCTTATTACAACATTACAATACACAGCCCCTGTTAAAGGACAAAATTGATAATCCTAAAGGATCATATTGTTTATTAGTATACAAGGAAACAGTTCTTGCACCGTCGGTAACATGATCACCGTCAAACAATTTACATAGTGATCACTGACAGACAATTTACATAGTGAACACCGATAGAGCAGTTTACAGTATAACCCGATAGAGCAGTTCATAGAGTAAAAAGACAGAGCAAACCGACAGACAGTCTATAGAGTAACTCAAGAAGAAGAATGTCTACAGAGACATCACTGAGGAAAGACTATAGAGAAACTCGAGCACCAGTCTACCAAGAGATATTTTATTCCCGAGAAAAGTGGATTTGAGATACACGTTAGATAAAAAACTTAAGTTTTATATTTAGCTTTGTACTTAGCTTTAAAACCATTTCTTGAGGAACAAGTAAAGTATATGTAATTGTTTTAATCAATCTAACTGATTGTAAACATGCAAACTAGGAGATCAAGGTCAAGTTGTAAACCTTTGATCATAGAGGTTTTTATTGTAAAATGTGAAACCTAAATAGGTCAATACATTGTATAAATAGATGTAGTAATCAATCAAGATTATGATGATTGTAGCCGAACAATACATCTATTATCAAAAAAAGAGTTTCATGTTGCAGTACAGAAAAGGAGGAATTCAGTTTTGAAGAAAAAGATCCAAGGCTACCGAGTAGAGCAAAACAAAGGTAATAATCAATCACTATAGGTGATACTATATCTTGTGAACTTAAAGGATCTGTATTCAGCAATTCAATATTGCATACCATCAGGTCAACAAGTATTTTTGACTACTCTCTAATTATTGTAGCAAATAGAAGAAATACTTTAAGAAGGTGGAATTAAAACTCCTATTGTAAATCTCTTAATTGAGTTCACACTTAACAGTGTTGTTAAAATCTCTTAACAGAGTAGACCTTAACTAGACTTAAAAATGTTACTCCTAATAGGGTAAGATCTGCATAAGTGATCACACTTGTAGCCTTAACCAACCCCTTCCATTCTGTAAATAGTGAAGTTTTTGTGGGTTTCATGCCCACCGCAGTTTTCACCTTCTAATAGGGGTTTTCTGCGTTACCAATTCTTATGTCATGTGTCAACAAGTTTCATGAATGTTAACATACAATTTACATTTATGTTATGACATTATATGCATAAGGTAGAATAGAAATATGGTCAGTAATGCAAGGAAATATTACTAAGGATTAACAAGGTTAATTGATAAACAAGTTTTAAGGGTACTGATTCACCCCTCCCCTCTCAGCACACACACCATTCCATTATTCCAACAATTGGTATCAGAGCTAGATCTCTTATTTGGAAAAGTTTAAATCACTTGAGAGAAAATATCATACAATGGTAAGGTATAAGCTTGATAAGAATATTGAGAACCAAAAGTTGTAGATACAAATCTTCTATGAGCAATACAAAGAAGTAAGAATAAATATGAGAGAGCTACTAGATGAAAGAAAAGTTATGGCATCTCACTACAATGAAACATACTATCATGAAGAAGAGATACCTGATTTGTTTGAGTCATCAGGATCTACATCTAGCAATACATCAGACACATCTGAAGGAAGCTTTACAAGTCTGAATGAACTCAATCAACATCTGATAGAACAAGTAAAGGTACTTCAAATTAGTCAAGAGACACAGATGGTAAGAATGATTGATGTTATGAATAATGCTAGAAAAGTTGAACAAGAAAGAACATTAGCTATTGATGACATGAGGAAGATCACTAGGAAGCTACAAGAGAGAGAAACCAAGATATAGAAACTAACTGAACATCACATAGAGATCACCAACCAAATAGTTCTTATGAGTCATGAGGCCAACCGAGTGAACATAGAACTCAATGGAAAAATAGTAGCTATTGGTGAACTAAGAGAAGAAAATGAGAAACTCAAGCATGAAGCAAGGATTTAGAAACAACACAATGATATGATCAAGAAATCTGAAGACAACACAAAGAGAATGGATGATTTCCTGAATGGACAAAGGAGACTCAATAACAATACCGGTCTAGGGTATACTGAGCATGGAGAATCATCAAACCAAGCTGATCACAAAGATGTTTACACAAATCCTAGAGAAAAGAAGCAGTCATGCAATTACTATGGAAAGCTAGGCCACACCTCAAATATTTGCAAGAGAAAAGCTAAAGGTATTCCTAAATCAAATTCTACATTCATAGGTAAATGTTATAACTGTAAAAAGCATGTACATAAAGCACATGAATGTAAATCTAAGGTGAAACAACCAAAGAAGGAAAAATACATGGAAAAATATTGTTCCACTTGTAAAATGGATGGCCACACATCTCATGAATGCAGGAAAAAGAAAAAGAAAGCATGGAAACTCAAAGAACAAGAAAATTCTTATCAACCGAGAAGAGTCGGTAACTCATATGTTTGGGATACAGTACATGGGTAAATTGCATAGCATGTGGTAGATATGGACACATAGCTGAAAACTACATGAGTAAATGGATAAGAAGGTCTAGGAATTGAGCTAACTCTAGAATGACATGCTTACGCTCTCATAAGGTTGGTCATCTAAGCAAGGAGTGCAAAGACCGAGTGACAGAGTCAAGCACTTTTGCTAATGGGAACACTATTGAAGATATCAAGAGAATGAGAAATCAAATATGGAGGAAAGCTTCAAGCAAAGATGATGCTGGAACAAGCACCATAGTTGGTGACCTCATCCAATGGATTTGGTGATATCACCACCCCCGCCTAAGCAGAACAAGTATGGAACTACACTATACAAAGCTATATTTTACATCAGTTCCAATATACATTAATAATATGCCAAATTAGCATGAATAGAGATGCACTATGGTATTACTTGTTATGATTTTGTGAATACACTCTCATCAATCAAGACACACTGAGTATCATCGGTGTACATTTAAAAACCAAGTTGTTAATGTAAACCGAGCATCATTGATAATCATGTAAAAGAAAATCATGTCTTCGCTAACATATCGAGCACCATCGGTGAACATGTAAAAAGTGTAACAAAGTTGACACTTACCCCGAGCAGATTATACTCACCGAGCTAAGAATTTTGCGTGATGACCGAGTGACTCCATCTTTGACCACCGAGAAGTAGGTGAAGTATTTATTTTACCACTTAGGGAATTGTCTATAAAGGGTGATAGAAAGCTCTTTCATTCACGAAGCGTTTAAAGAGAAAAGAGTAGAGTGAAGTATAGAGAGAAGAAGAGAGACCAAGGATCAACCACATTGTAGAGATTCACAAAGCACATTCATGACTACTACAACAGATTTCCATCATCTAAAGTTGAAATCAAGTGAGTAACTAAGACTGACCGAACAACCAGATCATTTACGAAGAAATTCCTAATTTCAATAAATATGGCAACCACATCGCGAGTCACCAAGATCAAGAATGTGAAGGACAAGAAGGTCAACCTAATCAAGAACTCTACATGTGAAAAGCACAAGTATAAATTTTTCCCAGAGGTTTCTTCACAACTCGATGACCAAGGAGCATTCTCAAGCATACAACCTAGGGTTTTGCTTGTTGAAGACGTCAGAGCATATATCCATTGCAAGATTGTAGAGATCAGAGACCTTGAAGTTGAAGAAGCTTACAAGAAGCTTTGCACAGATGGAAACCTTAAGGATGGACACAAACACATTGAGGTAAATGGGTTGACAAAGGCCCTAATATTTTTGAAAGAGTTCAAGACCGAGTGGATTTGGGTAGTACTTAGCCGAGTACATGAAAAGAAAATGTGGCTGGATGAACTGAAACCAATCACTAAGGATGTAATTCACATAGTAACCGGTTGTCCAGTAACCGACAGGGCCAAAGCCCTAAAAGATCCTTCTCACCCCGAGATTGAAAAGATGATAGGTGCAATATGGGATGATAGAGGTTTGAAAGTTAACTCCATCACCGATCCAAAGATGAAGTTCGGTGCATGTGTACTTGGATACAAGATATTCCAAGCCATCCAATTGAACAATATAGCATGTAGAGTAGTTGACACTACTCATAATTTTGTGAAGAAAGGATTACAACTGAACTTATTCGAGCTTCTACTGAAGCAAATGGAGGATAACATGAGGACTATTAGATCAGCCAGAACTAATTCATGTAAGTTTGGTTCACTCCTCATGTGGAAATTTTTCTATTTTTAGAACTTCTTCCCATCTGTCGATAAGGTCAATTGGGACACAACCCGACCAATAACTGTACAAACTAGTGAACTTAGTAGGTCACTAGGGGATAATTTCACATTAGTCATGGATGCATACTTCACTACCTTCAAGGATAGAATGCAGAAAGAATGAGGATACCTGAACAACTGGTGGAATAGTATAAGAATAACATATGTTTAATAATGGATACCGACACCACTCTAATAAAAACCAATTGTACCGAGGACAGCATGGTTACCACCACTTGACTATGAGATCAACATTGATCAAGCCACAAATGCTATTGAAGCATTATTGGATGAAGTAGTGGACAAAGAATTGCCAAGATTTGGAACTTATGATAAAGCTAAGGCTAGAATCAAAACTAGCCTAGTAGTGAAGAAGATTGACAGAAAGAAAACTAAGATGGTGAAAACACTTCAAAAGAAGCTATTGGTAAAAAATGAAGCATTAGAACAACAAGATGACATCGAGGGACAGTCACCTGTCGGTGAAGGTGAAAATTTGAGTGACTCAGAGTCAACTAAATTTGATGCACCACCAACAAAGAAACCAAGAACTATTGTTGCATCAAGAACTAGGAGTCAGACTACAAAAGATGCAAACTCACCACCAGTAAAGAAAGGTATAGTGAGGACCTATAAGAGAAAGCCTCAAACCAGGCAACATGCTCCAAGGAAAATAAGAAAATACATTAGAGGAAAAGAGGAAAAGGATGACACTGAACAAGATGAGAGTGAACAAGCACTCCTATCTACAAAGAACAAAATTTCTAAGACAATTTATGAGATTGTTGCATCAATCATCAAAACAGGTAGCATATCAAATCCTAAGATTAGACAATGGCTAACTCTGAAACCCGAGGATCAGAATAAAATAGAAGAATCCATCATTAAGGAAATGATTGCATTCAAATATGTACTTGTATAATTTAATAAGATGATGCCACAAGAGCTTAATGACAAAATATCAACAAGATGGACATTTTCCTTGCATACAGAGAAACAGATGAGGGGAAGATCCCTCATTACAATCATGCCACTAGAGTCAAAACTTGAAGAAATTGATGACATGATGAAGAAGCATGCAAAGAAATTTTCAACTAAGATGAGAGCTTACAAAGTACTAGAGGGAAGTTTAATAGAGCTTGAAAAAGAACGAAATGAAACTTGGAATGAAATAATTAATCCACCTAAGGAGGATGCAAGACCTGAGAGGGTACTAGCTCTTACCGATACACCTCACTATGAAGAGAAGGAGGCCACACCGAACCTAGAACACATCATCATTAATGATACCAAGGATGTCAATCCACTAGATCTGACAACACAAGAAAGTAAGGCTATGGATGACATACCTTAGATACTTCAATCATTAGGAGATTCAACAGAAGTCACAATCAAAGATATACCACTTATTGATTCTAATAATGAGCACAAGAAAGATGAAGATGTAACTAATACCACCAAGTAGGAAAAGGATACAATGGATGTTGCATAGGAAAATGTATTGGGATTAATGGGAAGTATGTACTAAGAGGGGAGGGGTGAATCAGTACCTCTAAAATTTTTGTATCCCTTTTATCAATTAACCTTTGTAATCAATTGTATATCCATTCAATCTGATTTATACTATCTTGATGTGAGTTATATCAATTCATAACATTAATATACATGTGAACATTCATAGAAACATTCATGAAAGTAAATTGACACATAACACAAGATATGATATCGCAGAAAACCCCTGTGAGGAAGTAAAAACTACGGTGGGGATGGCATCCACATAATCTTCACTATCTGTAGATTGGAAGGGGCTGGTTAAGGCTTACAATTTGATCACTTCTGATGATCTACCTTGTTAAGAGTATTGGTGGAGACCTGTTAAAGTCTACTCTATTAAGAGATTTAGCAACACTGTTGAGTGTGTACTCGATTAAGAGATTTGTTGTTGGATTGTTAAATCCACCTTCCTTGAAAGGATTTTTACACTTTGCTCCACTTGTTAGAATGACATAAAATTACAAATTGACCTAGTAAATGCAATCTCCTATTGCTGATATAGATCCAATTTTATTAACATGAAAAATATTATCACCTAATTGTGATTGAATAATACCTTTGATTCTTGGTATGCTCTGTTCTTGGTTCTTGCTAACCAATTTCACCTTTTGTTGTTCATGTTCTTGAAACTCTCAATCTGATCCATTGATGTGCTCATTTGATTCATTCATGTTCTCCTTTCTCTTCATATCATTAATAATGAATGATTGCATAATTTTTTTTTATAGATGGATTGACTTCATCAAGTTTTGATAAAAACAATGTTAACTCTAAGATCAGGTTTACAACTTATACCTAGATCTCCTAGTCTATGTGTCCTAAATCAATTAGACTGATTAAAGCACTTACATTCATGTATCTTGTCCCTAAATAAATGGATTTAAAACAATCCTATAAATAGAATACACTTGCTTTATCTGACGTGGAAGTCAGATCCACTTTTTGCGGGCTGCAACTAAATTTCGGTTCTGTCTGTTGGTCATGCTTGACTGTCCTTCAGTTTTGTTATGTCAGTTGCACTTTATCTTTCTGCTTTGGATTTTGATTTATACACTAAGTTGTTTCATCGGTTCTCTTTACACTTAGTCATCTTCAGTGATCTCTTAATATTCGATCTTCGGTTTGTTCAGTCCTGTCTTTCGGTGTATGCTTACCGAAAATGTTGTTTGCATACTAATGGCAAATTAATATCATCAATCTCCCCTATGTATATGTCAGTATATGTGTGCATATGATTTCTTTTCTTCTACATATCATTTTCTCATATGAATATACATATACATATTTTCCATTTGCCCATCTGAATGAATGAATGAATACATGTCATTTTCTCTTTTTGTATTTTGTACTCATATCATTTTCCCCCTTTTTTGATATTAAGGGAAAAGGTCTTTACCTTAGAACTTATAAAAAATGTGGGAGTGTGAAGAATTTATGTCTTCTATCATTTTCTCCCATTGTTCTTTGAGGTTCTCCAGAGCCATGTGCTCGAGTGTGATCTTTGAGTGTATGTCGTAGATACTATATGCTAGAGACATCTCGGGAGTTGCTATCAGTTGCCTTGCTAAACTGATATGTTGTTGGAGTAGTGTATGGTTTGGTAGAAGTTGATCTTGGAGCTCGGTTACTTCTTCCCTAAAGTATGTTTCTGCCTCCCATAGTTCCCACCTTAACCTTTTTATCTCAGTTATCTTCTCATAATGCAGTTTGACTACATTATCTCCATCAGTGGTTAAGCTTTGTGCACTAATTTCTAGATCTGTATCCAGCTTTGTAATGTTTTCACTATTCTCTTTAGCAAACTTGTCTATTGTGCTCAACATTTGAATTAAGGTTATAGCTTCAGATATGATTGGATCTAATTCAGTGATGAATTTTGATAGCTTTACCTTATATACCGCCACTTCTTGGCTGATGTTCTCAATGAGCTTTTGTTGGTACTTCATCTCGATTCTCTCCTTAATTGCCTTCCCAGCATCAATGTTTTGAGTTGTGATTGCATCGATTAGAGTAGCTAATTGATCTAGTATCAGCTTGTTCTAATCAATATTAACATTGGGCACTATTTGATGTAATATGTCCCGTGTTGTCTCTAGTACCATGGAGTCCCTGTGTTGTTTCTTCAACTTTTCTTGCAATGTCTTCCTTTGGCATATTTCTCCATATTCCTGTAATGCTTCAAATTCAAGTGTAGATGGGTCACACTTTTGTATTTATATAAATTCATCCAATGTGACCTCTAACCTTTTTTGCTTTGATTTCTTCTTCTTCTTCTTAGAATCACTAGAATGTAAAACCATTGCCAATTTCTCAGCCTTCTCTGTTGTGCTCAATGAAGTGACTTGTTGTGCTTTTTTCTGCTGCTTGGCATTGGTTTTAGCTTATCGAGTGTCTGCAGACATCTCCACATTCACCTTAACATTGTCAGTAGTACATTTGTTAGTTTCCTTAGGATTACCATCTTTAGGTTTGTCTCCTTCATTGCTGTCCTTAGCTTCATTAGTTTTGGTTTCTGCATTCTTGTCTTGAGTATCTGCATCCTTTTCTTTATCTCCTCCTGTAACCTTATCAGTGTCAGTTACATCTTGAGTATCTCTAATCTCTTGCTGACCATCGGTGTTATCTTTGTTTGCTTCTTCCCCTGAATCCTTGGGAGTATCCTTCTCAAGTGACTTGCTTGATTCTTCCAGGATATTGATTATGACATGTAACTGATTGAATGTTTGATACTGTTAAGTTGAAGATGATGCAAGACATTAAACCAGTTAATGGTTTGTATTGTCATTGATGTCAACTTGATATCATCTGTATGGTCATACACATAATGCCAAAGACTTCAGAGAATCAATGGAACAGAGGTTATGCTTTCAACAATGCATAAAATTCATGTATTCACTAAGTGACAGACAAAAATGACAGAGTGCACACCATCGGTAAAGATAGAGAAAAAGTCACAGTGATGCCCGACAAGCAGAAGACAGTGTTGCCCGATGAAGTAGAATCAAAAGATACCTGACAAGCTGAAAATAGTGTTTCCCGACAAGAAAGATCCAATGATGCCCGACGGATGGAGATTCTGAAGCTAACTAAAGTTGCACCGATGGAACTGGCAGTTGTCACCGATGACGAACTGCAGAATTGACTGACAGAATAGAGAGATCAGAAAATGAAAAAAAATCTAGCTGGCAGAGCTTAAGGATAGACTTAGCTAGTTGTTTTTTTTTTATTCGACCACAGTTAAGTAAGTGATTTAAAGATGATTTATACAGTTGGCAAGAAGATAACTATGAGATAAATCAGGAGTTAAAGTCGTGAATCAAATTGGCTAGATTGTTTTTCATGCCAAGAATCAAGAATTAAGGAATATCATGTCTATATAAGAGACAAGCATAATTCATTTCTGCAAGCAATTAGATACACAAGGGAGTGAATTGATAGAAGATGCTGAAGAGAAACTGGTGAAGGTTAAGCTTCATATAGTCCTGATCAATCAAGCTAAGGGAGAGCTAAAGAATTCTGCAGACACCGACGAACAGTAAAGCACAACATCACATAGTAGAAAGTATGAAGTATAAATTAATTGAATTGATATATTGATCAGAGAGGTATTGTATGTAAATAGATCTAAATATCTGCAATTCAAAGTTGCATTAGAAACATGTCATTGTGTTTTAGTTTAACTATTGAAGCATTAAGTCTCTTAACAGATCAAGACTTAACCGTCTTCTATAATTGAGGTATATCCTAATAGATTACCAAAAAGGTTGATTCATGATAGTAGCATCGGTCTTACCTAAAGCTTATTGATAGTCTAAGAAGGAGGCTGATTCAAGGATGGTAGTAAGATTAGCATAAAGCCTATTGACAGTCTAGAGGCTAATTCAAGGATGGTAGCACAGATGCCAGATACTTAGTGACAATCTATGTATAAAAATCCTCTAACAAGGTCGCACTTAATAGTGTGTTTGTAACCTTTAATAGGGTTGGCTCCTAACAGGGCTCATTTCAGAAGAGTGAAAATTTGGGGTACCGGTCCCAGTGATTTTTCCCTTAACAGGGTTTCCACATTAAAATCCATGTGTTGTATGTGTATGGTTTATTACTTTATTATTTTACATTTCACATATACATTTCTGGATTGATTGGTATACTCTGCATATTTACTAAGCATCGATAAATAAGTTTTACTGACTATCGGTAATCAAGGAGAATAAGGTCAGACAAGGTAAACCGACAGACAGTTAATTATTTCAAGTATTTCAAAGGCATACATCTTGTAGGGACTTAATAATCTGAGGTGTATTAATTGGTGGATTAAAGTTTAAAGGATAAATTTTTGAGGCCACTGATTCACCCCCCCCTCTCAGTTATTACTAACAATTGGTATCAGGGCTTGTGTGCTTAGAAGGAAGGTTTCAAGACCTAAGTAAATATAATAAGATGAACAGACGAGATGTGCCCAAGTTGAACAAAGACAACTTTTCTTTATGGCAAAGCAGGATAAAACTCCACTTATCAGGTATTGGCAATGATATTACTCAATACTTAGATACTAAATATGTGTTGCCTACACGACCATTGATGGTAGATCAATTAAGAGTAAAGCATGAACATAACTACATGGTTATAGAGATTTCAGCCTCACTCTCTAATGCTGAATTTGAGGATGTCAAAGATTGCAAAAATGCAAAGACAATGTGGGATAAGCTAAAGCTTGTACATGGAGGTGATAAAAATGTTCTAAGAGCCAAGGCAGAAAGCCTTAGAGGAAATTTTGATGATCTCATAATGAAAGAAGGTGAAAACATCACTCAGTACATCACAAGAATAAAAGAATTAGTCAATGCTATATGAGGCGTTGGAGGTACACTTGAAGAGGAGATAGTGGTAAGTAAAATATTAAGAACCTTATTGCTTGTATATGCTATTAGAGTCTCTGCTATTCAAGAAATGAGAGCAGTAGAAAGCAATATAGTCACTCTTGATAGCCTAATTGGTAGACTGATTTCATTTGAGATGAATAATTTTGATAACAGTGTCTTACCAAGTTTAGAGTCTGCATTCAAGTCTTCTACGAGAATAAGCAAATCTAGTCAGAGACACTCATCTTGAAGAGATAGTGAAAGCGAAAGTGAAGAAGAAGATCTAGATGAAATTGAAGCAGTCATGGCGAGAAGAATGCTAAGAGGCAAAGGTAAATACAAAGGCAAGTTACCACTTGTATGTTTCAATTGTAAAGAGATTGGACATGTTGCTGCAAGATGTCCTAACAAAAGAAAAGATGACAGAAGTGATAACAAATCTTTTGAGAATAAATCTGACAGAGGTGACAACAAAGATTATAGAGGTTACCGACGATCAGAAAGGAGTGATACCCGAGATTACAAGGACAAAGGCAAGAAGGCTAGCTATCTAGCTGCTTGCAAAGATGAATATACTGACACCGAACCAGATGATTATATTGAGATAGTATTTGTAGCTATGAAGGATGATTCAGATGAAGATGAAAGGTTTGAAGAAACTACACTCATATCTAAGATTAGTAAAATGATATCTGGATTATAGATAGTGGCTGCACTCACCATATGATCGGTGACAAAGAAAATTTTAATACTTTTGAATACTATAAAGGTGGTACAGTAAGAATGGGAAATGATTCACCTTGTCAAATTGAAGGTAAAGGAACAGTAATACCGAATAACCTAATTAAATGTGAAAATTCTTATTGGGTAAAAGGATTGAATTATAATCTTTTGAGTGTTTCTCAGCTGAATAATTTAGGTCACAGAGTAGCATTTGAGAACAAGAAGGCAAAGATCTTCAATGAATCAGGAAAATTGATTGGTACCGGTGAACAGACCAAAGGTAACTTATTCTATC
>MU214045.1:43059-62587 GCA_018584345.1 Thuja plicata | reverse complement strand
ATAGTCTAAGAAGGAGGCTGATTCAAGGATGGTAGTAAGATTAGCATAAAGCCTATTGACAGTCTAGAGGCTGATTCAAGGATGGTAGCGTAGATGCCAGATACTTAGTGACAATCTATGTATAAAACTCCTCTAACAAGGTCGCACTTAACAATGTGTTTGTAACCTTTAACAGGGTTGGCTCCTAATAGGGCTCACTTTAGAAGAGTGAAAATTTGGGGTACCGATCCCAGTGGTTTTTCCCTTAATAGGGTTTCCACGTTAAAATCCATGTGTTATGTCTGTATGGTTTATTACTTTATTATTTTACATTTCACATATGCATTTCTGGATTGATTGGTATACTCTGCATATTTACTAAGCATCGGTAAATAAGTTTTATCGACTATTGGTAATCAAGGAGAATAAGGACATACAAGGTAAACCAACAGACAATTAATTATTTCAAGTATTTCAAAGGCATACATCTTGTAGGGACTTAATAATTTGAGGTGTATTAATTGGTGGATTAAAGTTTAAAGGATAAATTTTTGAGGCCACTATTTCACCCCCCCCTCTCAGTTATTACTAACAATTGATAGCTTGTATCTATATTGGCATGTTTCCTAGAATATTCACTTGTGTAGTATCAACTATTGTGTCCTACTCATCGGTTTTATCCTTTGCAACAATGACATCTTCATCCTTATTCATTTCCTCTGCTGGGTCATCGGTAATTTCTATGACATTAGTGTCCACAATGTTGTCATTTGTGTTATCTGGCCATGATTCATCTGCAACATCTGCAATCTTGTTGCCAGTTGTATCATCTTCTTCTTTATCTAACTCAATAGATGTGTCATCTTGAGTTGCCTTGTCAACATCTTGTTGTTGAAGGTCTTTGTCGGGGCGTTCCTCCTCATTAGGTCTATTCATTATATTGCACCATTTCTTGTGGTTGTCCTGCTCAAGCTCTATAAGCTTTCCTTCAAGAAATTTGTATGCTCTCAACTTCGGTGAGAACTCCTTTTTGTACTTTTCCATAACTTCATCTATTTCTACCTTCTTTGATTTAGGTGGCATGAGAGAAACAAGTACTCTCTATCTTATTTCTTTCTCATTTTTCAATACAAATGTCCAACGGGAGTATAGTCTATCCAAGAGTTCCCTTGGTACATAACTACCTTCAAACTGAATCGATACATATTAAAATTTTTACATTTTGGCTATGATGGCATCCTCTACTTTATTCTGATCTTCTGGGTCTAACTTCAACCATCTTCTGATCTTTGAATCTGATATAGATCAAGAGTTTGCAATAGATTTTCATATGTCATCAATAGATTCAAGAGGTGATACCTTGACACTTTCTACTTCTACAGCTTCATCCTGCTCAATGTCTTCTATATCCTATCAGATTCTTATGAATTTCCTTCCTCTTTTGTTTTTCCTCTCTTCGGTGCGGGATCTTTCCTCTTGTAAGTCCTGACCTTTGCTTTCTTTAGAGGTGAAGTAGTAGAATCCTTTGATGTTTGACTTCTAGTCCTAGAAGCAACTATTGTCCTTGGAATTTTAGTTGGTGGAGGAGGTGGTGAATCTAACTTTGTTTCCTTGGAGTCATCCTTTCCTTCATCTTTACCGAAAAATAATTGTTCTTCGGTTTCTTCCTCCTTTTCAACTTCTTCATCCTGTTCAGCTTCTTCCTCGATTGCTAACAGTATCTTCTTGAGATTCTTCACCATTTTGTCCTTCTTTTTGACAATTTTCTTCACAACTAGGCTAGATTTTATTCTTATCTTGGCCTCTTCATATGTTCCAAATTTTGGTTGTTTATTATCCAATGGTTCATTGATCAAGGCATCAATTGCATTCATTGCACGATCAATGTTGATCTCATACTCTAATAGTTGTAACCATTTTCTCCTCGGTACAATAGGCTTATTGTATGTATTGTCAGTATCAACCATGAAGCATATCTCATCGTTATACTTTTCAATGATTTGCTTGGGGTTTCTTACCCTCTTTTGCATCCGGTCTTTGAATACATTGAAGTATTCATCCATGACTATTTCAAAGTTATCTCCTAGTGTAGCTATGTGCTCACTGATTTTCATGGTGACTAGTTTGGTGTTGTCCCATTTAATATCTCAGACCGATGGGAATGTTTCTTGAAAACAAAAGAAGATACACATTATTAGTGAGCAAAACTTACAAGTGTTTGACTTTGCATTCCTAATAGTTTTTAAGTTATCCTTCAACTGATTCAAGAGTAGTTTAGATAAATCCAATTGTGTTCCCTTCTTCATAATTTTTAACGTTGTGTCCATTGCACCTAATGCTATGTTTTTCAATCTTCTTGCTTGGAAGAATTTATATCCTAGAACGCATGCACCGAACTTGATCTCATCATCGGTTATTGTGGTAACTTTCAGTCGGCTGCCATCCCATTTGGCTCCTGTCATCTTCTCATTCTCATCCTTGGGAGGATGCTTGAGTGCCTTAACTTTCTCAGTTATGGGGTAATCGGTGACCACATGGATGACATCTCGGGTTATTACCTTTGGTTCATCAAACCATAGCTTGTTGTTATGCATTCAGCTTAGCACTAACCGACTCCATTCGGTTTTGAAAACCTTCAAAAACATTAGGGCATTGGTGAGCCCTTTTACTTCAATGTGCTTTTGTTCTTCCTTTAATGTTCCATCATTGTTACATAGCTTCTTTAGCTTCTTCAACCTCTGAAGTTCCTATTTCTGCAATCTTGCAGTGTATGAAAGATCAAACATCTTCCATGAGTAAAACCCTAGCTGGTATGTGTGAATATGCTCCAGCATCATTGGGTTGTGAGGCAACCTCAGGATGGATCTTGTAGTTAGGTTCCTCAAACGCTAAATTCTTGATGAGCTTGAACTCATCTTTCTTTGTGTTATTAGATTTCACGGTTCTAGATGTTGAGGCTATTTTCAAATTTAGGGCTTCCTGCGTAATGCATAAAAATAGAGTTGTCGGTCTCATAGAAATTAATATTTGTGCTTGCAAAGATTTTTGATCTGCTTGGGTGTGTTGTGTGTCGAGTCTTGGTTGCTCTGTAACTTAGTTTCTTTCTTCTCAAAAATTGCCTTGGTCGCTTTGCTCTAGGTGTCGTGACAAATGAGTTGCTCCATTGCCCGATTTATAGTTGTTTCCCTAAAACACGTGCCATAAATGCTTACCAAATTATTGGTGTATGAAGTCTAAGTTTGTTAGTGAAGACTTCACTTTCCTTCGGTGACACTTATAACATTTTGGAGCAGTTGTTAATTTACTTTTCCTTTTACCGACAGGTTTTGGTATCGCTGACAACTTGTTCATTTGCTTGTTTACTGACGAGGCTCGATTTATACTTAGCAACTTTGATT
The DNA here is from genome assembly GCA_018584345.1 of Thuja plicata. NCBI lineage: Eukaryota > Viridiplantae > Streptophyta > Pinopsida > Cupressales > Cupressaceae > Thuja > Thuja plicata. The sequence goes on along the minus strand of MU214045.1, from coordinate 59,210 downwards.
TTAACCGACGCTTCTCGGTAAGTGTAGGTAGTCTTAGTTTTGAGTGTATACCAAGAGGTTTTGGTATATATGCACGAAAGCATAGTTATCAAAGATTTTAAAAATTAATACTATGATGCATCTTTCTTTATGTTAATTTGGCATTTATATCAATATATTATAGAACTGATGTAAAATAATAGCTTGGGGTAATGTAGTTCCATACTCACTTGTTCTATTTAGGAAGGGGTGATGATGTCACTGGATCCATTGGATTGGGTGTCACCATTTGCATTGCTCGGTCTAGCTTCATCATTGATTGAAGATTTTCTCCATATTTTGTCTCTATCTCTCCGAATGTCACTTGGGGTAATGCAGTTCCATACTCACTTGTTCTATTTAGGTGAGGGTGGTGATGTCACTGGATCCATTGGATGGGGTATCACCATTTGCATTGCTTGGTCTAGCTTCATCATTGCTTGAATATTTTCTCCACATTTTGTCTCTATCTCTCCAGATGTCTTCAATGGTGTTTCCATTGGGATATGTGCTTGTTTCTGTCATTCAGTCTCTGCAATCTTTCTTGAGATGACCAACTTTATGATAGTGTAAGCATGCCATTCCAGGGTTAGTCCAGCCTCTAGAATTTCTAGTCCATTGTCTCATACAGTTTTCAGCAATGAGACCATATCTTCCACATGCTGTACAATTTTTCCAAGTATTATAGTCCCATACATACTGATTACTGACTCTCTTCAGTTGATAGGGAGCTTCTTGACCTTTAGCTGGCTTCTATGCTTGCCTTTGTTTTTCTAGCATTCAAGAGTTGTGTGCCCATTCATTTTGCATGTAGGACAATATTTGTCCATGTAGGTTTCCTTCTTTGGTTGTTTCATCTTAAACTTACATTCATATGCTTTATGTCCTTTCTTGTTACATTTATAATAGAAACCAATGAATGAAGATGTGGATTTAGGAATACCTTTCATTTTTCCTCTACATACATTTGATGTATGGCCTTGCTTTCCATAGTGATTGCATGTAAGATTTCTTGGTCTTGAATTTGTGTATACATTCTTTGGATCAACTTGATTTGATGATTCTCCATTCTCGGTAAAACCTAGACCGATATTGTTGTTGACTCTTCGTTGTCCTTCAGGAAAATCATCCATTCTTTTATTGCTTTCTTCAGCTTTCTTGATAATTTCATTATGATATTTCTGAACTCTTATTTCATGTTTCAACTTTTCATTCTCATCCCTCAGTTCACCAATAGCTTCTATTCTTTCAATGAGTTCAACATTTAATGTGTTTGCCTCTTGACTCATAAGAATAATCTAATTTATAATCTCATGGTGATGCTTTATGAGTCTTTGTATTTCAGATTCCTTTTCTTGTAGCTTTTTCAGTGATCTTTATTATATCATCAATAGCTAGTGTTCTTTCTTACTCATCTTGTCTAGCATTGTTCATGACATCAATCATACTTACCATCTGTGTCTCTTGATTGATTTGCAGAGATTCAACTTGTCAAGCCAGATGTAGATTGATTTCAGTTAAACTTGTGATGCTTTCTTTTGATGTATCTGATGCTTTGCTTGTAGTTGATCCTTAAGACTCAAAGAAATATGGTATCTCTTCCTTATGATAATATGTCTTATTATAGTGAGATGCCATATTATTTCTTTCATCTAGCAGTTGTCTCATGTTGATTCTAGCTTCTTTATATTATTCATAGAACATTTGAATTTCAAGCTTTTTATTCTCAATATTTTTATCAAGTCTGTACTTCTCTATTGTATGATATTTTCTCTTAAGCCTTTAAGATTTCCAAGAAGAGACTTAGCTCTGATACCAATTGTTGGGATTAATGGGAAGTATGTACTGAGAGGGGAGGGGTGAATCGGTACCGCTAAAACTTTTGTATCCCTTTTATCAATTAACTTTCATAATCAATTGTATATCCATTCAATCTGATTTATACTATCTTGATGTGAGTTATATCAATTCATAACATTAACATACATGTGAACATTCATAGAAACAATCATGAAAGTAAATTGACACATAACACAAGATATGATATCGTAGAAAACTCCTGTGGGGAAGTAAAAACTATGGTGGGGATGGCACCCACAAAATCTTCACTATCTGCAAATTGGAAGGGGCTGGTTAAGGCTTACAATTTGATCACTTTTGGTGATCTACCCTACTAAGAGTATCAGTGGAGACCTATTAAATTCTACTCTATTAAGAGATTTAGAAACACTGTTGAGTGTGCACTCAGTTAAGAGATTTGTTGTTGGAATGTTAAATCCACCTTCTTTGAAAGGATTTTTACACTTTGCTCCACTTTTTAGAATGATAGAAAATTACAAATTGACCTGGTAAATGCAATCTCCTATTGCTGATACATATCAAATTTAATTTACATGAAAAAGATTATCACCTAATTGTGATTGAATAATACCTTTGATTCTCGGTATGCTCTATTCTTGGTTCTTGATAACCAATTTCACCTTTTGCTATTCATGTTCTTGAAACTCTCAATCTAATCCATACATGTGCTCATTTGATTCATTCACATTCTCCTTTCTATTCACATCGTTAATAATGAATGATTGTATCATCTACTTATAAATGGATTGACTTCATCAAGTTTTGATAAAAACAATGTTAACTCTAAGATCAGGTTTACAGCTTATACTTAGATCTCCTAGTCTATGTGTTTTAAATTAGTTAGACTGATTAAAGAAATTTCATTCATGTATCTTGTCCCTAAAGAAATGGATTTAAAAAAAATAAATATCCTATAAATAGAATACACTTTCTTTATCTGACGTGGAAGTCAGATCCACTTTTTGCGAGCTGCAACTGACTTTTGGTTGTATCTGTCATTATGCTTGACTGTCCTTCGGTTTATTTCTATGGGTTGCACTTTATCTTTCTGCTTTGAATTTTTGTTTAGAAAATAAGTTGTGTCATCAGTTCTCTTTACACCTAGTCATCTTTGGTGATGTCTTAATATCTGATCTTCGGTTTGCTCAGTCCTATCTTTCGGTGTATGCTTACCGAAAGTGTTGTTTGCATACTAATGACAAATTAATGTCATCAAAATATACTATTTCAAATGCCTTTATTGATACAAGATATCAATATCATTATAGAAGAAAAGGAGAAGACATCTGAACCTGGTGCAAACACATTGATGGACACAGTTGATGATCAAGGGAAGCAAAGGGATACAAATGAAGAGCAAAAAGATGTAAGTGGAGAAGAAAAACAAAGTGATGCCACCGAAAAGAACACCAAGGGTGAGAAGGTTGTAGAAATAGAAAAGGTTGATATGGAGAAGTCCACTACTGACCAATAGGTCAATCTTGAGTAGCATACAAAAGGCACCACACCTCCCACACAATCTCCGAAAGAAAAAGAAACAGAAAAATAACTTTCTATGGTTCTACATTCCTCTGCTTCCAGTCAGATTTCAAAGAAGAAGAAGAAGAAGAGAAAATATTCGGTAACATTAGATGAAATTATTGATATACAAGACTGTGATCATAGAACATTGGATCTAGAGTCACTAACAAAATATGGAGAATTATGTAAGAGAAAGGCAACACAGGACAAGCTCAGGAAGGAGTACAAGAACTCACAAGTCCTAGAGAGCACAAAAGACATATTATTGAAGATTGTTCTTGACACTAACATTGATAAAAATGCACCCATACTTGATCAATTAGCAGCAGTCACCGATGCCATCACATCACAGAATGTAGATGCAAACAAGGTCATTGAGGAACATGCTGAGCAGAAGTGTTAATACAAATTAACCGAGAAAATCAGCCAAGAAGTGGCAAAAAATAATGTAAAGCTTTCTAAATTATTTACTACTATGGAGCCACTAATATCAAAATTAGTCAACATAATTCAAAATTTGTGCACATTAGATACTTTCACTACCGAGCATAGTAAAAAGATAGCCAAAAATGATGAAGATCTTAAGGCTAGTTCACAAAGTCTTACAACCGTTTAGAATGCATTCAAATTGCATTATGACAAAATTATAGAAGAAAAATGGTTGAGACTAGAACTACAAAAGGTAGAAAGTAGAATTTGAGATGAGGTAACTGAGCTGTAGGCTATGTTACTCCCAAATCTCACACTGCTATTAAAACATATGACTTCGGCAAAAGCATTGATTTCCACCCTAGAGATGTCTGTTACAGAGAGCATATATGACATGCACGCCAGACTGACCTTGGAATTCATGACTTTTGAGCACCTCAAAGAACAATGGGTGAAGCTAATGGAGGACATTCAACAATCCCATTCCCACATTTTTGACAAGTTGTAAGTATTACACCTTTGACATTATTTTCAAAAAAGAGGGGAAATGATATGATAAAGGGGGAAATGATAAGGTGAAAGGGGGAAATGATAAAAGGGGAATTATATGTATAAAAGAAAATGTATCAAATGATGAAACATGTAAATACACTACACCAAGGCATGCACATAGGGGGAATCGTTGACAAGGTATACACTTGGTGTAGATACTAAACATCTCAGTTTGCACATATCAGGTTTTGATACTAATGGAAAAGGGGGAGATTGATAATCCTAAAGGATCATATTTGTCATTAGTATACAAGGAAATAGTTCTTGAACGGTCGATAACATGATCACCAACAAACAATTTACATAGTGATTAGCGATAGACAGTTTACATAGTGAACACCGACAGAGCAGTTTATAGTGTAACCCGACAGAGCAGTCCACAGAGTAAACTGACAGAGAAAATAGATAGACAATCTACATAGTAACTCAAGAAGAAGAATGTCTATAGAGACATCACCGAGGAAACACTACAGAGCAACCCAAGCACCATTCTATTGAGAGACATTTTTATTCCTGAGAAAAGTGGATCTGAGATAAACGTCAGATAAAACCCTTAAGTTTTATATTTAGCTTTGTACTTAGCTTTAAAACCATTTCTTGAGGAAAAAGTAAAGGACATGTAATTGTTTTAATCAATCTAACTGATTGTAAACATGCAAACTAGGAGATCAAGGTCAAGTTGTAAACATTTGAACATAGAGTTTTTATTGTAAAGCATGAAACCTAAATAGGTCAATACATTGTATAAATAGATGTAGTAATCAATCAAGATTATGATGATTGTAGCCGGACAATACATCTATTGATCAGAAAAAGAGTTTCATGCTGCAGAATAGAATGAAATGGGACTGGGTAAATAAATTATAGATTTGAGGACCCTTTATTATGTTATAACAAACCCCAAAGTTGCAGAGACCAACTCTACTCTGGTACTCCTAAACACACACAAACCTAACTGGCCAAATTAGGCTTGGTTTGCATAGAAAGTAATAATGAATGGGTTCAAAAATTTGATGCAAAAATTTATGATTGTTCTAATACCCCAAATAAACAATCTACCAAGTCCCACCAATCCATTCATTCATTTGCTCACACATTTACTTAATCGACTAGCTAAATACATGAAGATATTTAGCCTAGGGCCTGATCTTAAACTTAGAAAAACATGAAATGAGATCCCGAGCCTTTAGAATCTTAAAATACATGTCCCTAACTTTTATTTCCCAAGTGGCCATGAAGATCTACTTGTAAAATCCCAAGTTAGGGCCCCATCTCTTGCACAAACCCAAAATAAGAGGGTTTATAGACTGTCTGTACCAAAATCCTTCTAACTTGTACCAATCAACTCCAAATTACACCAAATCACATGAAAATTAAATTATACTCACAAAATTACATAATTCAATCACTAGATCTGATCATTTTGTCCTTACAAGCTCGTACATAGTTAATTTGCTCAGATAACAGTATTTATTTTCATCAAAATTATTAGAAACTGTACAATCTTCTGTTTAACCTAGGAAGAAGGTTTGTACATATTCAAATAAATTCATCCCAACAGTCAAACTATGCTTGGAATAGTTGTGACCATTGGGAAACCAAAATGTAACTTCTCGAGCAACTTTTGAAAAGTTGCTCAAGCAACATTTTGACAGTTTTTATAACTTTTTGACAATGTTGCAACTTTTTTGCAAAATGACAATAAAATGGACTCTAATGATCTTTGAATTTATCCTAAACATAGAAAGACCTTGGACTAAGTTCAAAAACCTTTAGAACACCAAAACAACATCGAAAACCTAAACACCTAAATCTATGGTCCTAGTGGTCTAAGGAGACTTCAAGGTTTATAATGCACCTTAAAGACCCTTAGCCTTACAATGTAGACCAAAAGATTCACAAGGATGATCCAAAGGATCCAATCCCTTTATTTCATCACAAAATGATTATAAATCTAGAAAATGCAGGAGGTTCCCTGCACCATGCACCCTTGCACCTCCTTATGGTACAAGTGCTAGTGTTAAGTTTCTTAGATTTTCACTACTTTACCTGAAGATTTGTGCTCAAATAAGTTCCCTCTTATTATTTTTTGTTCTTATCAAATCAGGTAAAGATGAACAGTAATTTGATTGATTAAGATGAACATTAATTGACTTCCAATTGTGCACATCAAATTTAGGGCTTTAATTTCTTATAATAATGGCACAATCTTGGTGTCAGCTAATGACAATGATTTGGAAAACTGCATTAATGGTAAAAAAAAATTTATGTTTGGAGTGATTTAAGGATCGTACTTAAGAGGCAAAATTTATTTTCACTTTCAATTTTACATTATTTACCGCATGATAGTTGGTTCCAATGAAATCATAGGGTGGATACATTTTCTTTATGGTCAATTTGGCCACTAATTAACAGTGTGCAATGACTTCATGCTTTTCTTTTGTTCTCCTCTACGACTTTTTGAATGGTTGCTGAATTGAAAACCCACCTCAAAAAATAATTGTAATCATTTTTGGGTGGAGTTCAAAGGTTCAAATTCTAGTATATAACATGAGGGGCTTACAGAATCACATTTTTTGTTCAAGATTTATGATCTGTGATTAGGTGAGCGGAGCCACAGGTGGTGTTGGGCAAGGCACCTTTTTTATTTCATTTTAATCGTGCCAATGCAGCTGCAATTGATTGATTTTATACACGAAGAGAAAATCCAAAAATTTGTGATAAGTTGTTGTTAACTTGTTCATTCAATATTGCAGAGTTTAAATTAAAAATTAAGATTAGAAATTTTGAGAGATTTGCAGTGAGTGAGATTTGCAGCAGTATATGATAGGAAGGTGACTGAAAATCCAAATCTTTGGTTGCTCCTATTTCCACCGAGATGAAGAAGCAGAACCAGAGAATGGGAGGTTAACGTAGTGGAGATTGATAAGAATGAGGTGAAATCATCTTCCCAGCACCGCTTAACCTTTACCGGCAAAATATTTACCGATGATATCCAGAAAACTGCGTGAGACTCTTTTTCGATCAAGGGTTTCTCCCCTAAAAGAGCCTATCGACTAAAAATAAGCTGAGAGATAAAATAATTATCATTGAATACATATTTTTGCCATTTTCTTAAAAGAAGTAAAAACTTAAAATGAATTTGTTTAATATTATATATTGGTTTTTTCTTTTTATTAAATAATTCTATCTAATTAATACAAAATATTTATTGACATAATTATTTCTAAAAATTAATTAAATATAATTTTTACAATATTATTGAAAAAAATAACACATTAAGACCTCACATTTTTTAATATATGATTTTTATTTATCTTTTAATCTTGCAAAAAGTCTTTATAGTGTACTATTATATTTCATAGATAAAAAAAATTAATAATTATTTCTAGAAATCAAATTAAATAATTTATTATAATATTATTTTAAACTATAGAAATCAATAAAAATTAATAAAAAAACAAAGTACAACCAAGCAGACCTTATAAAGATTTGGCCAGACCTAGAAAACCTCATAAAATTATTTATATATTACTTTTTCTTTAAATTTGCATATCCTAAATAAGTTTTATGATCAAAACTTTCGATTTTTATCTACAATCACTAATGAGCTTAGTACTAAGTGAACCTTTAATTTCAAACCAGAAAACATTACAAAATGCAAGATTCCTATGCCCGATTTTATACAGCTCTCTCACAATACAATGTCCATTCTTCTCCCAATTCCTATCCATTCCTCTCTAAATTCAATGCATTTGTAACTAATCAATTTTTTTATTTTTTATTACACATACTTCTTAAATTCATTCATAAGAAGCCTCTCGACTTAACTAGATTTGAATAATAAAGATTTTGCAAAAAAAAAATAGAAGATGAATATATAAAATTAGAATTAAAAATTATTGTACAATAATTATTATCACAAAATTAAAATTAATTAATTTCTATTAAAGAAGCTTCTCGACTTAATTAATGAAATAATCATAATACATTAATTCTATATAGATTCAATAGAAATGAATAATTAATACATATTATTATAGTCATTAATAATAAATAATAGAATAATTACTATGAATAATAATCGATGTTATTAATAATTTATATAATAATAAGTTATTATTATATTAATTGTCACTTGCACAATTATACATGATACTAGAACTATCGTAATTATTATATTTAATTCGTTAACAATAATAACTATTATAATTGTGTACATGTAGTTATTATTATACTATAAATTAATTAATTTTAATATAGTGATAAAAATCTACACTAAGCTTTAATTCTAATTTCACATATTCTATTTTTTTTTGCAAAATCTTTATTATACAAATCTAGTTTTTGTTACATGCATAACTCATTATTATTACAATGTTATTTGACTAAGCAATATGTTATAGATTTTTACTGATTGATGAGATGTAATGTCTCTTTGTTTTACTTACTAAGAAAAAACATTTTATGTTTTAACATTTAAATTTTAGAAGCTTAAAGGTTAAACTTTCTTCAATTCTATTTGTCTGAAGATTTATGATATTATTAATATAATTATTATTTAAAGAATTCTAATTATTATATAATAATGTCAAGATTTTAATATTATTACTAGAATTTATAAAAGTCCCAACTTCAATACAAAAATATTAATGTAATAGAAAAGCATTATAGCAGGAACATAACACAACCATGTCGTCTTTTTTCATAAGTTTTCCAAGTCCTCTATCTCTTCTAATATTATTGAGAGGGAGTTCCACAATTGTGTATATGCACCTAATTAAGCATTGTCATTAAGGACCATATTTAATAATTTTTCTCCCTTTTACCACAAAATTCAAAAATTTTGGTTCCCCTTTCTTTTTGAAATTTAAAATCCTCCATTTATTTTAGCTCTTCATTGTCGACCCCCTTTGCCTCTATTAAACACTAGTTAGTCTGACTTGTCAAGCGCCCACACTCAAACTCCATCTACCCAAAATATTAGAGGACTCCCCAACTTTACCGATTGTGTTAGCTCTGCCATCAGATGGTTGGGTAAAATCTCAAACTACCTAACCTTCATAACAATTCAAGGTATTAAATCAACCCATGATTACTGACAATGCAACACTTACCACACTAACTTCCAGACAGTCGGTAAGTCAGAGTATTAATCAAACATTGGGTTTTATCAATTAAGTAATTAATTCCTGCTATTCACTGACTCTTTGATTATACTATGTGGTACACCTTTCAAGGCATAATATTTTTGAATCCTAGAAAGTAAATCTCTTAAATGATAAGAGTATTGATGTAAATTTACTAAGGTGGAAACAAATTTTTAAAGGTTATTATTATCTGCCGCCAAAATTAAATGAGCTTAAAGTCTAATTACAAAGAAAGGTGGTGGCATTCCTGAACTCAATTTTGAATAACCAAATAATTTCTCACAAGATGGGGCTTCCTAGAACAACGAGATGTGTAATGAAGAACTCATGCATGTCATGTAACTTGACTTGAATTCATCACGGATAGAACAAATTGACATCATCTCTAAGCTATGCTCAGTCGTGTGGACGAAGAAAACCAGATATGTTGAGTATCAAAGGGTAACTTTTGTTCTAGAGGAGGAAGAAGACTGTGTTGAACTTCATAACATTTTTATGTAAATACTTCTAGAAGTGGATAGATAGCTTGTAGCTAGGGTAGTTTAATTTTCCTAATTTAGTGTGTGTGGAATATTTTATAATTAGTAGTAGTAACGGTAAATTTTGAGTGCAAAAACTATTTCCATTTCAAGATCCTTTCTTGATACTGGTTCCTTTCAAAGATTGTTATTTTTATGAACTATCTCATTTTTGTATAAATAAGCTTTTTGAGAGTTAATAGAGGGAGAGGAGGGGGAAAAAGGAAATAGCTCTGAAAATAAACCCTAGGATATGGCCACTTTTGGTAGTAAAATGTATCAAAATTTGTGTCATTCTATTTTGAGCATCTTTTGATATATATATATATATATATATATATATATATATAGTTAGAATTCATCAAATTCATAAGCCAAGATCACCTATAGAAAAATAACCTGTCATAAAGTAAAGAATGGAGACACAACTCAAAATGTCCAAGAAATATGAAATATCATTCAGAGAAGCAATTGAAGGAATTCCCGAAAGAGATTCAATAATTACAAAGTGATCAATCATAATAAAGAAGATCAAAATCTTGAGAAGGGTGGAGAAACCTAGGTTGCATGAAAAATTAATAAAAGAATCAATTATTGCATGCCTAAAGTTTAGCTTAAGTGAAATAGAGATAAAAAGTGACTTAATAATTAAATCAATAATGATTTAATTAATAAGTGAAAGGTGACTTAATAATAAAATCAATAATTATTTAATTAATAAGTGAAAATAGCTTTTTAACTCTAACACCCCCCTTAAGATAAACTTAGGGAGAAGCCAAAAACCTAAAAACAACTACTGAAAGAAGGAAATGGTTCTTGACAACAAGGCTTGATGAGGTACCCAACTACAAAAATCTATGTAAAGAGGAGAAAAGGAGAAAACCTGGTGGGAAAAACCCCTCTCTGAAAAGAGATGAGGCCTAGTGAAGGACTAAAGAAGCCTCCAAACTAGAGAATGTCCCAGAAAATAGGAACAAAGGAAGGATATGTAGAACACCTCTGAAGCATGAAGCTGCAAATATTGTCAAAGAACTGTTGTAATTTTTATGAGTGCCCTCAAGTGACACTTCTCGAATCATGATGGAAAATAAGGAAAACATCAAAAATCAAAGATATAGATGGAAAAAATTGCCAAGTCTAAAGTCTCCAAAATAGGAATGAAAGAAGAGTGTCCATATGGTAAATGATCCATCTCACAGAAATGCATAGGTACCAGCCACTACATCCAGCTAGTATATAGGAACAAAAATTGAAAACATAGCTCACTCCATCAAACCAAGGAAGCATATAGAACAAACATGAAATACCCCCCATAATGCTAATCAGGGAGAGGTATAACAAATACACTTAGAGACTTCCAAGAATAACTACATGATGAAGAATGTACAAGCACAAATAAAGTATGTGTTGAGGATGATTAGTCGCATGACGCACGTGAGGATAATTTCGTGGAAGGAACACTCACTTGAAAAAGGTTCAACAACCCCCCCCCCCCATGACACTTTATAATATAGTGCTAGTACAATCAGGCACAAAATGTGCAGGATCCCAAGCATGCATGATGGCACTTTATCTTAGTGCATTTGAAAAAATAGATACTATAGAAAAAGATGTATATAATATCCATAAATGATTGAAATCTAAAGAAACATATGTAACAACTAACAAGGAGTCATCCCATGCACAGAAAATGATCCTAGGACCTGAAACATCCAAGATATCTACCAAAATGCCAAAAAGAAAAAAATTGAATAAAATATACTTAGAGCATATTTTGGTAATGAGACCCATACAAGGAGAATGAAACCAACTTTCTGATGTCATGCGAAAGTCAAAAAATAGAGTCTGGAGGAGCAAAATATAGTGACTGGAGTGCAAAATGGAACCCTAAATTGACTGGAAAAAAACTTGCAAGATAGAAAAATAAGAAAACCAAACCTAGAAAACTAGGTCGGTCTTGGCACCATCTTTTTGACAATATCTCATTTTCCAAAAAATGATACCGTATGCTCAAGATATGAGAATACACCACAAGGTGCTCATTATGAACAAAGGGGAAAGCTATATAATGGGTTGGTGGCTGTCAAATTTAATCCAGATCTCATACCTGTGACTATTGACATCAACAACATGAAAACTGAGGTCTCATGAAAACCAAGGTGTTTTTTTCCTGGAAAAGTGTGCCAAGGCTATGCATGCAAAAAGAGGACCCAAATTTCAACTGTGTCCAAATTGGATGTTCCTTACATGAAAATAGGGGGTTTTGGGCATTTTGAGCACATCTATGATGTTTGTTTGTCCTCAAAGTGCTCCAAATAAAAAATCCTCTCCAAATCCACACAAACAGATCTGAAAAATTGAAAACCTTGATGCTCCAGAAAATCTTCAAAAAACCTAAAAACATGCTCCAACAAGGCTTTGATACCATGTTAGAATTCATCGAATTCATAAGCCAAGATCACTTGCTACAAAATAACCTGTCACAAAGAAAAGAATAGAGACACATCTCAAAATGTCCAAGAAATATGAAATATCATTCAGAGAATAAATTGAAAGAATTCCTGAGAGAGATTCAATAATTACAAAGTGATCAATCCTAATACAGGAGATCAAAACCCTAAGCAGGGTGGAGAAACCTAAGTTACATGAATAATTAATAAAATAATCAATTATTGCATGCCTAAAGTTTAGCTTAAGTGAAATAAAGATAAAAAGTGACTTAATATTTAAATCAATAATGATTTAATTAATAAGTGAAAATAAATTTTTAACTTTAACACACACACACACAGATATATATATATATATATATATATATATATATATATATATATATATATATAAAATCTGTGTAAACTATTATATTCTTTCTGTACTATAAATTAAACTTTGAGTTATGATAATTTTTCTCATGGTGCTTGCCTATCTAATTTGGCTATAAATGTTTTGTGTTGGAAACTTTGGGTCCTAAAGTATTTATCCACTTAGGGTTGAAACGATTCAACCTTTTTATATTTCATGTTCTATATGAATGGAATGAGATTTGTTTCATTTCATCTTCCTTTTTTTATCATGTCAGATAATTCCATTTGAATATGCATCATAGTTATATGAAAATGTTAGTTTGTCTTTCCTTCTTTCTGGTCAAAAGAATACCCCCAAAAGCCCAAATTAAATCATAAGAGGGAGTTATACCTCTAAAATTTAGATGAAGATCATCCATTCAACGGGGATCTCTGCAACTATTAGTTTGTAGTTTTCTTCCATCTTAGGTGTAGTGAGTCATTTCTAAGGTTATTTTGGGAAATAAAAATCTGCAACTAATAGAATCTTGGCAACTCCACTGGGGAAAATATAAAAAGGCCAATGTGCTTTCTTGGAGATTTTCCCTAGGTGAAGGTTGGTTACTATGTTTATTTTAGGGACCTCATAAAAATGGTTTGGCTCCAGGCCAAGCAAGAAAATCAATCCCAACTTAGAAGGAGACATATACTAACCTTCCAAGAAATATTAGCTGCAGATGATAAAGTGTTGCATTCATTCTTGAATTCCTTTAAAGAGGAAATCCTGGAAGGAATAAGTTATGTTCATCTCAGGATCATAAATATATATTTTTGTTGAAAGGCATGCATGATAGATATTATTTTATCAAATATCTGGAGCAAAAGATTCAACAACTACAAACCTTAGTGGCAAGATTGAAATTGTTAAAAGAACTAGAAACTGAAAGGTTAGTGTCTTATTATTTAATTTTTCTTGGTGAACAAGATTCTGTGTTGACTTGGAATAAACCAATACCATGCAATGACATTAACCTACAATAGAGAAGAGTTTTACACTAGGTTGAAGATAACAAGCCGAGACCTTCCTCAACATGGATGAAAATATGATACATTGAGTAGTTTCCTATCTCTTCTAGGAAGGAAATATTACGGGAGGAACTTAAAGTTGTCCTTCTTCAAAGTTGGTATCTTAAAGGTTCAGCTGATCACTTATGGTGTGTAGTTAAAGACAAATGATCATATTATAGAAGTAGGAATTGATTCAATTGCTGACCATTCAAGTGGTAAAGAAGAAGGTATGAATCATACTATGTTTTTTCCAATAATCTCTTCTAAGTTAGAAACTTTTGATTTTGAAATGGAAGACAAGGATCAAGAAAGATGAAATAGTTATAACAAATTCGTTAAATAAATTTTAAATTATGACCTAAAGGTGGAAGTTTTTGTTTTTGATAATGCTCATTTCAGACCCAACCATTTTTAAAAGGGAGTGGAAGTGTAATTATTGTAGATGAAGTCAATCACTTAGATCCTTTCATAGCATGACCCAAATCCTCATCATTCAAATTCATTGAAAAAGAAGACAAGAAAGAGAAGACACAAGAAAAGGTGTTGAGTCTCTATATCTTGGAGAATCCTTTCCCTAAGAAAGAAGTTGCATAGATTCAAAAAGTCTCATTTCATCTTCTTACTAATGAGAGCTTGACTAGTGAAAAAAAAGATGAAACATTTGATAGTTTGATCTGTTTCAGAAGAGAAGAGCTTCCACCAATCAGATTTGAACCCATGATTGTAGAATACCATATTCAACAATCACAATTAGCAATCATTGATGCAATGGAGTTGTGGTGGTACACCCAAAATTGAAGATATTTGTCCTTCAAAAAACTTCCTCTTGCAATCACTGCAAGGTTAAATAAAAATTCCCTATGATCATCAATCACTAATGTAGAAAAGTGTCCTATAGGTCAGACAAACCACTAGGTTTATGGGTCTCAATCCCTAAAATTCCAATCACAAGAAGATGCAACTAATCACTAGTTACTCTAGGGACACCTTGAAGGAAATTATTGGTTTTAAAGGGTCAAATTGAGATAATGCATTAGAGGGGTGAAATTAGGCATGGATTTTCATCATTTGGGTCCAATAACACATGTTCTAATAGGTTTTACAATTCTGACATGCAATCTTCATATACTTTCTTTGTAAAGGCCAAATATTGCTTCTAGCCTGACTAAAGGGTTTTAAACATTTAAATTTCAATCTTTAAGACTCCAACCTAGACCAATGTCAGTTTTAGAAACCCCTTTTAATGTTTAGATAGACCCCAAAGTACAGAGGATGGGTCATAAGAAACTTTCAACAAACTATGGCAAAAATAGTTTACTAGAAGCCCTCAAGTAGGCCAAGTTTGTGAAGGAAGTACCCTCAAAACAACTCATAAAAAATACAAACCAATTTCACTAGATGGGGAATGTCTAAAAATGCTTAAGTTCTGAATTTCAGGTCTGGATTCAAAGATTTAGGCCTCCAAAACTCTGCTATCCCAACCAAGAATGGAGAAACGCATTGGGATGTTCCTCCTAGGGCATCAATTTATTCTTCAATCCCTGCACCATTTGATTTGAAACCAAAAAAAAATGAAATTACATGGAATACACTACAGATCCACCAATGGGTTTCAAATTCCCATGGTGGAATCTTAAGATACAAGCAAATTTGTCACAAACCCTTGAAAAGAGGCAATCTCACGGGCTGTAGGAGTATTTTTGCAATAAATTTTGATAGAAATCAAATTAGAACCTAAAACAAAAATAATATGAAATTTATTTGTTCCAACTTTCTTCTCCAATTGGTTTTTTATCTCTAGCATTCCGTACAAATCTGTACAATCCAAAAAATAGTCAAAATTACAGGAAAATGAGTGATTTTTATTGATTCAAAAGTGCCAAATACATCATGATACCTTCTACCCACCTGTAAGGGCATAAGAAGGCATCCCCCAACATTTTACAACCACTTTTAAAACTAACTAGCCATTGGGGGGCTTAGTTACAATGATTATGCAAAGTTGTCAAGTTGCATTTTGGCAACTTTGACAACTTTTGGAAAATGTTGCAAAATGAAATGTAAATGGCCAAAAGTGATAAAAAATGGATCATAATGGTCTAAAAACATGAAATAAATACAAAACAACTAAAACCTAAGAGTTTTTCCAATCCTTTGACCCTCAGTTGACCAAGGGCTTATCCTGCCTAATCTTGGTACTAGAGTCTCACAGTTGGATTCTAAGGGAAACTCTTTATTCCTAAGCAACCTAT
>MU214045.1:11606-26345 GCA_018584345.1 Thuja plicata | reverse complement strand
AATTAATATTATGCATCCCATGCAAACAGAACCCATGTAGGTGCCAGAATGTCCAAGTAATTGAGCAAAGTGTAAAAACACACAAATCTGAAAGAAATTTACTTGGTAAATTTTCTAATGAAATAGATAGTAAATATATAAATATCACTACAACACCTTTCCAACGCCTATTCGTTTTCACAAAATGGATTTCAGACGCAAAAGATATGCCCTCGAGAGTGAAAAACACAAGTTCTGACTTTGACTGGAAAAACAGATATCAAAACTGAAAAACTAGAAAATCAAACCTACATGATGATATAGATCTTAGAAAGAGATTTTCAACGATATAAGGAAGTCAAAAATCCGATACTGTATGCTCAAGATATGGCCAAAATACCAAAAGTGCTCAAAACTGCCCCAAAGAAGGTTTGAGAGTAAACCCTGGTGGTTAGGTTAACCACTAGCGGTTAACTGACGGCGGTGCCCATTTACAAAGAAGCGTTGATTTTTAACACTGCATGTGTTAGTTTTTAAAGAAAAAATCAATTAAAAATTGATTTTTAAAATTTTTCACCTTGAAATTTGAGCCGGAGAGAGAAAATTTTTCCTAGAGGCTACTGTGGCCAAAAATGGCAAAATTTATATGAAAATTAACTCTCTTGGGCCTTCTGAGTGCGATGGTGGTGTCTTTTTTAGCTCAAAGTACTCCATAAAAAAGTGTATCTTCCAGAATGAAGAAGAAACCCTAGAAAAGTTGTGGTTTTTGCCCTCGAATCATAGCTTCACAAACCCCAGACTAGGCAGCAACAGTGTGGCTCTGATACCATATAGGATTTGAGAAATACAAATCCACAGAATGCCAAGAATACCTGCATGCAAATAACCTGTTACAAGAGAGAAGCAGAAGGAGGAAAAAGTAGAACTCAGAAGTTACTCAAAAGGTGAGAGCAAAATTATAATCTGAATTAATGAAAAAAGAATTACAAGGTTCAACCTATAAAGGTGAACAAAACCCTAAAGCCTAAAAAAGCTAGGTTGCACAATAATAATTAATAAAAGAATTAATTATTAATGCACCTAAGAGAAAGCTTAAGCACTAATGAGTAATAACTTAATTAATTAAATCAACATGATTTAATTAATAAGCAAACTAATGATTACTCTAACACTTGTCTCTTGTCCAGTTCCCCTCCACCCTTCTACAAGAAACTCCCTATTTTATGTTACTTCTTGGATGTGCAACCTAATGGACAAGCCACTAATCTTTGTTTAGAGTTCTAGGATTATCTCCGTTCTTTCATTTCTTGTCCACAATCAGAGCTTGTTATTACCCCAAAGTTTGAAATTTTTGGGTTACCTTCCTTTTTGAAATTTAACATCCCCCATTTTTTTTGTTGGCAAGTGACACTAATCTTGATGGCTTGTATTTTTTCATTGATGGAAACTATACATGTTTCTCATGGTCACTTGTTATATTTTGAATTTACCAAAGGATTGGATACACAATTGACTAAGTATGGCTAAATAGGTATTGTGTACATGTTTTGGTATATGGTTTGGTAGATACAACTATAATGGAGCCTTGAAATTCAAACTTAGGAGGAGCTTTTGTAAGGTATTCTACCTTATTCTATGTTCGCAGTAGTTGGAAATATATAATGATTAAGCTGTGATTCTCTCTGTAGTGGTTTCTTGACTGTAAAGGAAGTACAATGATATAGTTTAGTTGATCATTAAGCAATCCTATTGGATTGATTAATTGATCAGTTTATGAGTTTAATTGGTATCATAGCTAGTGCTCCGAGAAGATAAGTTTAAAGGTACTTGAGCTAAAGGTCCAAATATGTATAAGAGGGAAGAACCAAAGTTGAATAGGAATAAATTTTCTACATGGAAAAATATAATGAGGCTTCACATATATGGTATTGGAGATTATGCACTAGATCATCTTGACAATGAGTACTCACCTCCACTATTTGGTCCTCTAACACTTGAGAAGATAAGAGAAAGACAAGAACATACACAAGTGATGATAGAGATAACTTCTACTCTCACTGACCTAGAGTTCAATGATTTAGAAGGTTGTACTACTGCTAAGAAGATGTGGGATAGGATTACACTATTTTTTGGAGGAGATCAACATGTTGAGAAACATAAGGATGAAAGCTTAAGAGGAAAGTTTGAATCAATGAAAATGAAAGAAGGAGAAAAAATTACTACATATAACACAAGACTAATGGAGATTTCTATTGCAATTAGAGGTGATGGTGGAACCATTAATGAAGAATATGTTACAAGCAAGATGCTTAGGACACTACTACCTATCTATGTCATCCATGTATCTTCTATTAAAGATATGAGATCTATTCCACATATGGTTGTTACTTTGGATTTCACAATCGGTAAGCTAACTTCTTTTGAGCTAAATGATTTTGAATATAGTTTACCTGCTACTTCTAAGATTGAATTTTCATTCAAATTATCCTTTACTATTACGATGTCTAGAGATTCTAAATCTATTGATCAATATGCAAGTAGTGCTAGTGAAAGGTTTCATAGTTGTAAGAGTGAGCTTGACGATCTATATGCTGAAGATGAAAAGAATGAAGCTGAATTTGAATTATTATTGGCTAGGAGACTACAGAGAGGTAAAGGAAAGTACAAAGGTAAGATACCTTTGAAATGTTTCTCATGCAACAAGATTGGTAACATAGCTTCTAATTGTCCTAAAAATAATGAGAAAAGAGATACCAGAGACAACAAAAAGACTGAGAAAAGATTTAGAATATTTCAAGAACAAAGAAAATAAAGCTTTCTACATTGCTAAAGGAGGTTTCTCATGGTCACTTGTTATATTTTGAAGTTACCAAAGGATTGGATACAAAACTGATCAAGTATGGCTAAACATGTATCGTATACATGTTTTGGTATATGGTTCAGTACATACAGGTATACTGGAGTCTTGAAATGCAAACCTAGGAGGAGCTTTTGTAAGGTATAATCTACCTTATTATATGTTTGTAGTTGTTGGAAATATCTAATGATTAAGTTATGGTGCTCTTTGTAGTGGTTTCTTGACTATAAAGGAAGAATAGTGGTATAGTTCAGTTGATCATTAAGAAATCCTATTGGATCAATTAATTGATCACTTTATCAGTTTAATTTGTTAGAACTGACATAGTAGATGAGATCTATGATATTTTTTGAGGTTATCATAACATTTTGATGGAATATTTGGCTGACACTTCACACTATACATGTTATGCTTTGGAGGCCGGCCAGTGAAGATATTATCTTTAGAAATAGATATATAAGATCAAGTTTTTGTGATGAATTAGATGAGTGATGGTTAGATAAGAAAATAATATATTCTATATGTGTGAAGGATTAGTAATCATAGGTTTGATTGGAAGTTGAGAATTTTTTTGTCTTGAGCTTACATGGAACTATACAAGCATAGTTGATGCTATTTTTGAGTTCAATTTTGTAGTCCAAATCATTTTGTATGGTAGTGAGCCTTTAAGGGTTGTAGTCCTCTTTTGTAAATTGAGAAATTAACTCTAGGTTGTAGGCCTAAATGCATGCGCATTATCCTTATATATAAAATATTTAACAAGGTACTTTATTTTCTAGAGTAAATACTTGTGGATATCATCCTCACCACGGTTTTTCCCTTAAATGGGTTTCTACGATAAAAATCATGGTGTCATAATGATGTGGATGTATGCTTTGTATTTTAGTTTATTATTGTTTATTTCTTTTGGTTTATTCTTACGGAATCTGATCAATAAAGTTAAAAATAGTAGAACATTAATTCACCCCCCCTCAGTATTCCTCAATTTGAATAATTGGTATTAGATATTTATACCTCGGAGGAAGTATAACAGCTTGAGTTAAATCCTAATGATGAATTCAACAATTTCTAACACTGTTCAAAAGAAGCTCTTGATTTCACTTGAAGATCTTGATCAATCTAATGCTAAAAACCATGAATTGGAAGGAAGACTTGAGTAGGATGAAAAATTAATTGATAACTTAAAGGAACAATTGAACAAATCTAGACATAAGAGGAAAGATCTTTTTGAACAGTTGAAGAAGAAAATAAATATTGATGATTCACAAGCCTTAAAGGAAAAATATGATGAATGTGAATACATAACAAAAGATAGAGATAATTTGAAACATGAAATGGAAGTTGTGGTAATTAAGATGACAAAGGAGATTGAAGTTAAGAAAAATCTTGAGCAATCCTTGAAGGAAAAATCTAAGTAGTATCATAAAATAAATTGTGAGATTGGATGGCTACAACTTGATCTTGCTAAATCTAGACATAGTGAGAAAGAACTTGAAAGAGTTAATGAGATACTTAGTAGTGAACTTGTTTCTTCTAATGAATTCAAAGAAAAATTCAAATCTAGTTCAACGAAGCTTGATGAATAGCTCAAGCGCCGAAGGTCGAAGGGAGATACATAAGGAATTGAATTTGTGAAGGGAGAAAGCTCTAGATATGGTCAGAACAACACCTTATCAAACAAAAAAATGGAGGAACCTAAAAGGACACCTATAAGGAAACCTAATGGATAAAAATTCAATGGAAATTTTTTTTCATGCAATGAATTTGGTCATAGGGAAAGTCACTGTAGGAACAGACCTAACACCATATCCTTTTCTAGCTATTGTTTCAATTGCTACAATTATGAAAAAAAAATCAAGTGAATGTAGAGAAAAGGTGAATAATTCTATGAACAAAGGAAATATAATCTACTACAAATGCAACAACTTTGGTCACATTGAAAAGCAGTGTAGATTGAGGAAAAATTCAACAAATACAAGGTATGGAAATGTGACATGTTTCAAATTCAATAATTCTGGTCATATTGCTAAGTACTATAGATTCAATGATGCTAATATGAATATGAAAGGTTTAGTAGGAAGAAACAATGTGAAAGATAATGATAAAGGCAAAAATATTGATGTCGAAGAAGTCAGAAAGAAAATGAGAGAGACATGGGTGTTGGCATAATTGATGAAGAATTAAGTTGTGTATGTTTTTGATAATGAATTGATGATACATTGATCAGTTATGATGTTTTCATTGATGTCAACTTAGTGTTTATTGGTTGAAAATGTAGCTGTTATGTTGATGTGTGTTCAAGAAGTCAAATTTGGAGATGTGGTAAGAATTAGAGTGTGTGATCATACAAGAAGACTAAGTAATGTCTCTAGATGATGTATCTATGACCACAAAGATTTATTTTATGTATTGTATGAGTTATGATTGATTGAAGGTTGATAGGTTAGTAGGAAGAACATGATGTTGCACATGAAGAATGATTTGATGGTTGTGTCAACTAGGTATGGCTTCATATGTTGTGGTCCTGATTTGATTATCTTGGATATGTCATGACATTATTGTGGTGATCACATCATGTGTTGGTGATAAAAAGACAAAGTTTCAAATGACATAAGGTTGTTCAGCAAAAAGTTATAGCAGTTCTTAGAATAATCAGTCAGATCCTTGACTGGTAATGTTAGATCAAGTTGCTATAAGTGTTTATGTTATCTAGGGATCACAGTGATGTTGCTAATTCATAAGGATTGATGAGTTGGCATGTTTGTGATCATTTATGATCATATTTCTTGGAGGTTGTTCAAGAACATTGGAAGGTGTATTATAGTTTGACTTTTCTTTGTCAATTTTATGTGAGATGAATTTGGTGGCTGACTTAAGTTTTTTAGCATGTGTTATTGTTTATTAACATGTTTTAGGGGTTTTTTCATTTAGTGGAAAATATTTTAAAATATTTTTTAATGTGATTAATTTCCCTAATGTACTTGTAATGTATAAATATGTAAAATTATGAAATATATAAGTGTAAATTGTGGATGCAGAGGTGTGATCAAGAGAAAGAAGAGAAGAGTGGAGTATTTGTATGTGTAGCAGAGATTGAGCTTGAACTGGATCTATATTAACAAAGGATAATTCAATTTTCTCAGATTATTTACTTGTTGATTCCTAACAACTTCATCAAGAAAAATCCCTTAACCAGGTAGATCTTAACAGGTCTGAATTGTAAATCCTTTAACTGGGTGACTCTTTAATTAGGGTTTGAAATTCTTTAACTAGGTTACTCCTAATAGGTTAAAGCTCCTAATAGGGCTAGAGGAAAATCCCTTGACTGGGTGACTCCTAACAGAGTCTTTCTCTTAACCAGACATATTTGTAAGCTTTTAACAGGGCTAATCTCTTAACTGAGCGTACTTCAAAAGAGTGCATATTTTAGTGTGTTCCATCCCCACACATGGTTTTTCCCATTTAGGTTTCCATCAGAAAAACTTTGGTATCATTGTGTTTAATGATTGTGGATGCTTATTCTTATTGTTTAGTTTTTCATCCAATGAATGTTTATTGATGCAAATGGTTGAATGGTTGATTAAAAGTTTGATTTGGTAGATTATTGATTCACCCCCCTCCCCTCCTCAGTAATCTTGGATGTCATAATACTAAAAACTGGTATCAGAGCATAGGTCCTCTTTATGGTAATCCTAACAACTTAAGGAAAAGATCCAATGATGAGGAAGGAGCCTCCCAAGTTCTCTAAAGAAAAATACCTTGTATGGAATGATAGAATGAAGTTATATCTAAAAGGTATGGGTCCTCAATATTGATTTCATGTCACAAACATGTATATTAATCCGACTATAATTATCACTGTAGATCATCTGAAGGAACAATAGGAGAACACCTAGGCACATGAATCCATTGTAGGTACATTGTCAGATATTGAATATGTTGATGTTCGTGGACTTGGTACTACCTATGATGTCTGGGAAAAAATGAAACTAAGCTATGGTGGAGATATCCATGTGCAAAAAGATAAGGAATACAATCTTAGAGGAAAGTATGATGGCAAATGGTAGGAGATAACAATGCACAATATGGCCTAAGAATAAAAGAAGTTGTTGGTGCTATTAGAGGTGTTGGTGGAACTTTTGAAGAAGATATTGTGGTAAGTAATATGTTGAGAACTTTATTTCATTTTTATGCCATTAGAGTGTGTGCTATAAATGAGCTGAGAAAATTTGACAATGTTACTGTTGATAGAATGATCGGTAAGATTACTACATTTGAGTTAAATAACTTTGATAACAATATTCCTAGAATTGAAACAAATTTCAAGCCATCGATGTCTAGTGTACCAGTAAGAAAAGGTAAGGAAAAAATTCATGATTCTTATTACATATCAAATTATGCCAGGGAACTTGAATTTCTTAGAAGAGGAAAGAAAAAAAGGAGATTTTGAAGCTCTATTAGCAAAGAGATTTCCTAGAGGGACTAGTAAGTACAAAGGTAAACTTCCATTGAAATGTTTCTCATATAATAAGATTTCACATATTGCTGCTAGATGTCCTAATGGTGATCAAAAGGATAAATTCAAAAAATATAAGGGAAAAAAAAGAAACAATGCTTTGTTGCAATGGATGAAGGTGTTACCGATGAAGAATCAGTAGGTAATGAAGAAGAGGAGTTTTCATTTGTTGCAGTCAAAGAAGTTCCATCAAAAAGAGAAAAGGAATTGGTTTCTCACATAAGACATAATTATGAATAGATTATAGACAGTGGGTGCTCACATTACTTGATTGATGACAAGAGTAAGTTCATTAAATTTGATGAGTTTGATGGTGGTGTGGTAATATCTGGTAATAGTACACCTTTTTTGGTTTTAGGTAAAGGAACTTTTTCCTTGAATGGAAAGAGTAATACTGATGATGTAAATTATGTGGATGGTATAACACATAATCTATTGAGTGTGGGTTAGTTGAATGAAAACGGTTATAGATTGGAATTTAAAGGAGGAGTATGCAAAATTATTCAAAGCTTGAGTGATGAGATTTCTATCGGTAGAGAGACTAGAGGTAATTTATTCCATTTGAATACTATTGTTAACTGTTGTTTGGTTGCAAATATTGAAGATAGTTGGGTATGGAATAGAAGGTTTTCTCATGTAAAATTGATAGTTTGATCAAAGTAAGTAAGACTAATGCAGTTAGGGGATTGCCTCAATTAGTCAAACTAGACAACTTGATGGGTAAAGAAGGTCAGTTGGGTAAGTTAAATAGTTCTACTTTTAAGAGAAAGTCATTTTCATTTGAAATAATACTTGATTTGGGGCATAATGATCTTTGTGGGCCTATGAAACATAAGAATTGTGTAGGTGAAAGATATTTCATATTGTTTATTGATGACTATTCTAGAATGAAGTGAGTGAGTTTCTTGAAGGAGAAGTGTGATGCATTCCATAAATTCAAAGCATTCAAGGCACTAGTTGAGAAGGAAACTGGTAAGAGTTTGATTTTTTAAGATCTGATAGATGAGGTGAGTTTACTTTTGCAGAGTTTGTTAAATATTGTTAAGATAATGGAATCAAGAGACAAATATCTGCACCAAGGACTCCAAAAAAAAATAGTGTTGCAGAAAGAAGAAATAGAACCATAGTAGATGTTGCAAGGACTATGTTGATTCAAGGTGATGTACCAAAGATGTATTGGAGGGAAGCAATCAATATCTTTGTTTACACGTTGAACCAGGTGCAAGTAAAGAAAGGAATAGATAAGACACCCTATGAGCTATGATATGGTCACTCACCTAATGTTAAGTATTTCAAGATTTTTGGTAATAGATGTTACATCAAGGGGGATAATGATGTAGGCAAGTTTGATCCTCAAATTCATGAAGGTATCTTTTTGGGATATTCTACTAAAAGAGAAGCATTTAAGTGTTTCAATAAAAGAGCTAACAAGATGATTGAAAGTATAAATATAAAGGTAGATGAATAACCTGATAAATTTGGTGATTGAAGAAAGTAAGTGACTAAGGATGTTTAGGAGATTGTGTACATTGAACCATAAGTGTATGGACCAATAGATCAACACAATGTTGAAGAAGTGATTAAACTGATAGAAGAATAAGCTCCAAGACCTGAACTAGTGATACCTAGGTATGTGAAGTTGAATCACTCTACTGATCATTTTATAGGTGATAAGAATACAAGTATTCTAACCAGAAGGAATATTAGAGAAAATACTTGTTTGATTTCTAAGTATGAGGCTAAGACAGTAAGGATGATGATTGGGTAAGAGCAATGGAGAAATAACTGGATCAAATTGAGAAGAATGATACATGGGCACTTGTTCCTAGACCTAAAGATAAAAATGTTAGGATTAGGTAATACTGAGAGGGGGGTGAATCAGTATTATAACACTTAAAATAAACTTTAAACCAATACAACATAAACCATAAGTATAATGAAATCAAAAGAACATAAAAAAAATAACAGAGTACTCATAACACCATTATTTGTTGTTGAGGAAACCCTGGCCAAAGGAAAACCCCGATGGGGATGGTATTGACAAGAATGCACTAAAGTATAATGTCTTTGTTACGAGACCTAGCCCTCTTAGGAGCTGAATATTACATAGTACAATTCCTTGTTAGAGGAATACAACCTCGTTAAAGGTATACAACACCCTGTTAGGGGCTTACAACTCTTACAATATACTTCTGTTACAAAGTGTTCTTAGTGATGAACAAAATAAGCATCTTCAATGCTTAGATAGTTCTAGTCATAGATCTTCAATGATATTTTTCAACCCTCTTATCTCTGATTTGCATCTCTCATATCACATATCTTCCCATCATACTTCACTCAACAAAAATTCTTCATCTATATATCTTTATCTTTTCCAAGTCGGCTCTCTTAATCAAATATTACATAGTCAGTTCTCAATACAAAATACAATTAACAAAGTAATTATCAAGTTCATAGTTTGCACTCTTACATAATCAAAATATAGATTATCAACAATCATAATCTATCTTATCTTTCTAGGATTCCATGTCATACTCCCCAAATCATCGCTTTAGTTCAACTTCTCTGTATCCCTGTTCTACAGCAGTCACTTGTCTTCATTTCACTGTAACTCTCTGTAAAATTAACCAAAGTAAAATTGATCTTAGATGTAGGTTGTACATACCCCATAGTATCTCCCTCTAAGCTCACTAAATATAAATCATCGATCTCAATCTTAGATATCCAAAATACCTCTGTATTTCTACTATGTACTTAGTCGATTCTAGAATAGAATCGCGAAAACTTAACTCTAGATCAATCGATCAATATGAAATATGTGTTTCCATAAATGAAAACCAAAAAGTGAATCATAACACACAAAATTTATCACTTTCCAACAATCTCTCCCTTTGGCATTGATGGCAACACTTAACAAAAATTGACTAAGTGTTCAAACAAAATTGTCTCTCCTTTTCTTCCTCTTCTATTTGCTTCTCTATTCTTCTTTCATTCATTTATCTTTTTCTCATATATTTTTTTTTTGTTCTTTTCTACTTTAATTTTTTTTTCTTCTCTTCTCCCCTTTGACAACAATGACAAAGGTGTATACAAAGTAATAAGACTAGTTCTTTCTCACCATTTTTAGAATATATTGAAAGGAGTCTTCCAAGATCTTTACTTTTGCATTCCATGATTTAATCAATAGCTGAAAAACACAAATTAGTCCATTCAGTGAAAATGATGATGTCTCTGCTTCTTTGTACTCTATGGGCATAGAGTTTTTCAGTGATCCTGTAGTCTTTTCCATGTCAGATAAGTGAGTTTCAAGAATTGATAGCTTCAGAGTGATTAAACTCTTCAGTAATCCAAACCTTGTCATGACTCTCCCTTTCTCATTATCCAACACATTTAGCTTATTCAAAATTCTTGTAAATTCACTCTCCATATCCATCAAAAATTGTGAGGAGGTCTTACAACTACCCATCATAGTGATCAAGGTTGTCCTTTCCTTAGCAATACTGTCCTCAATGTTTTGAACATGTTTGATTGGGTTCATACAATAACTAAATAACTTCCTACCATGTGAAACACAACTTTTAGCATTTGTTGTAGCAGTTATTAGAATACCCAAGTCCCATGAGATAGACTTGTAAACTTCAAACTATTTCTTCTCTAAGTAGCTCTTTTCTTCTTTATCTTCTGCAATCTTCACTAAGTTCTCATAGTGGACATCAAACTCATCAAGTGGCATCTTCAAGTTATCTATATCATCTCTTCTCTAGAAAAATAGGTACTGGAAGAAATTTATTCATAGTATCAATTTCCCTAGACATAACCTTAGTCTTCTTATCACTCTTCTGCTACGATCTCTCTTTTTCTTTAGTAAGTGCAGTGAAAGCTAAGCTCACCAACTCATCCTCATTCATGCGATCAACATCAACATATATAGGTTTTTCTTTGCTTTCCAACAATAGGATGGAAGATGTGTTTACCTCAATTTTGACTTCATCTTGTGATTCTTCATCCTGCTCCATTTCTTTCTGTACTTCCTCTTTGTCTTTCTATTCTTCCTCTTCATCCATAGTACTTTCAATGTTTCCTTTGAAAGGATCCTTCTCATCATGAGAAGTGTCAAGTGTTACAAGCACACCAGAAACATAAAAATCTGGTTGTGTGTCATATTTTCTTCTCTGAGTACTTGCCTCAGCTTCTTTTGAAATTCATCCCATTCCTAAGGGTGTAGGAATTGAAGTCCTAGAAGGTATAGTTTTCTTAGGAATAGTACTCATTATTATCTGATCTAGTGCTCTTTGAGTTTCTTCAGTAACATATTCATACTTTATTGCCATAATCTTCACTAGCCTTGCCTTAGTCCTCAATAATCGTTTCAATTATTTGAATATTCTATCTCTCTCTTATATAATCATTTCAATTATTTGAATATTCTATCTCTCTCTTATATAGATATCACAAGGAGCATCTTATCAATCACTTGATTTCTGATAGTCTCATCTTCAATATGTGCTAATTTTTTTCTTATTTCCAATCTGCCATATAAATCTTCAGGTACACTACCCTCAATCTCCAATAGATTTTTCTTGAAAATAAGTAAATGATTTACTACAATATCTTCAATCTTAAGTTTCTCAGATTCCTCATACCTATCATATTATTTTTCTATTGTAACCAGCTTTCCCGTCTCAATATCTCTCTTCTCAACCATTCTCAAGTTAGGCTTCCATACTTGTTTATCACCTTCAACTTTCTTCTCTTCTCTCTCAGTCCTTTGTTCTTTAGGTGGTGATTTATTTTTGGTAGATCTAGTGCTCACTCTAGGAACCAATTTTACTTCCTATGAGGTTTTCAAAGATGATGAAGTAGTGTCTACATCAATGACTATAGTAGGTGCAGTAGCTGTCATCACAACTTCTGGATGTGGAAGGGCTGAAGTACTAGCACTTGCCAATTTAGAAGATCATTCTACCAATTTCCTCTTTACTTCCCTCAACTCTTCCTTAGTATGTCATGCCTTAACTCCACATTCATGAATGATGTTCTCCACTTTTATTTTTCTCAAGCCTTTGGTCTGTTCTTCTCTCACATTAGCTGATTTTTCTTCATAATTACCCCATCTCTTCTCGGATGTATCTATCTCAAATTCTAGAAGATGTTCAATCTTGATGCAAGGAGGGTTAGTAGGAGGAGCCAAGGGAACTCGAAGCTACCAAAACAGCTTGCAGACACAATGTGGAATCCAAACAACAGAGTGAGAGAAGAAAACATAGGGATCCTCTTTATTAACTTGATCAAAATCATTACATGCGGGGCTGTAAGGCCTTCCCAATTTTGGCCATATATTCAATGAATTACAATAAGATCTTCATACAATAGAGATCACTGACCTTTGATCTCTATACCTAAACATTTACATTCTTTCTCTAAGAATGATATCTCTAAACTAAAAACATACACAAGAATATATACAAGAGTCCACCAGAGAAGTCGGCCCTCAAATTCATAAGTGAGACCCAGATTTAGGTCCAAACAGATCCCAATGAGAGACCCTAAATAAATTAAGGCATCATAATTAACTGAAGAAGTCAGCCAAAGATCCAACTCCCAAAATAACATTCTTGGGTAGATGGTTATCAAAAATCAGCAACCCACTAGTAAAGCATAACCAAAATTTGTCGGTAAAGCATCACCAAAATCTATCAATAAAGCATCACCAAAATCCATTGGTAAACATGCCTGAACAATAGAGACAAGCATGCTTGAGAAATAGAACCCAAGTGACAGAGACAAGCATGCTTGAACAACAGAACCTGAGTGATAGAGAACAAATTAAAGAACTGATAGAAAAACATCTTTTTGGTTGTGCAGGATTGCCAATGACCCAAGATGCTCCTGCATCAGACACTTGGGGTTACAAGAAATGATTCTCTGAATCATTTATTAGGTCCAACCTGAAATGAATCCAACTTGGATAGAGAAATCCATGATGAGTCATCAATCAGTCTGTTCTTCCACTTCACCAAATATTCCATGTATTCTTTTCTTCTTGTGCTTTCTGCCAATTTTATGTTAGAATACTTCAGGGATAACTGAGAGGGGGGGGGTAAATTAGTTATCAACAACTTTAAATCTTTATCTTAAACTTATTAATCTGGATTGATATAAAGTAAATTCACATACAGATAACACATTACACAACACATCAATTTGGTTACAGGGAAACCAAATGGTAAAAACCCCGGTGGGAATTATTACCCACAAGAACTATACTATTTATAGTGATCCCTGTTAAAAGATCTTCCAACCTGGTTAGGAGTTGTACATTACAATGCAGTAGTATAGTGACCTGGTTAAGGGTTAGACCCTGTTAGGAGTCTTTTACAAATACCCTGTTAGGGGTGGTGGACTCACTATCCAAGGACTCACTGTCTAAGTGGTGAAGGCTACAACCTTCTGGTTATTTGATACACATTGTATCAACAGGGTGAACTGCTGTTTGTGACAATGCTTGTATGATCAGTTCTTTTTATGTACCGATGCCTTAACCTCTTGTAAATCACTACAACAATCTTCTCTATGTTCTGAAAGCTTCTACTTTAATATCTATATTATCAATATATGATAAATATAGCTCTGTTGCTTTAACACTCTACTCTACTTTTCTAATCTCTGGCTTTCACAACTCTTCTTATTACAAATGACCTTCTATAAGTACATACACAAAGTATGAGATCATAGGACCTATAGGACAACTCTTCTTAACATCCTTGTTGGCTCTACTAAGCGTGCAAGCATAATTACAGCCATGCAAGTACTAACTAGGTAGATGCGTCGCTTCACTAAGTTAGCTTCACCATTTTAATCATAACTTTGCAATCTTCTTGAAATAAATTTGGCACATTTAGATTAATATCAAAAAATCATAACTCATCATGAATATACACAAGCATATCTTGAAGATAGGTGCAACTCATTAGACACGTTACATACGTCAGCCTTAAACCGTTATTCCTCCAGAACTGTAACCATCAATAACAGAATTACATATCATTACTGAAACTTCATATCTGAGTTTGCATGTATGAACATGGTACAATAAACATGTCAACATGTATCTATCCATCCTATTCTTCATGTCATCATATGGATAAGTACATATAGAAGTAATACTATGTATTATATGTTGTCATCAATGACAAACATACAATCAATCAACTTTTCAGAATCAAATCTCCAACAATCTCCCCCTTTGGAATTGATGAGAACATATGATAAAAAAAACTTTTGTTCATGGTGTCTTCTTTCTTTTACAATCTTCTCAATATCCTCATCAAAGATTCATCTACACTGCTGCAGTTACATAGACTGTGTTTTATATGTATACTCCCCC
>MU214038.1:45786-62149 GCA_018584345.1 Thuja plicata | reverse complement strand
TATATATATATATACTCAAATGTATACATATATATTCAAAAGCTCCATATCCATGGCTGCCGTACCTGCAAATAAAAAAAAATGAAGAGGAAGAAAACTAGGGTTTGGGAGGGAGAGAAAATAAAGAGAGAAAACAAAAAAAGAACTTTTAGCCTCTCTCATATTTGACCCTAACCCTAATTTCGAATTAGGGTTAGGGATTTCAAAAGAGGGGGAAAAAAAGGAGGGGATTATATTTGAAAAACTTCATTTAAAGTAACCTTTATATTAAATGTTTTAATCCCCTAGTTAATATAAGTATAGAGTAAAGTGACTTAAGGAAAAGACTTCTAAATGATTAATGAGTCAAATTTAAAAGTGAAGATGTGCAAGGAATAAATATATTTATTATTGGTTAAGTATTTGTGGGAAACTTAATAATGTAATTATATGCTTTTTATCAACCAACTATTTAATATTAGAAAAATTAATAGTTGATTTCCTTATGAACTTTTATTTTAGTAAATATTTACCAGTAGGAAATAAATGATCATAACAGACAATTTATTAAACATCATTATTTATTTCCTAGGAGGTCACCTTACTATATAGTGAATATGGAAATTTAAGAATTTATTTGATTAAACGTCTTATTGAACTATTGAAAAATTTAAAGTTCGTTCCTAATTAAATCAAGTCCTTGACTCGAATATCCAGTCTTAACGTTCAAGATTATATATTTCCTCATCGGGGCTAGTTTTATCCTAGCCCTTAATTAAACCCATAATTTAATAATTTATTTGGAAATTATTATTAGGGGGTGAACCGAATTAAAGTTTTTAAATAAATCTTGGGGACTCTTAATGTTATTTTTATGTGGTCAATATATGTGGCCAGTACACTGACTATTATAAAAATAATAATATGGCAGTGCCCTACCCTAGAGAGTTAATTAAGCATAGAGTTCTTCATCTAATAACTTACCAAGCTTTTCGAATGACACTGGTGATGAAGAACAGGGAGTCTCTCTCTCTTTCTCCACATCATCAAACTCTATTAATAAAATTTAGTGAATGACATGCATACTCCATATAACCTCACCTTGTTAAATCTTCGAGCATTATCCTAAAATTAATCCCAGTCAAAATTATGATTAACGTCACCTTGTGCAACTAATCCTTTAGTAGACATTTAGGGTTAAGGGAGGTTGACACTTGTCATGATTCCCCTTACACCCTCTTGACATTAATATTCTATTAAATTCACCTTTCAAAAAAAAAAGTTGTTGCATTTTTGGGCGCGAAATTTTGGGCATGACACAAGGATAAAATGGTTTGGGCAAGAGTATTGATAGTGAGTTCAATGGAAAGGTTGGTATGAGATTGTACAAAGGGGAAAATGGGGAAGCAATGTAACATAGAACATACTAAGTAAATTATTTCCCCATTTCATGAATTGCAAATTAGGAAGGAAGAATATCTCCATAATAGGCCCAAGAGGTGACTCAAGCTCTAATTAGAAATATGGTATGTCCTCACTAAAAATGTAATTAAAATGAAATTGGAATGATTATGTAATGTAATTGATCTATTAGAAAATTCACTCAAAAGTTGATTAAAACAAAGTGATAAAATTTGATATTAAGTTGAAACTGACAGAAATGGAAATTGGAAGACAATAAATAACTGATATGTACCATACATTTCAGTCAAAACTGGCAGGGACAGGGCAAAATTCACCTAGAACCAAATATTTCCTACAACTCTCCTTTTAGATCTACAAGAAAATGAATGATTCTCCATAATCCATTCAATACAGTTTAACTCATTCCTAGAATAAGAGTAGTAAATGAAATATGTGACTTAGAAAAAATAAATAGACAAACAAATGAAGTCCTTAAAATTATCATTTTTGAAAGAAGCATACATGTACTCATGGAGATAGTTGCAGAAAAATACGCAATAATGTTTTTACTAGCTCAATCTAAATAGGAAATATCATCACTCTAAATGTTATTCATTTACATTGCAAAAACATGAAATCTGAAACCCAAGAGTAGTCACTTCCTCTTACAGAAAATATATTTCCCAAAATATGAATAAATTTTATTTAAAATTCAGGAGTAGAACGTAATATAATAGAACCCCATTTTCAAAGGGAAAGAAGCAATAAATAAAAAAGAAAGGAAGTCCCAAATCTAATTCTGTAATGGCATATAGATCCCTTAACTAACTCCAAAATCTAATTTACAATATATTTCTCCTTTACATTTGACAAATGTACCCCTCCTTTTATTGATCTTATCTACAAAATATATGATCATCATGTTCCCTTACCCTGATGACAATGACAGAATATTTGATTGTTCTCTATCCTAACAAAAAATTTCTATAACTATCTTTTTTTCCTTCTATTCATTTTCCCATGAACTAATTTGCACACAATGAAAAGTTTTTAAATTATTACATCTCTACTCTTTCCTGAAAAAATATTCCACACTTAGTGACAATATTTATTATCATTTGGAACAATATTCTATAAAATAAACCTTCCCTACTGATGAAATTTACATGCCCAATCATCTATAATTTTAACCACTTTAAACATTTTGTGAAACTATTTTCACGAGTAAAAAAAATTCACTAGTGAATGAAATCACAAATCTCTCTTATGATCATGTGAAACACATTTCATTCCCCTAGGATCATTGCTTCATGGCCCCTTTTATATCCTATTAAAATTTTTCACCTGGTGAAAAAAATAATCTCTCAACTAAATCTTTTTCTAAAAATTATCACTTCACAACTTGCAAATAAAAATTAATTGTGTTACTCATTATTCCCAAGGGTACAATAATTATCTACTCCTCTAAATTTAACACCTTGTCTTTATTTTTCATAATTTTCCTTCTATCTTAAGTTATTTCTTAGGTAAGTAAAGATTACTCTATTTTCACATTTATCAAATATTTTTGTTCCCCATTTTAATTGATCTTGCCTCCCTATCCATTTTACCTTCTTATTGAAATTTTTTTACCTCTAAAAAATCTTCTTATGAACCATGATTTGGAGATGGGTGAATAAAATTACATTTTAAAAAATATCCTTCAATTCACTTTGCTTATTTGGAGAAGTAAACTTCAATGTAACAACAACATTGTGCTTCCATGTCATCTTTTATGAAATGGAAAAGATAAACTAATTAGAGTCTTATGTTGTACATTTGAATCAATTTCCACACGTAGTGTCATCCTAGAATCACACTAGAATTGAGGCATATTTTCCACCACTTATCGACCTTCTCAAGGCAAGGAAAAAGTTGTGTATCAACAAAAAACAACAACCTTAATTTAACAAACTTTGACTCCACTTGACAAATCTACAACACAATATAAATAATGGAAAAAAAAGGCAACCATAATTTGTTACTTCTCCTATATTGACATAAGTAGTGAGGGTATTTGGTTCTAGAATCTAGCTTTACACCTGCATATCACACTTGTTTGAAAGATTCTAAAGCATTTTCAACAGATCAATTTTGTGCATACCCTATAATTATTATATTTCACATGATATATTTCTTTGAGGGATTTTGTCAACTAGTTCATGCACCTTGTTCATTCTTTGACATTTTTATAACACAACTCATGAAAAGCGCCCATCTCTAGAAGAAAATTGATGCTCTGCTCCAAAAAATTGAGAGTTGCCCTACTTCACCCTCCATAAATCATGTATAATAAAAAAAGTTTGCTAAATAACATTGTTGGAATAGGAATGAAAAAATCCACATATATTACTCCTTTTAGGTTAAGAAATACATTCAAAAACATGATAACATTCAAAGGGCCACTAGCACCCAATCTTGGATGGGTATATCTTGGATTGAAATTATATTTCTGAAATGCCCTTACCCCAAGGTACAGTAATAGCCTCATTCATCAGAAAGAAAATTGAACCACCAAGAGCCCAAAAATATCCAAACAACAAACTAAAATGCAAAGCCTACGAAGGGGACACTTAGTCTTTTCTTATTTTCCATATATATCTCGAGGTTTAGTTTGATAGATAGCCACGGGTCAAGAGCCCCAACAAATTACAACTTAAATAACTATTTAGATCCAAAAGTCTTTACAGTCGTAGAACCAAAGTAATAGAAGCCAAGAATATTGTTAAATAAGTGATCAAAGCTCAGGTGGCTGAATATTTCTATCGATCTTAGCCAAATCCATTCCAAAAAGTGTAGCATTGAATACATGACACCCAAAACCATATGATTCTTCATAAACCTTCAACAAGAGATTAACAGTAATTTGTGACCAGCGAATTCCATTGTCATCTACCATCTGAATGAAACATGGACAAAGATCATGAGAAATATCTAAATGCCAATAACTGTAAAGATTACGCTTTATTGCATTTGGATTTTCTATCTTTAATATGGCATATTTCAATATTCTTTTGTAGAATATATCCTCACTCTCTTTTCCCTTTGTTTGCAGACTGTTAGGACCTATACAAATTACCCATATACTCATTGACACCTTCACTGCTTCAATCATATCCATTGACATCCTCCCTCTCTTAGAATTTGTACTACACACTTCACAAGATAGTGGAATAATGCCTGCAAAAAACATAGCAAAACGATGTTGCAAACCCTAATACATATTGCTTACGCAAGTGCAGAGTTGTTTAAATCGTGCATCTTTTGTTAGTAGCGCAACAACGCAAAAACCTTTATCATTTTTTACCTTGTATGCTTGATGTTTATGAAGAAGGGAACCACATTCATTTGATCTTCATTTCTTTTTTAGCAACACTATGGTTTCCTCTAAAACTTTCACTACTCACACACGTGGCCAGCATTCATGCTTTCACACTTACGTTGGTCAACATTCTATTGACCAAATCATACTCGCACAATATAGTAGATGGAGATGCAATGAAGCTTATATAAACTTTAATATATTAAAGTTTACAATGTTCTTTTTTGGTGAAAATCTTCATGGAATCCACTAACTGTAATTAAATGCCTCTTCTTTAAATTTGGCTCTTCGATTATTTGGTTGGGCAAATTATTTAAATCAAATACATTTAAATAATTTATTGATCCATCTTCAATAATTTATTGTCTTCCACCATTAATTTTAAAATGGAGTCAATATCAAATCTCGGAGAAGAAATGAAGAGTTTGCATTCTTTCAAGCATCATATTATGTAAATAAATTTGATTTAACTAAAATGCCCTTATAATGTCGTAATGCACATCGAATCCCCTTGTGGGCCCAACCTAAATGTTTTTCACTTAGAAACCACCCAACCCTGAAATGTAATGAAACCAAAACCATGTATGTTTTGTTTTCAAAAAATAAAGTCAGTTGCTCTTTGTTTTTTTTATTTTTGGTAACTTCCTCTTGACCCAAAAGCCAAATAAATTGCATTCAAAATCACCCCGAAAAATTGATCAAGAATTCATATACGACTATGAGAACACATATGCATGTAGTCACCTGATAAGAGAAATGATATCATTAGATAGTTTGATTTGATTCATTTTATTTTGTAAGATTTTCAAAGTCAAACAAGGGCTTCAAAACTTATCTTACAAAATGCAGTCTTCTGAACTCTCTAAACCTCTAAAACTTTGAGTGTGGAAAAAATGTCAAATCAAGTCTTGAGGCAATACAATTGAACATGATTACTTACACATGTTAAGACAGTGAACCAAAGGACATCTCATAACGATCAATAGGATAAAAGATATTAAGGGCGGAAGTTTCTCATTTAACAATGTGAAAAAATGCACTTGTTCAAAATAATTGACACATCTCCTTGTCCACGGCTTGAGGAAATATCAAACAAAGCCATGACAACCTAAAAATAAATGTGAATATTCATTTTGGTCAAATGAAGAGGTTTGCAAGAGGGATTGGCATGATATTTCTTATATTGCAAAATATTAATCTCCAAAGATGGCTCTCCAAGCACTTTATGCAGTTCAAACAACAAAAACTTTGTTTGTTATGGACATAATAAAAATATCAAACTTGATCTTGAGATCCAAGAAGTGAATGAGTACATTCATGAATATAGGGAGAATCAGATGAAGTAGTCCACTTGTCTTGAAAATTATCTGACCTTGAAATATTAACCCAAACAATAGGTCACTCTAAGACATTTGACAATGTACATGCATTAAAACATAACAAACTGCATTAAATTTTGGCATATTAAATATATCAGGGACTTGAAAGTGCCAATAGGGATACATTATCATGTAGAAATATGTAGGCACCAACCCTTTACCATAAAAATCATCATGATTTAAAATGTCAATCCCCTAAGTGGGTAACTTAAGTAGATCTAAAAAGGGCAAACTTTAAAAAATTTCCACAGTCCACTAACTTACTGATTTGAAAATCTGTCAAATCTAGTTCTCAGGATCTAAAAATTAACATGTACAATTACTTATGTCATGTACAAAATGTCAACCAAAAACACACTAACAAAATTTTTGTACATATTAAATTAACTAAGGTTGCAGTTAATAATGTCCAAGTGTTTACTAAGTGTTTACTATGTTCTCTATAGAGTTTACATCTTCGAAGGAGTTAGTAAATTCCTTAGGGTATCCGGGTAATAACCGATTGAGGTCGAGGGGTATCATAACCAATGTCAATGTCCCTCGACATGATTACTTGATGAAGTTAAACTAAGGGTTGACGCTTAATAAGGTTTATTTAACTAAATCGGATTTATTTCTCTAAAATGAATTTATTAATGAGACACAAACATTGAGACAATCCCAAAACAACACTTAGATCTTGACTTCTTTTGTAAGGTTTAATTATACCTTAATAAATGTAATTAATAATTTCGTACTTAAATATATCCATTAAAAATTGAACTTTAAAATCTCATTTAATAGTATTAAATTGGCCCTAGGTTAAATCAACATTTAAACCAAACAGACATATAGGGTATTCATTTTAATAAAGTCATAACTTCATTATCATTAAAATTTAAATATCTTATTAAAATAATGTCATAAATTTTATTTTAATACGATCTCACTACACTCCCTTAACTTTATTTGTAATATACATTCAACTGTAGAAATTACATACTATGGTCGATTCAAATAAAAATACTAAATACCCATTAGGAAAATTGAGAGTTTCCCCCTATAATAATCCTATTAAATTATTATACTAAGTTACCCTAAAACCTCCACTAAATTAAAAACACTATAAGCTTTGCTTTTTGAATAACATTATTAATCAAATCAATAATTTTTTATCTACATTTCACATTTAAAGTCTATTTTAATAAGTTAACTAATATCCCCAAGGTCACATTAAAATAAAGTTTGTGGAGAAATTAAAATCCCACCATACTCATTTTAGGAAAGTTTTTGTCTTTTAACGAAAAGCATTTAAAATTTCATGGGAGATTTTTTTTTTAAAAAGAGTTTTAAAATAAATTTCCTATCAAGTTGACTTAAAGCTCTTGCCCTAATGACAAGCCCTAATCCTAATTCTGAAATTAGGGTTAGGGTTAAAAATACAACACCCAAAAAATAAGGTCCATTTCATTTCCTCTTCTTCCTTTCCTTCTCTTTTGTAACCCTAACCTTATTCTTATTTTGTTCTTGTTTCTCCATGTTACTTTTTTTTGTGCAGGTCTAATGGTGGAGATGGAGGAATGAAAAAAAATATATACACCTATTTGGAAGAGGCTTTTTGATATATTTTAACCCGGAAAAAACCCCCGAAGGATGCGGCCATTACCCCCCCCCCCCCCCCAGCAGCGGGGGAAATCCNCCCCCCCCCCCCCCCAAGCAGCGGGGGAAATCCCTATCGCGAGTGTGGGGATGAGGTAGTGCGGTGCAGGAGAGGGTGGTGGAGGGCCTATTGTGGGCTCTGCCAACAATGGTCATCGTCACTCAATGTCCGTGCCACGGTGGGTTAAGCCCATAGCAACCCACATCCCTGCTTCAAAAGAACACGACGGCAGGGGGCTTAGCCCTCCCAAACCTGACATGTTATATATATATATATGGGTGCCAGCAAGAAGTTGAGTCCACTTTATGGCCAAAAAGTGGAACTATTTTTCCTATTTTTTCAAATTCATGCTGTTTGAGATGAATATTTGAAGCACTTAGAGATTGAATCTTAAAAATATTCAGTAATAGAATTTATATTAATCAAAGTCTACTTTCCAAATATGTAATTTATTTTAATACCCAGATGATAAAATTTCATGTTCAATAGTAATTACCAAAACCCACATTTTAAAAGTCACTGTTTTAGGACCATACTATGCCCATGTACGGCAAGCAAAATTTGACCTATATGAAACTATTTATCTTAATCCTTTTGGGATATGGTATGTAACACAGCTAAGATTGATGAAAATATGTTTTTGTATTTTTTTGTTGAATATTTTTTTTTTAATTAATTTTTTATTAGGCATAATTGTTGTTTTTAAAATCTTTCATGTACAGCAAGCATAATTTGACCAAAACATATGATTTTTTGAATTTATTTTTTTTCAAAGTGTCTAGAATTGTCTCTAGTTTGATGTCATATAATTTTTGTTGCGAGAAAATTTCAAATAAAAAATTTATTAAAATAACAAAATATCCTATTATCTCTAGTTTGTGGACCTATTTAAGTAGAAATTCAATGAAAAATAGAAATTTTAATCAAATTTTAAAAAAATTACTTATTTGGAATCTGCACAGTCTGATCTATAATGGGTTTTTATTTTGTCAAAATATTCGTCTGAAAAAGTCTTCAGATATATGTCCAAAGTCCTTATTTTGTATGGACACTAGTAGAGCCTTCAAGTTGCAGGTCAAACTAGGTCCAAGGCTATGGTTCGGTTACCCAAGCCTCTTTCCAAACCAAAAGCCAACAGTAAAAGCGGGCTTGAAATTCAATTTTTTTAGAAATGGGATCTCGTTTAGTAAACGTTACCCCATTTACCTTTTTTCAAATTCATAGCATATAAATGAATAGATGGAAGGTTTTGTATAAAAAATAATATTTTTTCAAAACGGGACCCTGCTTTGAAACGGGGTCCCATTTCATTTTTCAAAATGGGACCCCGTTTTGAAACAGGATCCCATTTCATTTTTCAAAATGGGACCCCATTTTGAAACGAGACCCCGTTTCTAAAATTTTAGACTCGGGACCCCGAAGCTAAACAAGACCCCATTCATTCTAAGCGGGAACCCGTTTCGTTGAGTGCGATTTCATGAATTTGGCTAAGTATGAAAGTTCCTAGTGAAGTGGACTCATCTTCTTGCTTCAACCCATATATATATATATATATATATATATATATATATATATATATAATTTAAAAACAAAAGTTCTTGCTACAGTCAAAACCATTCAGCCCTAAATAATTTTATTATTATTATTTTTTCATTTCATTTTTATATTTCATTATATATATTATATATATATAATCTCCCCTTTTTATAAAAGACTTTAACATAAGAATACATATTTTTACTTGCATATTTACTGGGTATGTGTTTTTTTTAAGGAAAAGTGGAATGACCACTATATATATTATTTATATAAAAACTGATTCAAGGGCTCAATCGGGAAAGAACCAATAAGAAAACTCGATATCCTTGCCCAATACAATATGCCTGATACAATATGCCCAATATAACATGGGGTGACAGAATTTGACAAAATATAGACTCGTATACTACCCCCAAAATATTACATAAGTTGGTTTAATACTTGTATATACAACCATATGATAAAATTATCAAAATTGCAATTCATATCCTTCAATTACTCTTCCATGTCATTGGGGCCCCACCCCTCCAAATCTAGTTGAGATCATGGAGACCAACCAGAGGCATCCACATTCCAGCCTTGAGAATTAGCATCATTTGGTGAAGTTACATCCCACTTGTCATTGTCTGAGTCACCCCAACCAGAAGTGTACTCCTTTTGCGCATGGGGTTGAATCCAACCATCAACTTCTGGTGGATGATCATTTAAGTCAGGATCTCCTGCCAAATGTAGAGTCGACAGATCATGAACAAGGGAAACACAAGTGCGAGAAGGGAAGCTCAATCTTTTTGACATATTCAGGTGCTCTAGAAATTCCATGAGTGCATAGACTGTATCCCTAATTCTCTCAACCAGTGCATGAACCAATGTTCTACTCGAAATGTGTAAGGCATACTCGACATATTGAAAGTTCTACCTCTCCAAGGAGTGTTTGATACTGTCATAGACCACCATGCATTCGTGATTGTTGAGCAAGATTTGGTGTGGGAATATGCCACCAATGAGTGTATGGAAATTAGATGTCGTAGTTTTGTATAGCCCTCTTCATCACATTATCTTGCAGGAAATGTGGTTTAACCACTTTGCTGGCAAGTATTTCCAACAGTTGTATTGACTGAAGTAGATCCATGGCATTGGAAAGGAATATGCTCACTATCTGCGATGGATAGATGAAGTTCTTCATCTAGGGTGAGATACATTCCTCGCTTATCACTTGCAGAACATCGATCCTAATCACCTCTGAGTGAAAATCAAACATTGTCTCCAATGTTGCATCATCAATCTGCATCGGCAAGTCATCCTTCAAAATACTGGGTTGCAGTCCAATTCCATAATTCCTGGGCAAAATCTCATGATGATACCTCCCACATTGCATACATTTTGTGCATATCTCCAGCATCGACGCCATTCTTTCAAGGGTTTGGAAGTAAAATTGTAATGGGTTATTGGAAAGAAAATATGGCTTTTAAAACTACCAAGGTTGAGAAGGTACATATTGTATTTAATACAAAATCCCTTCCAATCTTTACTTTGTAGCACTCAACTACACAACCAGCCTTTGAATATATTAATTCACACGTTCTGTCATGTTTTGAGGCTTGAAAAATATGATTTTTTTATGCATCACATGCCATGTGTGCGTACGGGGGGAAGAGTAATTACATTGGCGGCTCAAATTCCACATTTGTTTAATTAGGAATCCCCATGTATGATGCAAGTTGTACTTCCCTTATTAAATCATCCATCGCCTATCACATTTGTGCGCCAACATGTGGTCAACAATGTGCCCATCTCATTTCATTGTAAGTGACAGCATGCTCCACACAAGCGCAGCATAGGAAACTTTTATTCCGTTTCACAAATAGCTCATATGTGCGGCCAGTATTTTTCTGAGTTAATGTCATTATGTTGAATTTGAATTTGTGTTAGATTGCATATCCATAAGTATCAAGCTTTGCAACTTAGTGTCTTTATTAATGAATTCATCTAGTGTTAAGGATATCGTTATCATCCCATCACAACCCATGTTGGCTAGATAATCTGCTAGTGTATTACCTTCACATAGCGTATGAGAAATGTAAATTTCTTTAAAAGTATCCATAAGTTGCCATATTTTTTGTAGAATGTATGTGTTGTGGGTCCACAACACACACCCCATTTTGGTCCTCTGACCATGGGGACCCCCCTCTAATTTCTATCTTTTGTCCTTTTGAGTTTGCCCGTTCTGCAGTTCCTCGCAAGTGGTCTCATTATGGGCATGTTGAGCCTAGTCCAGACATTTTTTTGGCCTTTTCTCCCTTTCGGTGTTTTGGAGGACCTAGAGTCCTCTGAAA
Source organism: Thuja plicata (assembly GCA_018584345.1). Lineage (NCBI taxonomy): Eukaryota > Viridiplantae > Streptophyta > Pinopsida > Cupressales > Cupressaceae > Thuja > Thuja plicata. The sequence goes on along the minus strand of MU214038.1, from coordinate 50,515 downwards.
CTCCAAAATGGCAGAAAGGCCAAAGCCCGACCCTTTCGGTGTTTTCGGCCTCCGAAAACACTAAAAGGTAGAAGGACCGAAGCCCGGCCCTTTCAATGTTTTTGGCCTCCGAACACACTGAAAGCTTGAAAGACTAAATCATCAGGCCTTTCAGTGTTTCGGACCCCAAAACACCGAAAGGTGCTGATGTCCTCCATGGGATATATAAAGACTTTGGCCCTAAAAGATGTTCATTCTGCATTTTTTCGTCCTGCGTCTTAGGTGCTCCCTGTGACTTTTTTGTTTCATCATCCTCACTCATTGAGGTTGATCACTCTGCACCTTCAAACTTTTGTGTCTCCCTCCTCCTTTCCTAGCTCTCAAGAGGTAGGTTTCTTCCTCGCTGCTTAGTATTTTTTTGTTCTTCCTTGTTTAGGTCTAGGGTTTCACATTGTGGTGTCTATCCAGTCCATTGCATGTTATCCCCTTAGTTCCTTAGGGTTTTAACGCCCTTGGCCTTACCGGGGAGGCCTCTCCTTGTCTCATCAGGTCTTTTCCTCATTCGCATTTTCTGGTTAGGGTTTTTTGTTTTTTCTTGTCGCGACCTTCATCGCAAGTTTTTGGCCTCCGAAAGGCCAAAATTTGGGTCAAGTCCTTTATCGCCCAAGTCTTCTTTGCATCTTTGGCCTTGTCAGCATTTTGGACCTCCGAGATGTTTGAAACACCAAAAAGTCTAGATCGTCGAAGATGTTTCCTACCTCCGGACTTCGGACTTTCAGAGTCTGAGGTTTTGTTCAGACTTTTGCACCCTAAAATTCTGAAAGTTTTCATTCCTCAATGACTGCTCTTTCGTGCTTTCGGCCTTTTTAGACCCTGAACCATTTTTTGGCATCTAAAAGCCCAAAAAGGCTGAAATTGCAAAATATGCATTCTATCTACTTGGAGAGCTTTTCTGCTTCTGTTTTCCTAGCTTAATCATTTTTTCTACTCTTTTAGTTTCCTTTTTTCAATAAAACACTGATACTTGCACCTTCCTTGTAGGAATGCCTGATAAACGGACTGCATCACCAATGAAGTACCTATACAAGGGGAATAACCCCCCTTTGAAGGTTGGGAACAAGCACATTGAGATCACTGATACTGACATCAGAAAAGTAGATTGGGATCAATCCTTGACAAGATGTTCCCAACCAGCAGGGAGATCCAAGGACTGTACCTCACTATTCCTCTGAGGCATAGTCAATGTACCAACCCACCCAGTGGTTGTCACATCATCTATGATAATCATGACCTTGGCAAACCACTACAACCCAGATGAAAGGGTGTTTCAAAATACAGAGGGATAGGTGGTGCTATACATAAGGCCAGATATCATAGAAGAGGTTTTTCACCTTCATAAAGGCATAGACAAGTTCTATGAATTCTTCATTGAAAAGGGCAATAGATGGTTCTGAAATAAAGGAGAGGAGGCATATGAGATTGTTAATGAAAACTACCTCAAACAACCCCTTGCAAAAAAATAAATTGGATAAAATAGACCTCAGAAGGGGGTATATGAAGGATGATATCTAGGCAGCAGTGACATTACTGAGAAGAGTGTATGGACTACCCCAGTCCATCCAGCTTGAAGATTAGATGATCCTCCTCATAGAAAAGGTCAGAGGCCCTAAGGCCAGGTTTGATTGGGGCACCATCATCAGTGACAGGTTGAATGAACAGTTGATTGCACTGAAACATAATCCCAAATTTTATATGAGTACCTACATAGTATGCCTATTAGCGGCACGGGTGGACTACCAAGAGCTCACCAAGAGGGGGAACATAAATGATCCAAATGTATTTCCCCACATTGTATATCCAGAGCTAATGAATAGGGGAAACATGCCAGAGGATAGCCCTGACTACAGGATAGTCAATGATGCCTTCATCTTCGCCATCATCTGATCCATTGAGGCTGATTTTGTGAAGAGGATTTCATAAGAAGAAACTACCAAGGTGAAGGCCATTGGGGCCTATTATATACAATTTATAACATTCACATACATTCGGGTAGCAGGATCCACTTTGAAGCCGAAGAAGCTGCCCAGGTATCTGTCTGATTGGGTAATCATTATAGAAATGGCCAGGCAGCTAGCAGATGCCTATGAACATATAAAACACAAGAAGAAGCACTATTAGGATTTCCCTATTTCTTTGGGCCCATACTGTATGCACCCTAAAATAGTTTCTTGGACTATGGGCCCCCATTTATCAATTTATCAAATTCTTGAATCAATGCTTTGCAACATTTTCAATTCAAATCAATTTCCTTGATCAAATCGTAATTAATTCAATTAATTCAATATTTCCTAAGGTTTGATCATTTCATCAATTATCTTATTTAATTAAAAGAAAACAATTCCTTTTTATTAAATATAATAATCTTATTTAATTAAGATTCCTTTTTAATTAAATTATCTTATCTTATTTAATTAAAATCTTTCTTAATTAAATAATATTATCTCATTTAATTAAAATATCCCTTTTAATCAAATTAAATAATCTTATTTAATTAAAAGAAAATCCCTCTTTTAATTAAATAAAACCCCCCACTTAAATCCCTCTTTGTTGAAAAAGGAAATAAATTAAATAAAAATAAATAAAGTTTTTTTTCTACACATCTTCCTAAGTGGTGGGCTTTTTGCCTCTTAATCATAGCCTTTGATTTTGCCTCTTAATCTCCATCGTCCATTGTTCTTTAAAAGGAAACCTCTCCTCATTTGATAATCAAGATTTTATTCTAATGTTATGCTGTAGGTTTGGAAAGTAATTTTGGAGGAGATTTTGAGCACTTGAGCTTGGATATTGCAACTTCTCTCTTCTTGTCTTCTTCTTTCATACCCCATGGCAATCCATTTAGATTAATTTTGCGCTTGCATATTAGATTAGATTCATGTTTCCTTTCACAGAATAATCATGTATTGTTATCATATAGATTAATTTCATTTCTTGCATTGTTATCATATAGAATAGCTTTCATTTGCATGCATACTTGATGATCATGGAGACTAGCACTCTTTCTTTTCCTCTTTGAAGCGCCCACCGTGGGGCATGATGCTCCTGATTTTCCTTTATTTTATTCAGATTTTCTAATCTTTACATGGTTATTTTATTGAAGTTTTTCAAGCCTAGCCCTTGTGCAGGATGAGTTGAAGACAAAACCTAGGGTTTTTTGAAATATTTGGTCATATCTCCCAAACGGCTTGGCATTTTGGTCTGAATTTTGTTTTTGTAGGTTTGCATTGGGTCAAAGATGTCTTAGTTTGAAAATTAGATTTTTCGGATCATTTTTCCACGATTTATAATTTTTTTATGATTTTTCATGAAAATTTGTTTCTGGTCACAAATCAACAAATTTTTTAGAAAAAATTACATTTATGGAAAGCACTTGGAATTCTACAGGGGGTATGTTCTCTATGTTTTCTGTTTTGATAACAAATAATGGCTTAAAAATCTGATCTTTAAAAACTAGTATGTTTTGATAAATTGGGTCCCTAGGGCACAAATCAAAAAATATTGCTAAAAAAATTACATTTTTGGAAAGCTCTCTTTTTTTAATAGGGGTCTCTTTTCTACATTTAGGGTTTGGGATCCGAATTCATGTCATATAGCTCCAATCTTGTTGACTAGGTCAAAAATTAAAATTAAAAAAAGTCATTTAATGATTAGCTTGCACTTATTTTTTACATGGTTCAATGCATGATGTGAGTTGTCATTTGGATTATTTTTTGGTTATAATTTCTCCTAAAAATTGATTTTCAGATCTAACCCTAGGGTATGTGCAAGATCATGAGGGGCCAAACTATGCCCTTAAGTGGCAATGAAAAATCAGCAAATCAAGGTTAGTCAATTTGACGTGAAAATTTGAACTAGCTATCAACCTAAAACCAAAAATTTGTAAGAATAGAATTCGTAGAAAATTGAATTTAGTTTCTAAACTACTAGGCCTTTTCTGAAAAAAATATTAATATAATTGGTGAAAAGTATAGATTTCAATGCAGTATTACAAAAATTTTAGGAAAAAAATAAGTAGGTGTATGTCTGACCACCTTAATCATGATCAAATGATAATATTTTTTTATAAGATTTTAGATATACATAGTGGACTCATGCCCAGATGTGACGCATATTTTTGTGTAATTTTATTCCAAAAACATAATTAATTATAAATTTTCCGCTACAACATTTTCAGAATAAAAAAACTCCCATGTCTGACCACCTTAACTCATTGAAAACTTTACCAAATTTTTTTAAAAAAAATTCCCTTATAGTAGGCGAAGCATAGAATGTGACGCATTTTTTTGGATTTCAAAAATGTTATACTGTCTGAAAGTTATAGTCATTTTTCAATCAGTATGTAAATCAGCACTTTAGAGGTAACTCAATTAGAAAATAACTGATAATTACTTACCGAATTCGAAATTTGATAGCAATTATATCGATAGAAAGATGATAATCTCCTTAAAATACCCTTTTTGTTTCTTCAATTTTGGGTGAAGAAAAAGTTGTCAGCTACATGGTCGAAGTCTGAAACTCATGGAAACAGGGGAAAAACACATTTTTGCGACATTTGAAGAGTTGACCAAGGGGTCATATGACCCCTTAAGACACACTTGAGTGTTCTAATGTGTCAAAAGGGGTCATGGTGACTTCCTAGGGGTCCTAGTGTGTGATAAGGCATACTAGGACCCCTAGGAAGTCACCATGACCC
>MU214038.1:2615-38024 GCA_018584345.1 Thuja plicata | reverse complement strand
CCAGTCATATTCTTTTTCTTCCTCCACAAGTCCCAAGTCTTTTGGAAGAAACTTGAATGTTCAATACAAGAAAAAGAAGCAATACAAGAATCCATCTAAAAAACAAGATCACCATGTCTCCTCTAATAGACATGGGGGCATAAAGTCAAAAGAGATAACTAAGAAGAAAACTACAAGACAAGTGTGGTTCCAAAATCTATCATTGAAGATATTCTCTCTAAATCATCAAAAAGAAATGAAAAGCCTACAACTATATGATTTCCAAAGTCTCTCTTGAAAGAGTCTCATGTTGAGAAACAAGTGAAGTTGACATTAAAGCTTCCAAAGGCTTCCACTTCATCTTCTTCCAAAAACATTATTTCATTTCATGAGCCTAAACCACAACCTTTGTTATCCATTCACCATATTCCTTCACGTATTCCTTCATTCATATTTCCTCCATCCTCTCGCCACTCTTCAAAGTATGTATTGATGTTGATCTTTCCTTCCTTTCCATCTACCCTTTCACAATCCTTGCATTCACTATCCTTCTACCTTCTATCCTTTTTCTTCATTTGTTTATTCCTCCTATCTTCCAACCTCACTCGCTTTGCATAAAACCTTGTCCTCCATTTTTCTCTTTCATCTTCCTTTCCCTATCAGCATCTTTGAGCATATCATTTTGAATCCTTGGCATATAATGGTTTATCCTTTCAAGGAGCATTATCTAAAAATTTTGCCTTCTTCCAAAAAAATTCAAAAAAAAAAAGAGAGAGAGAAAAAATTAAAGAGAAATAATTTTGTCCTATGGAAAAAACCACTCCCTTGTGGCACCTTGAATAGGTACCATGATCAAAACCTAGCAATCAGGCATCATGCGTAGTTCTTCTACATCTTTCATCCATTCTGTATTCTCTCTTTGATCTTGGCAATGTTGACCTATACATGAACCTTTGGGATATCTTGTGAGCTATCTTACGATGATCTTTCTTTCATTCCTTTCATATTTAGCCTTCATATCTATCTTCCTCCATTCATTTTCGCCTATCGCTATCCTTTTCCCCTTTGGTCTTGATCTAATAAAAAAAAAAAAGAAAGGGTAAAACACTGTTCTATGAAGCCTCTTGACATGTCTACTCCTTTGGACTGTATCCTTTCCTGCTCTTGCATTACGATTTTGTGACTTATCCTATGTTGGCCTTTCATTGCTTGTCCAAATGTGCTTTACATGATGTTTATTTTTCCTAGCTTGGGTACTCTTGAGGAGTTTGTCTTTAAGGATTTCTTCCCTTCATTATCCTTCATTCTCTTGTCTTCCATCTCTTCCATCGGCTTGCTAATCCCTCCTGTCCTCCACCTTGCTAAACATTGGGACTGCACAATGTGATCTTGCTTGAGAGTTTGATGCCCATTCTATCTAGGGGCATCTTTTGTACATAATTATTGATCCTGAAAAAATCCAAAAAATGATATATTGTCAAAAAATTCTAAAAATCAGAAAATTTCCTGGAAAAATGATCATCTTAGTGAAAACCTAGCAATAGGCGCTTTGATGTATCTTCAAAAAATTATATATTCCAAAAATAAAAAAAATAAAAAAATTCAAAAAATTCAAAAAAATAGAAAAAGTGCCTTGGTGAAAACCTGGAAACAGGCACCTTGGTAGCAAAAATTTAAAAAAATTATTAAAAATCTTGAAAAAAATGAAAAAAAAATAAAAAATGAATAAATTGTAATAAAATCCAAGTCATGAAAACCTGAAAATGGGCGCTACTTGAGGCCTTTACACCCATGTTTCTTAGCGTGTGTCCTTGACACCTATGCCTTTCTCCATCATATATTGTCCTTGTTGCCTTGGTATGGAATTGGTCTTTGTCTTTGTCTAGGGGGCATAACTGTGTTAGCTTTGGTCTCTAGGATGCGTTAGTCTTTAGGACATCCTCACAAATGGTGTTTTTTTTCAACACCACCCCAACTGTATTTTTCAATACAACCCTTGACATTGAGTGTTTTTCAACACTTATCGGTTTGCTCTTACCCTATTTTTTCATGTGGTCTTACCTGCTTGCGAGCATTCGATCCTTATCCTCAGAACTCAATATCAGTTAACACACTTAAATTTTTAAACGCAACACTTAATGCTTGAGCTCTGTCATGATCTTTTTTTTGTGTGCTGGCTGTTATTGATTTTTGTTGAGTGTCCTTGTCTCATAAGTCTCTCCGTGATGCATAGGTAGAGGACTTGGGGCATGGGGCATGTTTTTATTTTCTTCCTACTTTATGCTTCACTATTATTGCACAACCATTCTGGTGGTCATCATGGCCTCTATGCCTTGATGCGAGCGTGGTTTTGCTATATTAAATTGTGTAAGCTAACATCATAGTCATCTTGACCTTTATGTCTTTCATTCTTATGTTAGAATCTTTCCACATTCCAATCTGATATAAATCACATTCATATCTTCATAGGTTCACTTGTGACTAGTGATGATTGTGTGATTTTTCTGATGTCCGTTAATAATGGCCCGATGATGAAAATAAGTTCCTTAACATTCTCTAATGAATGATAAACACAAAGTCCTATGTTAAAGTTTCTCTATTGTAAGTACACCTTTGCATTTTAATGTAGCTTGCATTGTTAGACCTCATGTTAGTTTTCATTTTAGGCTGCATTATGAGTTTGAGAGGGTTTCCTTCATCTTTCTTGTGGACTTTTAATCAACTGTGATCACGTTCTAATCTTCATTTCCTTATCTTCTTTCGTGATCTCAATCGAAATTTTCTACCTTAAACAGTTGATTAATTTTGGGACATTCTCTTTCTTAAGGAAAATTCTCTTTCTTCTCTCCATTTCTTTCCACCTCTTCCAAACTTCTACCTTCAATTCAATTTCTCCCCACTTCTTTTCTTCTAATTCAACCTTGGGGCATAATCTTTCATGTTGGATGATCTACCTTGGTTCTGCGATCCTTATATCTTTCATCTTACATCAAGAACCTTATCTTTAGTTCGAATTGATCAAATTTATCAATTTTCTATTTCTCCTCTGTCTCATTTTGATTTTGATCACAAGGGGGTAGTACCTATCAAACTTCAATCCTTGATTCAACTTTATCAATCCTATCAAGCGCTCCGCTTGGGGCAACCTTGCTTGAGATTCTTATCTTGGACATGTCAATTACCTATTTACAAGGGTGTTGACCTTGTCTTTTTCAAACATCTTATCTTTTTCTTGATGTGTTCCCATAAAGATCACATGTCTGGGTTGTTTTGTGATCCCAAAATGATCTCACACTTCAACTGCATTCTTTGACTACATGTGTTCCCATAAAGATCACACATAAGTCAAAGAGGGGCAAATGTATGCACCCTGAAATGGTCTCGCCTGTACTATGGGCCCCCATTTATTAATTTATCAATTTATCAAATTCATGAATGAATGATTTGCAACATTTTCAATTCAAATCAATTTCCTTGATCAAATTGTAATTAATACAATTATTTCAATATTTCCTAAGGTTTGATCATTTCATCAATTATCTTATTTAATTAAAAGAAAACAATTCCTTTTTATTAAATAAAATAATCTTATTTAATTAAAATTCCTTTTTAATTAAATAATCTTATCTTATTTAATTAAAATCTCTCTTAATTAAATAATATTATCTTATTTAATTAAAATATCCCTTTTAATTAAATTAAATAACCTTATTTAATTAAAAGAAAATCCCTCTTTTAATTAAATAAAACCCCCACTTAAATCCCTCTTTGTTGAAAAAGGAAATAAATTAAATAAAAATAAATAAAGTTCTTTTTCTACGCATCTTCCTAAGTGGTGGGTTTTTTGCCTCTTAATCATAGCCTTTGATTTTGCCTCTTAATCATAGCCTTTGATTTTGCCTCTTAATCTCCACCGTCTATTGTTCTTTAAAAAGAAACCTCTTCTTCTCATTTGATAATCAAGATTTTATGCTAATGCTATGCTGGAGGTTTGGAGAGCAGTTTTGGAGGATATTTAATTAAAAGAAAACAATTCCTTCATAAGTTCTCTTCCTTTTATATGTTTTCTTCCCCTTCTCGATGGTTGGAGGAGATTGTCCAGAAGTGGATGGGCCTTCATCTGGTGAAGTCTATGATGACCCTAATGGAGTATCTATTTGGCTAGTCATTCTATTCTTGGGATCCTTGTACCTTGGGTTTGAACCATAATCTACCACAATGCCAGAGGATAGCCTTAACTACAGGATAATCAATGATGCCTTCATCTTCGCCATCATCTAATCCATTGAGGCTGATTTTGCGAAGAGGATGTCATAAGAAGAAACTACCAAGGTGAGGGCCATTGGGGCCTATTATATACAATATGGAACATTCACATACATTCAGGTAGCAGGATCCACTTTGAAGCTGAAGAAGCTGCCCAGGTATCCGTCTGATTAGGTAATCACTATAGAAATGGCTAGGCAGCTAGCAGATGCCTATGAACATATAAAACACAAGAAGAAGCACTGTTAGAATTTCCTTATTTCTTTAGGCCCATACACCCTAATAGACATGAAGGTTAGCAAGTCCTTGGCCTTCAAATGGAAGGATTGTCCACTTCATTTGTATAAAATATCCCGACCCCATTTTGACCCCATAGGCACATACAGTCATATCATTGGCAAGTTCTACACCCATGAACCACATCTTGAAGACCACTGGATAAACTGTGTAGATGACCACGAGGTTAGAATCAGGGACTATTGCAGGATATCCCTTACCCTCACACAACATGCTTTGAAGACCTCAATTCCCCCAAAGGTTTGGGAATATGATTCAAATGAGGTGATGGAGGCCATTTACACTATGGATAAAATATACGACAGGGCCATCATGAATGCAAAAATTGACAAGGATGAGAATGATGACATTGAATTCCAAGCTAGGCATGTGCTCAGAATGACTGAAACATGGATCAAAAGGCCTCATAATATGGATCCCATCCCAATAAATACATTTATGGATCCACCCCATAAGGCGGATAAGAAACATGGAGATAAATCAACCATGCCCAAGTAAAAGAAAGCACCACCGCAGAAACTAGGCATAGTCTATGTCCACGAACATGTGGTAGATTATGGTTCAAACCCAAGGCACAAGGATCCCAAGAATAGAATGACTAGCCAAATAGATCCTCCATTAGGGTCATCATAGACTTCACCAGATGAAGGCCCATCCACTTCTGGACAATCTCCTCCTACCACCAAGAAGGGGAAGAAAACATATAAAAGGAAGAGAACTTATGTGTCTCCACAACTAGAAACCACACAAGAGGAGCCAGAAGAAGAAGAAGAAGAAGAAGAAGAAGGACAAGATCTCATTGGAGGAAAGAGAAGGATACTACCAGGAAACACCAAGACGATCCTAAGGAACAAGATAATCCCTTGGAGGCCTTAGGGTCAGATGAGTTCTAGATGTATGACTTTAAAGGTCTAGCGGGATTTTCAAACCCAGGGCAAGAGACACCATATTATACAATAGGGTATGACACAGGAGCTCCATCATTCTTACAACCCTAGGTGACCCTCACTCCACCTCCCACTCAGTTTACCAATCTAGCATTGAACGTGCCTATTGCAGAGGTAAACTCAAACACTGTCCAAGGGCCTTGAAATCAAGATGCCCCAATACCCCAAGACATAACAAGGGATAAAGACACAGGAGAAACTCCTGCTACCACTCCACCACCTCACATTCTCATTCCACCAACCTCTCTCTCGTCGCCTATTCCTACTCAGCCACCTTTTCTCCCAACTCCAACACCGACTTCACCTCCTTCAACTTCTACTCTGCCACTCACAATGTCAACACATGCTCCACTACCATATGTTCCCTTACCATGCTTCATCCCAACTCCCCAAGATTCAATAAGTATGGAAACTGTGTTGTTCCCCAAAACCACATTAGCGGGCATGACTGGCCTCGATACAAAAGTGTTGATCAGGTCGTTAGGAGAAGAGGGACAAGGAAAGGATGGACATGATAGGGAAACAGAAGAAGAGATGAGGGGAGATGAAAGGGGAGAAGGAAAAGGGAAGGGGGAATGTGAATAGAGAAAGTAACAAGACAAAGGGTCAAAGGAAGAGGTAACTCTGGGATCCCAAATGTTAGCTTCAATCCTCCATGTTACCCCATATGAGCTAGTCACTACATTTAGTAAACCTACTTGGTTTACTAAAGAGATTCAGCTAAGAAAGAGAAATTATACACATGAGGAGGAGGGGGAAGATACAAGTATGGCATCTATAGGGAAGGCCTTCCACCAAATAGAGGTCGTCGTACCCGCAAGGACTATATCTTATGTTATCCAAGACACTAGGGGTCGCTAGAAGGCACAGGTTACAATTCCTTCTACTATCACCTCGCAGACACAAGTGACCCTTGGGGATTACACATTTGAAGAAGTAGATTAGGGGGAACCCACAAGGGAAGGGAGAAAAAAATTGAAATCCTTAGGCCTTAAGCATGCTCTAGGGTTCATAAGCAAGGACAAGGAAACTATAAAATCCTTGACAAAACATAATGAAGCTTTGAAGAAGTTCATTCAAAAAATGGTTGGTCCTATTGATCCAAGTTGTCTGGAGGCCTCATTACAAGCGGTATTAGAAAAAAGGAACACCCCAGACTTGCCGACATGTTTGACCATGTCCTTTATCCAAGCAAGTGCATATTGTAAAGGTGACTTCGAGCAGTATGGAGAAGGGGCCATCAAATGGGTGTTTAAACCTTACAGTGTCATTTTGATCGAAGCTACAAAGTTAATAGACTTGATGGAGGATGAAGACGGCTTAGACTCTAAGATAAACAAATGGCAAGTTTCCCTCCAAGACCTAGAAATAATCAGGAAAAAACATTTCCAGATCTTGCTAAAGATATATGACGACGAAGAGCTCGACAACTTTGAGACCTAGATCAAATGAATGGCCAAGATAATTAAGGTCTATAAAAAATGTCGAGCCTCCATATTGGAAAAGCAGAAGGAGGTATTGAAATGGGTAGAAGAAATAGATTTTTTCTTCACAGGAATTGGCCTTGACTTATACCAGGATGAAGATAAACATATCTTGAGGCCATCAAAAGAAGTGCTCCAACAATTCAAGGATATTCTGGCACGTATCAATACCAAGGAGGCCTTACAACAGTTTTTCTATTTGAAAGAAGAGATGCTAAGGATGTCAGAACATGAAGAGGAGATCTAGCTCTTTGCTTTCTAATTGACTATATTTCAAGAGAAACAAGAATGAAAGTTCAATACGGTAAAAAGGAAAGAGATAAACTATGAGGAAGTGCAAGAAGTCAGACATAGGCTCTGGGCTACACATCCATAAGTCTTCCCCAACTGACTCCTCAGACCTCTTTAGCATTTTGGAGAAGATAGTTGTTAACACTTGGTCATTTTTTCGCAAAGGCTAAAGTTCAGTTTTTGGCATTTTAGCCTTTCGACCCCGTTGGCTAATACAGTTTTTGGCCTCCTGAGTTTTTGGCCTTTTTGGCCTTCGAAGAATTTTTCCCTTTCTGCCTTTTCACCCTTTCATCCTTTGAAAGGGCCAAAACTTTCAAGACCTCCAGAGATAGTTTGACACTTAGCCATTTTGGGTACTTAAAAACTTTAGAGTAGAGGTCGAGGGCCAAAATTCTAAGTGTTTCTAGCGAGATCACCTTTTTGCATATCAGTTGAACTCTAGATCAGATTGATGCTTAACTTGAGTTCATTTTGGAAAGACTAAGGGTCCCCTATCATTTTCCCCCACAAGAATAACCTCCAATTGAAGATTCCAAGGAAGAACTCCAAGAATCAAGAAGAAGACTCCAAGCTCTCATAAGAAGCCCTATCTTCTTTCTCTTTCTTTTCTTGACAAGTTTGATCCCTCTTGCATGGAAAAACTGATTGTAAATGGATTTAAAATCCATGCAAGTTGTTTAATATCAGTTAGCAGTAGTTTATTTTCATCAAAGTTTTAGTTTTAGCTTATGTTCATTAATTTAGACTCTCTTATGCCCTAATTTTGGCATTCATATTTGTAGATCAAAACTCTATATATTTTACTCCAAGGCAAGGTAATAGGGTCGGATTCCTAATGCAATAAAAATCTACATTTGGTGTTTCATTCGTGGTGTGTTAATTTCTGCCATCTATGATAAATTGGTGAATATGTGCATACATTATTCATTATTTTCAAGGAGCCTTTTGTTTTTTTGTGTTTCAAATTCGCATCTACATTAGTTAGAGTTTCTTGTGGTCTACCTACCTTGTTGTGACGAAAGTGTGGAAGGTATCGTCTATTGGGGTTAAAAATAAATCTATCTCGTGGGTGTGCACATCTTGGTGGCTTCACAATTTGATAGATTTTGAATATCTTGCACAATTGAATTCATCCTCTCTCCAAACACTCGCATCCATGGGTATAGAATTTTGAATTTGTCTAATTTGTACATCATGGGTTGGTTCCAAATCTCTCCACCATTCAATTCGCAAGGAAGGATTTACAACATCTTATATCCGTAGGATTTCATTTCAGAAATTTGATTTATTTCTTGTTACCTTTCTCTTTTAATTTTTGTAGTAAATCTGAAAGTAATCATCTTGAAAATACAAAATTGCATTTTTATTTCAAAACACCAATCTTTGTTAAAATGGAAAATACCAAAAAGTACTAAATTTATCTTGCAATTTGATGTCTTGAATGTACCAAAAAAGGCCTCCACGTGAACATTCACATTTATCTTCAACTGAGTAACTAAGTAGGTTGTGACCCAACCCCGGAGAACCTTAGGAATAACTTTGATATTCTTTCAAGAGAGGAAATCAAATCTCGAGATCTTAGCAAGTTTACTTGTGTAAAAACAACACTCAATAGAAGTGGCACTAGAAGGAGGACCTCAAGACTAAAAATTTGGATGACATTAGATCTTTCTCTCCAGAGTGGTTTGAGTGAGTGCTTAGATCATCTCCAAAAAGAGGAGAGTTCCTTGAACTCACTCATCATCATAGAGCTCACAGCGACAAAGGGAAGACAAAGGAGAATTCCTCTCACCATCTTATGAGTCCTGGAATCTACTTGGACAGAAATCTCACATCATTGTCCCAATTATTCCGATAGCCATAAATCAAAATCAGAACTTGCAAAATCAGATTATGCAACAACCTTTCCCAATGGCTTTCTTCACCAACGTGCAAAGCTCACCATTGAATTTTTTTGGGCAACTCCATGAGTTGCCCAAAAATCTAGAAAAAGTTTGCACATGTTTCATATATGGCAAATCAAGGACGGCAAAAGAGAACATTCATGCCTTCAAATAAATTTTCAATCACAAGGAAATCACCCACCAAGATGTCATTTTCCATCTATTACCATACACTTTGGGGGAATTTGCATACAACTTGTACCTTACTTTACCAAGTGGGTCTATCTCAGCATGGAATGAATTTGAAACCAAATTTCTCAATCAATTCAAGTTGTATGTAGATCTGGCCATGACACATCATCAGTTCATAAAAATGAGGAAGGAGCCCAAAACCATGTTCAACCATCATTTCTGAAAATTGCATGAAAAGCTAGAAGCTCCTTATACTATACCAGAGGTTGTTGTCTTACAATTCTACCTCAAAGCTCTGGATCCCTTCACCTCAATTTTCTTAAGAAGGCTTCTCCTGTAGATAGAGACATGATGGAAAAGGTGTACAATGAGGCCATTACATTTACATAGAAAATGTATCTGCAAGAAGGTAACTTCGCATCCATCCCCATCATTAACAACATCACTGACCCATATACATTTTCTGTGAATAATCAAGCTTTGGCCACCCACATACCACTGTTGAATCCAATTCTGGCGCAACCATTTGCAACCCTACCACCATCCATCACCTACCCAGGTTATGAAGCTCATAAGGCAACATTTTTAGAGTATAGAGTTATACCCCAAGCCAAACATGATGCTCTCTTGGCCTCTGAGCTGGATACTGTGAAGAAAACCTTGTCACAACTCACAAGTGAGCTCACTAGGATAAAGTTAAATCCATCCCAGAACCAAGGTGGATACCAATGGACATCTGCTGGTATGAATACCTATCATTGAAATTTGAATTAGAGTTTCAATAGATACAACAACAACAATGCACCAGAGAAACCATTCGGTCAATAGAGGCCCAATAGGCCATGGAACACTCGACCCAACAATGTTAGCATCCCAGCAGACAATGCCAATACTTACAAGACTGTGGAGGCCAATTTTTTTGGGGCCCCAATCTCAAACCAAAGCCATAAAGGATATGGAAGAAACTCCTACAACCACCATACTCAGAATCTAGATGAGCCACATTTTTAGTTCAATACCATGATGTTCAATTCTTACGAATGTAGAAATGGAGAAATTTTGGACGCATATGCAAGGGAAGAAGAGTTCATGTTCCCATTCTAGAAAGAAGGTGAGCTTGAATATTCTAAAGTACATGCCTTCTAAAATGATCACCAAAACTCATATAATCTATGAAGAAGGAAAGAACCCCTCACGGACGGGATACCTCCTAAAAAACACCAAATCCCCTATAACCTCAGGATAGCAATAACCTCATGCCTCCTAAAGGGTCGAATTCTCTTGCAACCCCTCCACCCAACACATTTTCTATTTACATGAATGCAGCATGGTCAAGTGACAAATATAGTGCAGTTGAAGAATTGAAGAAGACTAAATCAAACATATCTATGTTCAAACTGCTGCAAGGTTTCCCCTCTCATAAATAAGCCCTTTTAAAATCTTTGGACCATTCAAAACAAGTTCCATCCACTAATGGTGCAATAGCACCCACATCTAATGTCAATGCTACTGAGGCTTTCCCCACTATGTTCAAAGACAGGATGGAGGTGCCTCCATTCCTACTCATTTTGTGGATGTTTGGAAAGAACTTACACAATTGCTTGATTGATTCAGGGGCTTCGTGCAATGTCATGCCCTTATCAATTTTCCAAAATTTGGGGATGGTCCCCCAAATAACAAACCGAGTAGTTATACAACTGGATAAAACTGAATTCAAAGTAATTGGCGTGCTCAAAGACATACACATTCAGTTATTTTTCAATCCAAGAATACAAGAATATAATTATGTACACATAGTATACATCCTGGAGACTTATGGGATGTTGTTAAGTTGAGAATGGACCAAATGTCTTAGGGGATGGTTGTCCACAAATTTTACTCAGTTGTGGCTACCATGGAGGGAACTAAACAATCAAATCAAGATAGATGTTGAACCCAAATTGAAAAGGATGATCACTGAGTATAATTCTCCTAATGAATTTCTCTTCACACATACTGATTTAGGCACTTATTGGATGGGCGATGTCCTCATGTTTCAGATCTGAGAAGGTAAAGAATTGGACCCCAGTCCTATCCAAGGTGTCCTGGAATTGCACATTGGTGACGAAAACTTCTGAAGTTTCATTAACAGTATGATGGCAAGCTTGAGGCATCTAGGTCATGATGTAGATCCCAACATCTTGTTTCTACCAGGGTACTACCGATTACATTAGGGTAGCCATTCAGAATTTACATTCCCCAGGGCCCAGGAAGCATTGTCATGAGTATTAGCTCAGATCACTCTATCGAAGAGAGTATTGAGGGCCTATAATAAAAGAGGGCAGCCTTGAGGTGGAAGATAAGAGTGACACTTTTCTAGAGGTAGATAGCCCAATTAGACCAGACACTCCAAACCAGAACCAAGATAGTGGGTCAGACTCCGATAACAAAAGCTATACCCTAAGCATACTCAGTGACTGGAGTACTTCAGATGATGGAGCATGTCTGCCCTACAAAGGATTGTTACAAGATAAAGGAAAAGGAGGTGTTGAATTATTTGAGCCCAAAAATATACAAAGGGCAAGGCAAGAAGAATTAAATTTCTCAAATAGTGACGAAGGGAAAGAATAGAAACTCAAGACCATAGTTTTTCCCAAGGGGGCCCCAATCAAGTCAAGCCCTACTAAACAACAGTAGATATGGAAATTACACTTCGACAATTCCAAATGCAAACAAGGAGTAGGAGTGGGGATCAAACTCATAAATCCAAGAGGTAATTCCTTTTATGGTGCATACAAATTACAATTTTAATGCACTAACAATGTTGCAGAATATGAGGCATTAGTTTGTGGGCTCCTCCTGGCTCATGAGAAAGGAATAAAAGAATTAACAATGGAAGGAGATTCACAGTTGGTCATCAAGAAAGTCTACAGCCAATATTCTTGCAATTATAAGAGGCTTTCAGCTTACCAAAATAGGGCATGAGACTTAATCAATGAATTTGAAGCATTCAACATCAAGGCCATCCTATGGAGAAAAAATGTTGTCGCTGATGCCCTAGCAGTATCTGCAAGTTCATTACATCCAATGGAGAATTCTAAGATAAATAAATTATTAGTTAAACTCGTTGCAACCCCGACCATCCCAAAAAACATCACTGACTTCTAGGTCTTCCAAGATGACAAATACATCCTTGAGTTCATCATGTGTGCTGGCGTGTTTGAAAAATAGATCATGGATGAAGAGAAGGAAGAAGAAGAAGCAGTCAACCATGGGGATCTCGATGATCAAGGAATCATAAACCTAAGGATTAATGCCATACCAAAAGGGATGGTAGAGCTAGAAATAATTTTTGACAGTGATGGGACTGCAGTAAGGAGACGCCTAGACATAGCACTTGATGGTAAAGAGAGTGAGACATACAACCTTGGCATGGAAGAAGAACCAAGAGAAGTTCACATCAGTAAAGTGGGTACCAAAGAAGAAAAGGAAAGAATGGTCCAACTCCTCACTAAATATCAATATTTCATAGCTTGGAGCTATGAAGAACTGAAAACCTATGACACCTCGGTCATAGTACACAATATTCCTCTAAAACTAGACTCCAAACCTTTTAGACAGCGCCAATGACCCCTGAACCCTACTATGGAACCATTAATTCAAAAGGAATTCCAGAAGTTACTAGATGCTAGAATCATCTTTCCTATTCGACATTCCACTTGGTTCATGAACTTAGTGCCAGTAAGAAAGAACACTAGGGAGATTAGATTGTGTGTATACTTCCAGAACCTAAACAAGTCCTCTTAGAAGGATAACTACCCTCTCCCATCTCTCGAAGAAGTATTGTAGATAGTCAATGGGTCTCAGATGATGTCTTTCTTAGATAGTTACTTAGGATAAAATCAAGTAATGGTACAAGAAGAGGACAGGCTAAAAATAGCATTCACAAACAAATGGGGAACATTTGGCTACCAACGGATGCCCTTCGATCTGATCAATGTTGGGGCCACTTTCCAAAGTTCAATGGACATAGCCTTCAAGGGGCTAGTGGGAAAGTGCATCATAATTTATATGGATCATCTCATAGTTTTTCAATTCAAAGGGATAACCACATAGATGATCTCAGAAAAAGCCTTCAGAGATGCAAGAAATATGGGATCTCTCTCAATCCCAAGAAATGTGTGTTTGGGGTAACTGAAGGCAAGTTGTTGGGACACATTATTTTGGAAAATGGGATAGTCATAGACCCTGAAAGGGTGGAAGCCATTTTAAAGTTGATGCCACCTCATAGCCACAAAGAACTGAAATATTTCTTTGGGAAGATTAACTTCGTAAGGAAGTTCATCAGCAGCTTCACAGAAATAATAAAGCCATTAAACGACATGCTCAAAAATGATGCTAAGATTGAATGGACTATCCAAGTAAAGAAATATTTTGAGGAAATAAAAAGTGCCATCACCATGGCTCCAGTCCTCATCAGTCCTGACTATACCATCCCCTTCAAGGTCTATTCTTTTGTATCTGAACACTCATGTGCAGGCATCCTAACACAGAAGAAGGACAGTGAAGATGAAAGACCTATAGCCTTCATGATTCTCCCATTTAGGGATGCTAAGATCAGGTACCCCAACTTGGATAAATAATATTTTTCCCTCATCAAAGTCGTAAATAAATTCTAACACTACATCTTGAGGAGCAAAGTCTTTGGGATAGTCCTTGATGCAGTTGTAAGGTCTCTATTGATGCAGAATGAGTTGGGAGAGAGAAGAGGGAAATAGATGGAAATCCTCCAAGAGTTTGACCTAGAGATCTAGCCAATGAAATTAGTAAGAGGAAAAGGCCTGACAAAACTGATCTCCAAAGTTGAAGAAGGTTTGGTATGTCATACCTACACTGATCAAGGTGTTATTGCTAATATATGGTACCAAGACATAGTTTACTGCTTGTTACAAAATCGCTGCTTGGAGGGGATGAATGGTTCATAGAGAAGAGCTCTGAAAATCAAAAGTAGTTCCTACATACTAAATAATGTCCAGTTGTATAAGCACAATTATGAGGGTTTGTACCTCAAGTGTCTGGATAGACTAGAAGAAAAACATGTCCTAGAATATTTCCATGACAAATATGGAGCAGGGCATGGTTCAGCCGAAGCAACTACTCACCAAATCCTGAGAGCAGGATATTTCTGGCCAACAATATTCAAACACTGGTGAACACATGAGATCGTGCCACACTTGCCAAACATGTGCAACCTGGGAGAGAAATCCATCAATGCCCTTACAGCTGGTATATGAGGTACGTCCATTCACCCAATGGGGCTTGGATTTCTTTGGAGTGATTAACCCCTCTTCGTCTATAGGACACAAGTTTATTCTGATAGACACCAATTACTGTACACATTGGATGAGAGCCCAAGCACTAAAAAATTGCACTAGGGAGGTCGTAACCAAGTTCTTAGAGGATCACATCATAACTAGGTTCAAAATTCCATTCTATCTGGTAGGTGACAATGCTCCCTCTTTATCCTTTGCCTCACTCATGCAATGGGGTTTTGAAAACTAGGTAATCCTCAAATTCTCCTTAACTTACTATCCACAAGGCAATGGAATAGTAGATTCTACCAACAAAAACCTGACAACAGTGATCAAACACCTCCTAGAAAGAAATCCTCGGGATTGGTACACACAACTAAAGTATTCCCTATGGACCAGTCGGGTGAGGATCAAGAACACCTTGGGGACATCCCCATACCAAATGGTCTATGGCTTGCAACTAGTTTTCCCTATGAACTTGAAAATCTCAATTTTGAGATTTATGGACCAGTACGTGGGAGGAAAAGATTGAGTAACAATTAGGCTCATGAATCTCCTCAACCTTGAGGATAAATAAACATTGGCCCTGGAGCATGTATCAAAACACCAAGCCATCGTCAAGAGATGGTTCGACAACAGAGCCACCATTAAATCCTTAAAGATCTCTGACATTTTCCTCATGTGGGATAAGGCTAAATAAAATTCGGGCATCGACACCAAATTCCAAAAAGTGTGGAGAGGCCCTTATCAGATAGCAGAGATCTTGGGGGAGAACACTTTTAGGATCAACACTTTAAATGGAGAGTTGACCCCATTGCGATTCAATGGGAAATTCCTCAAACATTATTTTGGGTCCTAAGGGGGACTGCCTTCTATCCCTTGTATCGTATTTATTTTTTTGCTTTCTTTGTTTCCTTCCTTCTTTTTCATCCTTATCATCAGTCTATTCTTCCATCTGTGGTCGTTCCTCCTTTTTTTGGGGCTCTTTTGGCTTTGGGTCCAGTGTGCCTTGGATTCACTCCAAGTTGTTCCTAAATAGGAGCAGAGGTATTTCTTAGCCAAATTCTCCAAGGAAACATATAGTGCAGAGAACACTCCAAAAGACAAAGTGGTGACATATATCATTGGAAGATAGGAAGAGGTTCAAAGCTTGATCATCCTAATCACCAAAACACATTAAGAAATGATACCCAATAATGTTGGTTTCTTGGATGTTTGTTAGTTTTAACTAGCATTAGTGCATGGATTTAGGTACCCAATGATCCTAGAACCCAATTCTAAATGGATGTGAAGGCAGTAGCAAAGAAAAGAAGAGAAAAAGTTGAAGAAAGAAAATAAGAACAAATGAAAATAAAAGTGGCCCGAAGAGGTCACGAGTGTGAGATCCAGGTAGAACAGCCTAATTTCTTTTTAGGTCAATCAAAGAAAAGAAATATGGACATGAAGTCATGGAATAAACTTACATCCAAATTCGGATGCATTTCAGGCACTCATAAGAAAATAAGAACAACTCTCCAAAGAACAGAACTCTCAAGCAAAGGCTACAACCTAGCAGACAAAGCAGACTAGGGTGACTATGACAACCTCTACCGGGGATATGAACACTCGGCTGGTAGTAGAGAAAGTTTATACTTGGGATTCAGGGAAAACTTTTTTGGGGCTATGGACGCCTGACTGACAGCAAAGCACTTTCCGTGAAGCCCTGGTCTACATGGTGAAGGTTGGGAATAGCTGACAAACATTCAGGTTACCGCAATCGAGGGTTAATGAATAAATACACATAAACACATACTAAGGAGACCAGTTTAAACTTTAGAATTGAAATTCATTGGATGATTGTAGACTCCTTTGTCTCTTGGTTTTCATTCTACTACAAAGTTACAGCCAAAAAGAGTCTTGATGGTGAAGAAATGCCTTGGTCATTCCTCCTTTTGTCAGGGATATTTGTTGAGGGTCCATAATACACACTCCATTTTGGTCCTCTGACCATGGGGACCCCCCTCTTTTTTCTATCTTTTGGCCTTTTGAATCTGCCCCTTCCCTGGTTCCTTGCAAGTGGGTCTCATTATGGGCCTGTTGAGCCTAGTCCAAACATTTTTTCAGCCTTTTTTCCCTTTTGGCATTTCAGAGGACCTAGAGTCCTCCGAAACTCTGAAATGGCCAAAAGGCCAAATCCCAACCCTTTTGATGTTTTTGGCCTCCAAAAACACTGAAAGGTTGAAGGACCGAAGCCCGACCCTTTTGGTGTTTTTGGCCTCCCAACACATCGAAAGGCCGAAAGACTGAATCATCAGGCCTTTCAGTATTTTGTACTATGAAACACCAAAATGTGTTGATGTCCTCCATGGGCTATATAAATAATTTGGCCCTAAAAGATGTTCATTCTACATTTTTTCCTCTTGCGTCTTTCGTGCTCCCCATGATTTTTTCATTTTGTCATCCTCACTCCTTGAGGCTTATCGCTCTGCACCTTTGACATTTTTTGTCTCCCTCTTCCACTCCTAGCTCTCAAGAGGTAGGTTTCTTCCTCACCACTTAGTGTTTTTTTCGTTCTTCCCTGTTTAGGTCTAGGGTTTTGCATTTTGGTGTCTGTCTAGTCCAGTGTGTGTTGTACCCCCAGGTCCTTAGGGAATTTACACCCTTGGCCTTGCGGGGGAGGCCTCTCCTTGTCTTGTTAGTTCCTATCCTCATTTGCATTTTCTAGTGAGGGTTTTTTGTTTTTTCTTGTCGCGACCTTCGTCATAGCTTTTCGGCCTCTAAAAGGCCAAAAATTGGGTCAAGTCCTTTGTCACCCAAGTATTCTTCGCATCTTCAGCCTTGTTGGCAATTTAGACCTCTGAGACGTCCAAAACACTGACAATTCTGAATCACTGAAGATGTTGCCTACCTATGGACTTCAGACTTTCAAAGTGCGAGGTTCTATTCATACTTTTGCACCCCAAAAGTCTGAAAGATTTCGTTGCTCAATGACTGCTCTTTCATGCTTTCGGCCTTTTGGGACCTTGAACTAGTTTTCAGTGTTCGAAAGCCCAAAAAGGCCAAAAGTGCAAAATATGCATTATGGCTGCTTGGAGAGTTTTTCTGTTTTTGTTTTCCTAGCTTAATCATTTTTTCTGCTCTTTTAGTTTCCCTTATTTTTCAGTAAAACACTAATACTTGCACCTTCCTTGCAAGAATGCCTGAGAAATGGACTGCACCACTAATGAAATACCTATACAAGGGGAATAACCCCCTTTCAAAGATCAGGAACAAGTACATTAAGATCACTGATACTGACATTGGAAACATAGATTGGGATCAATTCCTGACAAGATATTCCCAACCAACAAGAAAATCTAGAGGACTACACCTCACTAGTCCTCTCAGGCCTACTCAATGTAGTAGCCCACCTAGTTGCTGTCACATCATCTGAGCTAATCATGACCTTGGAAAACCACTACAACCTAGATGAAAGGGTGGTCTAAAATATAGAGCAATACATGGTATTAGTCATAAGACCAAATATCATATTAGAGGTCTTCCATCTTCATAAAGGCATAGACAAGTTCTATGACTTCTTCATCAAAAAGGGAAACAGATGGTTCCAAAATAAGGGAGAGGAGGAATATGAGATTGTCAATGACAACTACCTCAAACAATCCCTTGCAAAAAACAAATTGGATAAAATAGACCTTAGAAGGGGGTATATGAAGGACGATATCCAAGCAGAAGTGACATTACTGAGCAGAGCATATGGACTACCCCAGTCCATCCAACTCAAAGATTTGATGATCCTCGTAGAAAAGGTTAGAGGTCATAAGGCCAGGTTCAATTGGGGAACCATCATCAGTGACAAGTGGAATGAACAGCTGATTGCAGTGAAACATAATCCCAAATTTTATATGAGTACCTACATAGTATACTTATTAGCGGCACGGGTGGACTACCCAGGGCTCACCAAGAGGGGGATCATAAATGATCCAAATGCGTGGCCCCACATTGTATATCCATAGCTAATGAAAAGGGGAAACATGCCATAGGATAGCCCTGACTACATTATAGTCAATGATGCCTTCATCTTCACCATCATCTAATCCATTGAGGGTGATTTTGCAAAGAGGATGTGTTAGGTCTATTGAAAAAAATTTCCAAGCATGTGATTCCTTAGTCTGCTAGCTTCAAGTTAAGGTCATGTGTAAATTTTGAAACCCTTGTTTTTATATCTTCAAGTGTGATTTTTTGTTTTAAACCCTAAAACTTATAGCGGTTTCTAATTTTGTGTTACCTTTTTCATCACTTAAGGTATGTGTCTACCCATGTGTTTATTAAATGGGGATGTGTTCAATAGTTCCTAAGTCTCTAGCACTTTAATATTTCCTAAGTTTGTAAGCCTACAAGTCCTTTATCCATATTAAATCATGTGTCGATCAAGTTCTTTTTGATCCAAAGGTTTTCACATTCCCTTAAGATGAATATTATCAAGATCTATACTTTAAGGCATTTTTACATGATGCCACGTGTATCTCGCAGGTCTGGCTAGAGTTAAAATACAAATCATAAGATCATCGTAGATCCTGTTTGATCCAATGGCCCACGCTTTTCCTTAAGATGAAAGATGAAGGAAGTTAACCTTTGAGGCTTTGCACGGTGGTGCCTAGATTTTTTATGGACATAGACATGCTTATGCAGATAACTGATGAGTATGATAACATAGCTAGAGTAGTCAGGGACAAGAATGGACACATCATGATCAGTGTGACTGCAAAAGAAATCAAAGAAGTTTTTAGGTTGAATGATGAAGATACCCCCATAGATAAGATTGACATCAGTCAGTTCAAAGAAATATATCAAGCTCAAAGGAGCTATTTTAGAGAAGAACCACTGAAGGAATTTTTTAACAAAGGTGGGGACTTGATTATGGTAGGGCCAAACACCCAAGAACCCTTTAAAGTTGATTATTTTACTCCAAAATATAGAGGAGTATATAGGTCTCTTTGTCAAATCTATGGGGATGATGAAGAAAATGAGATGCCAATCCATTATATGTTCATGATGGTCCAGATCTTGCATCCCCATTTAGAAATAATTTTTGATTTTTCTCCATACATTGTAGACCTAATTCATGAGGGTTTGATAGGCATCAAGAACAAAAAAGTTGTCAAACCTTTTGCATGGTACTCCATGTTGATGCACATGTTTTTGTTTAAGGGGCCAGATTACTTTGAGGAAGAGATGAACCTAATGAGAGTCAAGGATGATGAAGATATGTCAATGAAATTATGGAATGCATATATGTCTTGGGATAAGAAATAAGCAAGTTATATCACTTTTGATAGATGTTTTTTTCCCAAAATTAGGGCATTACTATTTTCTGATGATCCTAGAATTCCATTGTCACTATTACAACTCTTGAGACCAAAGGAATATAATCAGGAACTTAATATAGTACATAATTGGGGTGACATTATTCTTTACCCAGTATCAATAGTTCTTAGAGTTTATGGCTTTAGAGGAGTGCCAAATATATTACCTTACAGAGTGTCTGTTAAGATGGGATTAGTAGAAATTATAAGGCAGATTGGAGGTCTACAAGAAGAAGCACTAATAGGAAGATGGAAAAGAACCATTTTCCCCACAATCACAGTTGCCCATCAATTGATCATCACAAAGGGAGGATGGAAACACTTGCAGACATATTTGGACCCTTATAATTTGACTACTACAACATCAAGATGTGCTAATCTAGAAGTATTCAGCAAGGATATGTTTAGGGAGAAGACAAAATGCTTAGTGTTGAACCATTAGTTAAACTTTCCTGAAGATATGATTAGAAATGAATTTGATCTGATAGAGAAAGAGATCAGAAAGGTAAAATGGCTAGCATACAAGAAAAGCCTTGATTTTGTGCAACATTTTGATAATTTGTATGACCCTTTGAAGTATTTTCAGCCATGGGATAAGAAGATTGATTCCTTAATGGTAATGTTTGAAGACATCATGCAGGAACTAAACCAGAAAAAGGATATCATTTTATAAACAGAGCCAAAGAGGGCCAAAGAAATTTTGAGTAGGATAATTCCTACTAGAAGGGTCCCACATAGGGAAGTATGTGGTATACCAAAGGAGAGGATATAGCACAGTCCTACCATGAATTGAAGAGACCCTTGATCCAAAAGGGAAAAGGCCATCAGACTCAAGTACTTAATTAATGCCATCCCCCAAAAGGCAAAGGGTAGAAGGAGAGCCACAACAACAACAACATGAAAACATCTCATCTACTTCCTAATATCCTATGCATATAGATGAGTAGGCTATAACAGAGAAATTGTTACAAATAGGAAATGTTGGACAGATATATGTCATAGTCCAAGAGATGAAAGAGGGAATTCCTAAAGCTCCAAAACATGTTGAACTAGATCTAACACTTGAAAAATATGTTGGGAAAGAGTTAGACCCATTGACACAATAGGCTAGTGACAAGTTTCTCTCTGATGATAATTTTGTTAAAGCTAGAGAATTTTTGCAATTCTTATGGAGAATTCATATCAATGAATTCAAAGATAAATGCCAACAAAAGAAAGAGGCATAGCCTACAAGGAGTAAAGAAGAAATTCAAAAATGAGATAAAACAAGAAATGATATCCAAGTTTGAGAAGAAAACTCCTGAAGAAGGAAGATAATTGGTCAAGAAAGGAGTGTTAATACTTCCAGAATGGGACATAGAAGATGCTATTGTTTTTTATGTTGTGAGAAAGGAAACCAAGACTGTTAATGCTAATGAGGAAGAAGCACAACAAGCATCAAAGGGAGTGAAATTTAGTGAAGATCATGAATCCCTGGTTATGTGGCAAATAAGAAAGAAGAGCCATAAGACAACTGGTGGATATACTTAGGCCGAACATGCAGGTAGCCTCTTGGTAAGAAGAGTTGTAGACACTTTAGAAGTAGAAGAAGCTGGCCTCACTTTGGAATTAGAAAAATTCAGCATGAAAGTGGTTGAAAAGTAGGAAGAAGAGATCAAAAGCCTGAGAACAAAATTTGAGACAGTTACAAAGCCTTATAATGATGAAGTGATAAAATCTATAAAAAAGGATAATAAAATTGCTATCCTAGAAGGAAAACAAACAGCTCAATTTTCTCCTCAATGAATAATTACATAGGGTCCACACGAGCCCTCTTCATATAGTCCAACTATAACTTATCCCCCTTCTCGCATGCCATCAAGTCCTACTACATAGGCAAACCTAGAATTAGAAAGGGAAAGACTAATTGCTAAGAGGACTAAGTTGGAACAGTCAAGAAAAAATGGGATGAAGATTGTGAAACTTTTAAAGAAGCAAAGGCATGGATACAATAAAGGTATGATGATAAAATACATGTCACTTTCATGCAATGTACTCAAGATTTAAGTCCTGCTACCATTTATTTGCAAGGAAAGAAGATTGCCAGCATAATGGATAAATTTAATGCACATAAGGACAAGTGGGATCCAATAATGGATAGATGGAAGGGAAAGATGGAAGAATTGAAATTATTCTATTCTACATCCAAAGGAGAAAATAATGTTGATATTATACTAACTAGCACTTATAAATGCTTTGAATTATTAATGGACTTAGATATCAAGAGGAGCATCAATTTGAGGAAGGTAGAAACTTTGAGGAAGGAATATTCAAAGGATCGTTATGAGATGTTTCCTAATATATTCAAGAAGAATGGGGAAATTAAAAATGAAGCATTGTGGATGAGCCAGATGAATGAGGCATTGGCAACAAGGACCAATAGTGTTATTACTTTGGAAAGCACACTTCTGTTTGTCCAGATTGTTGAAATCATTAGTAAAGCTAGGTCATTATTTGAATTCTGGAAAGAGGAATTTGAGAAAGACAGTGTTAGTTGGAATGAAATCAATATCAAGAAGAATGAAGTCATCATCTTTTCTTGGCCAAGTGATGAGGTGTATACATCCTGGAAGGACAAATATAATGCAGTTTATCAAGGAGAAGGTGATAATGTGTAAAAGACAACAAGTGGAAATGATTCCTAATTTTTTGAATAAGATAGACAAAGGCAAAAGATCTTGCATCAATAATATCAAGGACAATAAATTCCAGATGGCAGTTGTTGAACAACCTTAAAGCAGTTGCAAATACCCAAGCGGTCAGAAGACAAAATACTTTGAATATATTGTAACAAAAGTGGTTATCACTTCACTTGCTATTTTGTCTTTTTCTTGAGTCATTTTTTTTGTCCTCATTCCAATTTATCATTAGATTTTTTCAATCCTATTCTATAAAAGGATTCCCAAGATCATTGGAAGGGGGCTGGAAAATTTGTATTGGAAGCATTTTGTAAGGTTGTACTAGGTAGGTGTGATAATTAGAAATAAAGTTGAAAGATCTCTTGCAGATTATTGAAGAGGTTATCTTTGAATACATCTTGTATACTGGAATATGATTCTCTAAACTTTATACAAAGATCCAGATTCCAATCTCTCATGTGTCATATTGTCTTGTGAGTTATGAATTTTCTGATTCATTAGCAAAGAATTTCTCAGTGTCTATGTACTTATTTGAGAGTTTTTATCAAGGATCAGATTAAATGATTATCTCATTAATACATAGATTCATTTGACATATGCTGGGATTATATGAGTAGTACGAGTTTGGAATATTTTTCTTTATGGCCGATAATCTTTGATGAATATTGATTTCAGTATATTGTATTTGAGTTCGAGAGTAGCCCAATGGATAAAACACTGATCTAAAATTGATAAGTTCTTTATTATTCCATATCTAGTTGCATATTGGTTGTGTTTCTATATAAACAAACATAAAATCCATTAATTCAATATTTGTATAACTTTGTTGTGAGTTCCGATCTCATGCTCCATTTCTTGGTTGGTGTTCAATGGGTAATTATCCAGATATCTAGTATCTCCCAGTTATGTTGAGTTATTGTGAGATTACTTCTTTGATGAATAGCATATAAAAATATTTGAAGTTATTACAAGGTATCCCCCCCTTGGTATAGCAAAACCTAAAGAGTAGAAGTATTGTAAGAGTGCTTGTTAGTTGGTCCTTTTCTTGTATGGAGTAATATTTGGAATTGGCCTCTCTATAAAACTTGTCAGAAGAAGAAGAAGAGGTTGTTGTGTTTTTTTTGCAGCATAAAAAGTAACCAATAGGATGTCAGAAGAAGCAACTACCAAGGTGAGGTCCATTGGAGCCTATTATATATAATTTATAACATTCACATACATCTGGGTAGCAGGATCCAGTTTGAAGCCGAAGAAGCTACCCAGGTATCCGTCTGATTAGGTAATCACTATATAAATGGCTAGGCAGCTAGCAGATGCCTATGAACATATAAAACACAAGAAGAAGCACTGCTAGGATTTCCCTATTTCTTTGGGCCCATACACCCTAAAAGACATGAAGGTTTACAATTCCTTGGCCTTCGAATGGGATGATTGTCCACTTTAGTTGTATAAGATAGTTTGGCCCCATTTTGACCCCATAGGCACATACAACCATATCATTGGAAATTTATACACCCATGAACCACATCTTGAAGACCACTGGATAAACTATGTAGATGACCATGAGGTTAGAATGAGGGACTATTGTAGGATGTCCCTCACCCTCACACAACATGCTTTGAAGACCCCAATTCTCCCAAAGGTTTGGGAATATGATTCAGATGAGGTGATGGAGTCCATTTACACTACGAATAAAATATACAACAGGCCCGTCATGAATGCAAAAATTGACAAGGATGAGAATGATGACATTGAATTCTGAGCTAGGCATGTGCTTAGAACAAATGAAACATGGATAAAAAGGCCTCATAATATGGATCCCATCCCATTAAATACATTGATGGATCTTCCCCATAAGGATGATAAGAAATGTGGAGAGAAATATATCATGCCCAAGTACAAGAAAGAACCACCGCAGAAACCAAGCATGGTCTAGGCCACGAACGTGCGATCGAGTATGGTTCAAACCCAAGGCACAAGGCTCACAAGACTAGAATGAATGGGAAAATAGATCCTCTAGTAGGTTCATCATAGACTTCACCAGATGAAGGCCCATCCACTTATGGACAATGTCCTCCTACCACCAAGAAGGGGAAGAAAACATATAAAAGGAAGAGAACTTTTGTGTCTCCACAACTGGAAACCGTACAAGAGGAGCCAGAAGAAGAAGAAGAGGTACCTCTAATCAAAAGGAAAAGATCTCAGGGGAGGAAAGAGAAGGAGACTACAAGGAAACACCAAGAGTATCCTAAAGAACAAGATAATCCCTTGGAGGCCTTAGGGTCAGATGAGTTCCATATGTTTGACATTAAAGGTCTATAGGGATTTTTAGACCCAGGGAAAGACACACTAGATTATACAATAGGGTATGAAATGGGATCTCCATCACTCTTCTAGCCCCAGGTGACCCTCACTCCACCTCCCACTCAGTTCACCAATCCAGCACCGAATGTGCCTATCACAGAGGTAAACTCAAACACAGACCAAGGGCCTAGAAATCAAGATGCCCCAATAGCCCAAGACATAATAGGGGATAAATCCACTAGAGAAAGTCCCACTACCACTCCACCACCTCACATTCACGTTCCACCAACCTCTCTCCCACCGCCTATTCCTACTCAGCCACCTTTTCTCCCAACTCCAACGCCGACTCCACCTCCTTCAACTTCTACTCTGCCACTCATAATGCCAACACCTATTCCACTACCATCTGTTCACTTACCATGATTCATCCCAACTTCCCAAGAGTCAATAAGAGTGGAAAGTATGTTATTCCCCAAAACCACATTGGTGGGTATGACTGGCCTCGATATAGAAGTGTTGATCAGTTTCTTAGGAGAAGAGGGCCAAGGAAAGGATAGACCAAATAGGCCAATAGAAGAAGAGATTAGGGGAGAAAAAAGAGGAGAAGGAGAAGGGCAGAGGGAATGTGAAAAGGGAAAGGAACAAGATAAAGGGTTAAAGGAAGAGGTAACCTCAGGATTCCAAATCTTAGCTTCAATCATCCATGTTACCCCATATGAGCCAATCACTACATTTAGTAAACCTACTTATTTTACTAAAGAGATTCAGCTAAGAAAGAGAACTTATATAGATAAGGAGGAGGGGGAAGATACAAGTATGGATTCTATAGGGAAGACCTTCCACCAAACATAGGTCATAGTACCTACAAGGACTATATCCTATGTTACCCAAGACACTGGGGGTCACTGGAAGGCACAGGTTTCAATTCCTTCTACTATCACCTCACAAACACAAGTGACCCCTGAGGATTATACATTTGAAGAAGTAGATTAGGGGGAGCCCACAAGGGAAGGGAGAAAAAAAATTGCAGCCTTAGGCCTTAAGCATGATCTAGGGTTCATGAGCAACGATGAGGAAACCATAAAATCCTTGATAGAACAGAATGAAGCTTTGAAGAAGTTCACTCATAAAATGGTTGGTCCTATTGATCCAAGTTGCCTGGAGGCCTCATTACAGGTGGTATTAGAAAAAAGGAACACCCCAAACTTTTTGACAGGTTTGACCCCATCATTTATCCAAGCAAGTGCAAATTGGAAAGGTGACTTCGAGCAGTATGGAGAAGGGGCCATCAAATAGGTGTTTAAACCTTACAGAGTCATTTTGATCAAAGCTAAAAAGTTAATATACTTGATGGAGGATGAAGGAGGCTTAGACTCTGAGATAAAAAAATGGAAAGATGCCCTCCAAGACCTAGAAATAATCAGGAAACAATGTTTCTAAATCTTGGTAAAGATATATGAGGGTGAAGAGCTCGACAACTTCAAGACCTAGATCAAACAGATGGCCAAGATAATTAAGGTCTATAAAAAATTTCAAGCCTCCATATTGGAAAAGAAGAAGGAAGTCTTGGAGTGGGTAGAAGAAATAGATGTTTTCTTCATAGGAATTAGCCTCGACTTATATCGGGATGAAGATAAATATATCTTGCAGCCATCAAAAGAAGTGGTCCAACAATTCAGGGATATTCTTGCAGGTATCAATACCAAGGAGACCTTACAATATTTTTTCTATTTGAAATAAGAGATGCTAAGGATGTTAGAACATGAAGAGGAGATCTAGTTGTTTTCTTTTGAAATGACTATATTTAGAGAGAAGCAAGAATCAAAGTTTAATAAGATAAAAAGGAAAGAGATAAACTATGAGGAAGTGCAAGTAGTCATATAGAGGCTCTAGGATACACATCCAGAAGTCTTCCCCAACTGACTCCTCGAACCTCTTTAGCATTTTGGAGAAGACAGTTTTCAACACTTGGCCATTTTTTCGTAAAGGCTAAAGTTTAGTTTTTGCCATTTCGGCCTTTCAGCCTCATCATCTAATACAATTTTTGGCCTTTTGGCCTCCCAAGTTTTCAGCATTTTTGGCCTTTGAAGCATTTCATCCTTTCGATCTTTTTGGCCTTTCGGCCTCCAAAAGGGCTGAAAATTTCAAACCTCTAGAGATAGTTTGACACTTAGCCATTTTTGGGTACTTAAGAACTTCAGAGTAGAGGTCAGGGGCTGAAATTCTGAGTGTTTCTAGTGAGATCACCTTTTTACATAGCAGTTGAGCTCTAGATCAAATTGATGCTTAACTTGAGTTCATTTTGGAAAGACTAAGGGTCCCCTCTCAATTCTCACTACAAGAAGAACCTCAAGATGAAGATTCCAAGGAAGAACTCCAAGAATCAAGAAGAAGACTCCAAGTTCTTAGAAGAAACCCTCTCTTCTTTCTCTTTCTTTTCTTGACAAGTTTTATCCCTCTTGCATGGAAAAACTGATTGTAAATGGATCTAAAATCCATGCAAGTTGTTTGATATCAGTTAGTAGTAGTTTCTTTTCAGAAAAGTTTCAGTTTTAGCTTATGTTCATTAATTTAGACTCTCTAATGCTGTAATTTTGGCATTTAGAGTTGTAGATCAAAACTCTATATATTGTACTCCAAGGAAAGGTAATAGGGTCAGATTCCTAATGCAATAAAAATATACATTTGGTGCTTCATTCATCGTGTGTTAATTTCTGCCATCTATGATAAATTGGTGAATGTGTGCATACATTGTTCATTATTTTCAAGGAGCCTTTTATTTTGTTGTGTTTTAAATTTGCGTCTACATTAGTTGGAGTTTGTTTTGGTCTACCTACCTTGTTGTGATGAATGCATGGAAGGGATCATCTATTGGGCTTAATGATAAATCTATCTCATAGGTGCGCACATCTTCGTGGCTTCATGATTTGATAAATTTCTAATATCTTGCACGATTGAAATCATCCTCTCTCCAAACGCTTGCATCCATTGGGTATAGAATTATGAATTTGTCTTATTTGTACCTCATGGGTTGGTTCCAAATATCTCCACCATTCAATTTTCAAGGAAGGGTTTACAACAGTTTATGTCCATAGGATTTCATTTTAGCAATTTTCTATATTTCTTGTTACCTTGCTCTTTTAATTCCTGTAGTAAATCTAAAAGTAATCATCTTGAAAATGAAAAATTGCATTTTTATTTCAAAACACCAATCTTTGTTAAAATGTAAAATACCAAAAAGAACTAAAGTTATCTTGCGGTTTGATGTCTTGAACGTACCAGCAAGGCATCCTCAGGAACATTCATAGTTATCTGCATTTGAGTAACCAAGTAGGTTGTGACCTGACCCTGGAGAACCTTGGGAATAACTTTGATATTCTTTCAAGAAAGGAAATCAAATCTCAAGATCCTAGCAAGTGGAATTGTGTAAAAACAACTCTCAACAGTATAATAGTTTCCAGCTATCAGATTCTCATTTAAAGCAGGCATTAATAATGACCATCGAATCACCTTCCACTTGAATATTTTGAGAGCCTCCCATTTTTTCCAAAACAAGACTAGAAAAGAGAGTGTGAGCCTCTGATATATTATTTGTGCCTTGAGGAAGAGGACAAGACTTTATAGCCAGTACAGTACCTTGGTGATCTTGAATGCAAATTAAAATCCTTGATTTCCCTGGATTGCCTCTTGATGACCTGTCAAAGTTAATTTTGACAATCCCTTGTAGAGGAAGAATCCAACAAACTAAAGTTTGTTCATAAGCATTTAGAGGTGATGATTAATGAAACCAAATAATTGGAACCTCAATGCCTTTCCATTCGCAGATAATGGCAGTGTCCTAATTAGACATGACTGGATTGCATTTGAGTTTTGAATGACTAGCATTCACTAATTTTGAAATTGATCTTTCCAATTCTATAAGTACGACTTGAATAGAAGAAGAAACATTTCAAAAAATTATTTTGTTGTGCTCCCACCATATTGCCCATACTACCAATGTCGGTATACATTTCCATAGTCCATAGAATAGGGAGTTTGTGTATAATTCTGGCCATGACTAAAATATATCCCATAGTTTATTGGGGAGAGGAGTGAAGTTATGTATTTTTCCAAGTACAAACCACCAACATTGTTGTGCAAAAGGGCAGTTTAAAAATAAATGATCCACATCTTCATACACTAGATCACACATCCTACAATTAAAAGGTTGCAAGATTTGATATTTATGTATCCGATCACTCGTTAGTGCCCTCTTTTTCAATTCTATCCAAGAAAAGCATTCAGTCTTAGGAAGGGTAACATGATTCCGATAGAATGAGAAGGCATGAGAAGGTGTTGAATTAGCCTCCTTCTACTAAATAAGTTTGTATCCTTCTTTAATATATTATTTTTCATCTTTCCCTGGTGCCCAAAATAGCTTGTCCTCCAATCCTGACAAGTAGACCAATTTTTATGACAAGATTTTTTCCATTTGCTTTTTGTCATGGGGGAGAGGGGTGGTTCATTTGGATCTTTCCAAATTACTTCCCTAGAGAAAAAGCCTATTGGTGAAACATAATCCACTAATTAATGACCCTAGATGTTTTATGTGGATGAGACAATGTCATTTATTGCTTCTAATTTGTGCAAGGGGGTGCACCATTCCACGAGTCCTACCAATACTTAACTTGTTCACCATTATTTACTTCCCAAGAAATATACTCAACTACTATCTCTCTTGAGGATAGCATAAAATCCCAAATGACCGATCCTTTAGGAGATCTAGTAAAGTAAAGATTCTTGATGGACTATTATTGTCTAGATACTTCTTTTGCATAATTTGACACCAAATATTCTACGGTTTGGTGTACATTTTCCATACTAATTTACCCCCAAAAGCTTGATTTCATTTTTGCAAGTCATGAACTCCAGCTCCTCCTAGTTTTTTGACCTGTGCCATGTTGTTTGACAGCATTTTTTTGACAAGTATAATTCTACCTGATAACGATAGCCACCTTTCTTTCAAGGCCACTATTCTTGATTTGATTCGTTCAATGATGGGCATACAGTAACTTGATTTGTTTGCCCCTATGAAAAAAGGAATGCCAAGATATACAAATGGTGGGAAATCAACTGAGAATCCTTGGATATTGATAATTCTATTGGAGAAAATCTGATTGGTGTTGAACAAATAGATTTTTTATTTATGAGGATTAACCTTCTGGCCTGAGGCAAAAGTGTACAAGTCCAGAGTTTGTTTAATTTTCCTGGCTTCATTAACATTGGATGTTCCAAAGAGAAATGTGTCATCTGCAAATAGGGAATGTGTTACTAAAATGTTTGTCTCCCCAATTTTTTCTCTTTGTAAATAACCTAGTGTCTGTTATTTTTGAATATGTCTATTGAAAGTCTCATCCATAAGAATGAAAAGAACTTGTGACAAAGGATCGCCTTGTTGAATCCCTTATGTTGATGAAAAGAAACCCATTGGCACCCCATTAATCAATATTGAAAACCATGCACCCGAAATATAGGCTTTAACCCATTTGCACCACCCTTTTGCAATTCCAAATTTATGCAATACTTGAAATAAAAAGCTGCAACATACTCTGTCATATGCCTTCATCATGTCCAATTTGATGACAAAGTTTGAAGATTTATTATAGTTGATTGAATGAAGGGTTTCATGAGTCACTAATACCCCTTCCATTTTTTCCTAACCAAGGACAAATCCTCCTTGTGGCTATGATACAAGACTTGGGATTAGATAGTGCAATCTCAAATATATTGCCTTTGTAATTATCTTATAAATAGTATTGCATAAAGAGATTGGGAAAAATTCTACAAAATTTTTGGGTGACTTTATTTTAGTTATTATAGCTATGTTAGTAGTATTGAATTATTTAAGCATGGATTTACTTTTCCTAGATTCTTCTATAAAACCCATCAAATCCCAGCCAATAAAATCCCAACAAGCTTGAAAGAATAGTGTTATAAATCCATCTTGGCCAGGTGCTTTATCTGGTGGTAATGAGAAGACTACCTTCCTAAGTTCCTAAATTGTAAAAGGAGACATTAATCCCAAGTTATCATATTCTGTCAGTATTGTAGGAATAGCATCAAGCAAGTCGAGAAGAGGGGGATCCACTGGTCTAGGCAGATTAGGTGGAGAAAGCATATTTTTAAAGTACCTTATTCCTTCCTCACTTATACCTTGAGCATCTGATATCAGGTTACCAGTGTTTGCACTATTAACAAAAAATATCTGGTTTGTTGTTTCTTTCTGTTTTGCTGAAGCATGAAAATATTTTGTATTTTTATCTCCCTTTCTCAACCATAGTTCCCGTGATTTTTGTCTCCAACATTTCTCTTCTCTACTGCATAATTCTTTCCATTCTAACTGTAAAGTTTTTTTACTATCATAAGTGTCCTTATCCATACCTTTTTAATGATCTTATCAAGAATGCTTTCCAATTGTTGTATAACAGTCTCTTTCTCTTTGAAAATATTTTTGAACACCACTTCATTCCATTTTTTGATCTACGTCTTGGTGTACTTCAATTTAGCAGCAAATTAATGCATTTAAGTTCCATTATTGTAAGGTGCACTGGCCCACCATTGTCTAATTAGAGGAAGGAAGGTTGGATGATGAAGCCACATCCTTTCAAACTTAAAGGTTGGATTTTTCTAGTAACCCCTGATTCATCAATAGGAATCCAACTCACATATAAATGGGGAAATGGTCTAACCCTGGTCGAGGCATAATGCAGAGTGGAGAGTGATATTTGTTAACTTCCAATATTGAGATATAAGAAATATGTCTAGTATAATTTCTATCTGTGCAAAATTATCATGCTTATTTGTCCAGGTAAATGATCCATTAGTAGGCTCTATATCCATTATATTGTTATCTGCTACAAAGCTGGAGAAATCTTGAATAGTTTTTGGCAGAGGTAAAATTCCGCCTATCTTTTCTGACATTTTCAAAATAGCATTAAAATCACCACCCAATATTATGTATTGATCATTTTTAAGTTGAATCATGTGAGTTAGTTCCATCCACACTCTTTGTTTATCCAATGATGTCGTGGGTCCCTAGACATTAAACAATATAAAAGATGTATCAAAAATAGTCATTTTTAGTAGTTTCCAATTGTCACTCTGAATTAAGATTTTCCCTTGCACAGATTTGGCATCCCAAAATACTGAAATACCCCCTGAAGCACCATTCCCCAGTCTATGTGCTGATTTCCAGTTTGACCATTTCTCAATTGTTAATTCGTAAGCTTCATGAGACATCTTAGTTTCTTGAAGTAAAATAATATCTACTTGTATAGAATCAAGCTCTTGCTTAATTCTTCATATTTTTTTAGAGTCATTTAAGCCTCTGATATTCCATGAAGAAATATTCATTTCTGACAAGGAGAACCCCTGGTTCTCCTTGTCAATCTTTTAGCAGGAGTAAATTTTCCATCCAATGTTGATTGGATACCTACTGAAATTTATTCTTTAATTTTTGTGCCCTTTGGCTTTCTTCCCCTCTTCTTGGGCATTAGCTTACCCTAAAATTTTTGGTTAGGGGTCTGTTCAATTGATAATATTAGATTATGGTCATATTCAGTCATTGGAGTATTTTTCCCTATACTATGCATTTCCTTCTCACCATGTTGTTGTTGATCATCCTGATTTCTTTCCTGCTCTAGTTCCATAGCACTATTAATCTGCACCCATTCCCTTATCTTCTTGGAGTCTTCAATATCTAATTCAAATACCTCACCTTCATCTAACCTATTGTCTTGAACATTCTTATCCATATGCAGGTCATATAAGAGATCCTGATCAATTCCAAAGTCCACTTGTTTATCCTTGTTGAAATCATAGACTTTTGTTAAGCACCTTTGGGACTCTGTTGATACCATGCTTCTATGATCTTTATAAATTAGTTGTGCATTAACTTGTATAAGTGTGGGGATCTTCTCTAAATTTACTTGAATTCCTTGTACTACATGAATGTCTGTTATATCATAAACCTTCTCTACTTCACCTGTCAATCCTAATAGGATTTCGTTCCTTTGTTTCTGATTTTTGCTTAAATTTTGTTGATTCTGATTTTTGGTTGTATCGTTTTTGTCTTGAGTGTCTTGCTCAACTTCGAAGAGAAATCCCTTTTCTTATACATTTTCATAAATCATTTTGGTGGCCAAATTTTTAATCATCTGCTCTGATACCTTTTTTTCATTAAGTTCATCCATAACTTTCTTGTTGAGTGCATCCTACATATTATTTATGGTAATCGGTTGGTCATGAAACATTAGTTGTTGAACAATGTTATCTATCTTAGAAGAGGGTGTCTCTGACTATTCCCCTATAATATATCCTGATACTAAATGAGAAACCCATGGGGCATTCTTCAAGTTGTTCTTTTGCACAGGCATGCTTCTTAGGTAATGGGAGAAGAAGTTGAGAAAATTGTAAAATGTAAATAGAATCTCCAAGTAAACAATAATTGTTCTTGATGATAGTGGGGTCAATTATGTATTAATAATCTCCTCCTTTTTTGTCTAGGATTATGAATTGTACAATCAGTAGGATTCAAGCAATGATCCTCACATACCATTTCCTTTGATTGTGCCGACTTCGAACACTGTGTGTTGAAGTGGCCTAATTTATGTTGATACTTGTGGATAGTCTAATTATCCTGCAACCCAATTCTTTGGTTCCGAACACCCCATTTTGACTTAATCTTGATCTGGCTTGGTACAACCTTTAAGGGGTCAAGAAGAACATAAACCCTGATGTGACAATGTGGGTGCTCAAAAGGGATGAGGTCATTTTTAACAAAAATGCCAATTTTATTGGCAAGAATTTCAAAAATCTCTAGATCTCTATATTCTAAAGGCAGTAAAGGTAGTGATATACAATAAGGGAAAAAACAACACTCATTCTGATCAGGTTTAAAATCAGGAGTCCATACTCTGGTAAATAAACCTGATCCTTTATAGAACCACCTTTGTGTCTGTGGATAGCATCCCTTTTTAAGTTGTCTCAAACAAAGCTACAAAAAATCCTAACTCTGATTCCAGTAAAAAGATGTCTGCTAACCCAACCCAGTTTTCAAAGGCCCAATCATGACTATCAGAAAATAATAATTCATGATTTGAAAACTTACCAATAATCACTAAGCATCGTAAGGTTCCGATGTGGTTCTGCAAGACGTATTATGGGAGAGTAATATTTAATATGATCTGAGATTCATGCATCATGTTGGTTTCTTCCACTCTCTATTGGATTGTACCTTCAGGAGGATCATCTATTATCTGACTGTTAGAAACACTGAGAGGGGGGGGATGAATCAGTGTTTATCTATTAATTATATTTCAGCCAATTAAACATATATCAAATGTGCATCCAAAGAAACATAACACAAGAACACATAACACATGATATGATTACGGAGAACCTTGATCAGAGGAAAACTCTGATGGGGATTAGTACCCACAAGATATTGTACTAGGTATAATGAACCTGTTAAAGTTCCTTTGCCCTGTTAGAAGCATTCTTTACAAATTAAGTACAATGACCTGGTTAAAGGTTTGACCCTTTTAGGAGTCTTTTAAAAAACCTTGTTAAAGGTATATGGCTCACTTCCCAGTAAGATGAAGGCTACAACCCTCTAAATGTTGATATGCACTATATCAAAATGAACTGCTGTGATGACACTATTGTCTGATCAGTTCTGTGTATGTGTGAATTCTCTTACTCTCTTAAAGAGCTATATCATCTATTGAATTCATATTACTATCCCTCTATAACTTCCTCTTGCATAATAATCAACACTTGTAACATATCTTTACATTACATACTTATATCTTCAAATCCGAATAGGCGCGACCCAAAACAAATCACTAGTCGGCCCTAAAACAAAATATACAACACTTATAAACAAGTTGGCCTAAGCGTGTTTACTAAAACATTAATTACATTAATACAAACTTATAACTAAAGGTGCTTAGCCATTACATTACAAAAACATTCACGCTGATCAAAACTGTAGTCGGCTTCCATGCTCTGTTTCCTGGATGCAGGTCTACTAATCTATCTGTAAATTTTCTATACTGATGTTCCATACTCTATGCATCTAGATCTAGCATGTATATACACCATAGAGTATATACCTAAGCACACATGTTCTGGTGTGATCTCTAACATGTGCACTGATGTGCTGATCTTTGTATGTGTCTGTCTGCTCTATTTTCACACTTAGTCATTTTCCTTTCATGACAGAACTTAAGTATGACTTTTTTTCCATGATTGAAAACACAAAATAATTCATGCTTCCTCAATAAGTCAACTTTCCAACAATCTCCCCCTTTGTCATTTATGTCAACAAAGGAATGTGGCTAAGTTACTCAAAATGACTTCATACAAAAATGACTGTATATCATAATACTTAATGATATATACATATATACTTCT
>MU214035.1:259667-296826 GCA_018584345.1 Thuja plicata | reverse complement strand
AAGTAGAAAAATAAGTGATTTGAAACAATAGATTTTTACTTACAGAAAGTGTTCAACTATCAAATTTCCAATTCTAAAATTCTGATAAAGGATTTTAGAATGTGTGATCTAAAACATTAATACACAATAAATATAGAAACAACACTAAATAACAAGAAGAAATAGGAGGAAACCAGACAATTGCAAACTTGAAATGCACCTGAAAAAAACCATCTTGCCGACACGCCGATCGAATTGCATCAATGACCAAATGCCTATTTGGTCACTCAAGATGACCTAAATCTAGTACTGAAATATTCTCTAAGTAAGCTACTTCATTTAACCGTGGCCTCTCTGTTGGAGGTCTGATATAATCCTTTGGAATTTGAAGACAACGACTGATATCAGAAAACATGACTGACCTTTTGGAAATGCTTCTCTCTTCCCTCAATATCACCTTCCTTGCTAACAACTGCTTTGCCATATCTTTTTGAAGGGCAGTGTTTGTTGTTAGATGTATGAAGTTTCGCAGATTGTGATGTATATCTAGAGAAAAAACATATTAGAACAACAAAACGGTGGAACTCTGATTCACAAGTCTTTAATTGGGAAACGTGGTATATTTTAGCTTTTACCCCCGTTTTCATATATCTGCCGACTAGCTAGGAAAGGAGAGTTGTAAACGTGTCTTTTCAGCGGCAAAGGAACCAATTATAAATATCGTATTTAATAATACAGTAGAACAATAATTTTGCAGAGTACAAGATCGAGTCCTGACGTCAGCGATAACC
Organism: Thuja plicata; assembly: GCA_018584345.1. Classification (NCBI taxonomy): domain Eukaryota; kingdom Viridiplantae; phylum Streptophyta; class Pinopsida; order Cupressales; family Cupressaceae; genus Thuja; species Thuja plicata. The sequence continues at coordinate 296,056 of MU214035.1, read as the reverse complement.
TCAATGCATTCATGTCACGCAATGACGTATAGGAATATGACGTCTTAAGAAGTCGGTGGCCCATAACACTCGACTACTTCCTAGTGCGGTCTCTATCACCTTTCTCCAAGCCGGTCACACTCTCCTATCGCTACCCGTGACTATGCACAGAAAACATTTGAACCAATTAACAATTAAAGAACCACTGACTTTGTTTTTTAATTTAATTAATAAATGGTAAAAAAAGATCACATGAGGTGCAATTTTTATGCTTCATAGATGCTACACCTATCCCTCATATCTCATATTGAATCTTTCCTTTTATTTTTAAACAGTTTTTTTATGTTTCTATATGTTTCTATTTGGCAGGATTTGATTTTGTAGTATTTGAGTTCATATATGATATAAGAGTTAGGAATTTATGTTTTTTCATAAGTCATTTATTAGAATTCAAGGTAATCTTTCAAGATGTCTTTCACTCACTCCTGATTGTTGCATTTTTCATTTTTCACTTTTCTAATTCTCACGCGAGATTGTCTTCTATTGTAGATATACTTTAGTTGGATTTGGTGGTGGATCTTTCATCTCTAAGTGGTGGTTTTCCTCGACATGTCATTGGTCATGTAGTATTTGTGGTTGGGGCTTTGACTGTGGGAGCCCCTAAGCTAGATGCTCTTGCTTTGTGTCCCTAGCTATTTTTTCTCTTGAAATGGATGGGACCCCCTCCCCTAAGAAGTTGGTTGTTGTTGCTCCCCATGGGTCCTCTAGTTCCATTCATCGTACATCCTATGCAAATATGTTAAGGAAAATCTTGCCCACTGCTAACTAATGTAGCTGGGGATGTTGCTTCTAGGAAAATGAAGGGTTGTGTCAAGTCTACAGTCCCTTGTACTTCTACTATTTCATGATTCCTTAGGGAAAATGAGTGCTAAAATGTGAGGATTATTTTTCTAAGCAAGGCTAAATCCTTCTTTTTTTGGCATTCTCTTCTTGATTTGTGTTGTTGGATTCAAGTTGTTTGCCCTCCTCTAGTTGAGGATAAAATGGAGGTTTACCATTTTTCCAGAGGATTCTTTGTGGTGTGCTTCGATTTTGAGCATGATCAATAAATTGTGCTAGACAGTGGGCCTTAGAAGTGGGATTTGCATCCCCTCTTTGTGTGCCTTTGTGTTTCTTCCTTTAATCCTTTGAAATATTCAATTGATATTTTGCATGTGTGGGTAAGGTTTTCGTATGCTCGCCTTCATTTCTTGTTTGATGAGTCATTTAAGACAATTGGTACTACTTTAGGTATATTCTTAATGTTAAACTCAGTGACTGAAGTCCTTAGTGACACTTCATTTGCTCACATTCTAATTGAGGTTGATATTTCAAAAGCTTTTCTTAGAGAGGCCATTATATTGGTTAATGATAGATCTTGGTGGTCGTTGGAAGACTATGAAGGAATTCTCTTTCATTATAAGCACTGGTTTGCTACCACGTATTGGTTTTCTAAGTGTTCTTATTATTATTTTAGGCATTTCTCCTCAAAGTTGTGGAAAAATTTTGTTTGTGACCACCTTACTATTTTTCCTAATTGATGCTTTTGAGGATGATGTTATTTTAGAAGATTCAAAACCAACCACTCAAGTTTCTTATCCTCCTAGTTCACTTGATATACCTAAGGATTAGGGGTCATCTCTTCCTCCTATTTATTTTTCTCATATGATCCATTTTGATATTGATTTATCTCCTAGTGTTATTTGCTAATCCAAATCATATCTTGACAATAAAATGAGTTGTGTCAAGTATGTTGTTTTCCACCTAATGTTCACCAAACGAAGTCACCTTTAAAAATATTATTTGAGGTTCATAATGGTTTCAAGGTTCTTCTATTCTCTTTTGGTAATTATGTTTTCCCTAATACTATGTTTCTTGTTGGTAATGGTGTTGCGCGTAATGTTGTTTACCCACATTTTGCTAGAGGCTGGCATTTCTCTAATTGTTATTAAGAATCTACCTAAAGAGTTGTTCAATGAAAGAATAAATATCTCACTAATAAGTCCTCAACAATCACAAAGCTCTATTTATAAATATGATGTAACCTATTTGCCTCTAGCTCTGTTGTTTCTTTGTTGGTTTCTTTTCTTTGTTGTTTATGTGACCTATTTTTTCCAGTTCTAGTTTTGGATGACTTACATGTTAGGTTTGTAATGGGTTAGGACCTTCCCCACTTATTTTAATAAAAATAGTCATTTATATAATATTTATTATATTTAGCACCTGATATTTATTTGTTAATAAGTTATTCATCTTAGTACTAATTTGAGTTACATGCATATGATTATGGACTTTTGTCTAAGAGTAAGCAGTAGAACTAAGATGGGTGACCTTATATGAAGGTACACTGTTGACAACCATTGTGCTAAATGGACCATACATAATCATTAAAAATAGATTCTTTTGAACTAATATTTATGAAATATGGATCAATGAGACTAAATCAAAAACTACATAGTTGAATCTTAATAAAAACATCACAATATTTGACAAAATGCCATAAAAGACACTTATTTGATACTTGGAAATGTCCTATCGTGCCCATGAACATTTGACCAAAATAGTGAATAAATTTTTAAATGTTAATTCACTACTTTTGTTGGAAAACTTTAGATATCACTACATGCCAACATGCAAAAATAGTGGATAAATTTGATGTACCACTTAAAGTAGCATCTAATCAAACATTAAATTATACACAACAATAATTCTTGTTATACTTAATTAAATGTTGTTTATTAATAAAGTTTATCCAACTAGTTTGTTTGAAAAAGTGTTCCCAACATAATTTAATTCTCTCATAAGAATTATATTTAGTACTTCTATTTCGTATGGAAAGCAAAAGAAAGAACCAAAAAGGGTTTCCCAAATCCAAGGGAAATCTAAATTATGGTTGAAGGTAGAAGTGCATGCCCCTAATATGCATTTAATTAGGCATTCTAGATCGACATTTTTTTATACTTGACATATATTTGGATTGATAACTCTTAATAATAACCAATGGGGCTTCACTTAGTGAACCTAAATCATAGCATGCGCATTCGTAGCATAATAAAGAATCCCCCTTTTTTCAAAACATACTGCCGCAAATTCCTTTTTGTCACCCCCCTCCAATACCCACCAAATACTCAACACACTCATTTTCCTATAAAAACCCCGAGCCCCAGCCCCCAGAAAAACCCCTCCCCCCTTATTTAGGAAATTTATTGCCCTCTTTTTTTCCCATTTTAAAGCCCCCAATATGAATGCAGATGGTATAGTATTGCCTCTTCGGTGAAGACCATGTGATAGGAACTACTAGATGTTGGAAATAAGCTCCACATACATTAACAATCGACTAGCCAACAAAGGATAGTATCTTAGTTGGTAGAGCACTTTAGTAGAAAATGGAGGTGTAAATGAGCAATAGCTCAACATGTGGTATCAAAGCCAAGCTAGGATCCTCAAGCACCTAGAGTGTGGCTTAAGGGGGGTATTTGTTAGCAAGAAAATAGAGACAAGTCTAGAGAAATTTTTTAATATGACCATTAGAAGTTTCCATAACATAATATCCATAATGTAGAATGTACTTTTGGTATAACATATAAGGGTCACATCCCATGTAAATATAAGTATATTATGAGATGTATTCACCAGTAGAAAAATATTAAGTAGAATATGTGTGAGGAAGAAGAATATAATATAGAATAGTGAGTTTGATAAAGTGAATGTGTAAAGGAGATATAAGAAATATAATTTATGAGTGGTGATAATGAATACTTTGGGTTTTTTATTTGAATATAATTATTTATTTTCCTCAATAGGACTGAGTCCATGATAAGAAGACTAAAACACCATAAATTTTTAGAGTAAAGAACTTCAATATTCAACCTTCAAGTTTCTAGTGCTAACATTGGTTCCATTCTTAGGACTCTAGCTAGGCCATGTTGAACTTTATTTAGAAATTTTCAAATTTATACTCATACTATATTGAGAACAAAATGGAGGTGCATAGCATCATTGTTGAACTAGCTGATTAACTTAGAGGGGGGCTGAATCTATTATACCCACACAACTTATAAAAAAATTCTCTATCTATAAACTATTAGAAAATAGTAATAACAACTTGTGATCTTTCGGTTAAGCTCATAAAAAATCCATAGAAAATGTAAACATGTAAGCATACGAACACTGACACAATGAACACCAAGATTTACGTGGAAAACCCAAACTGGGAAATTGCACGAAGAAGATAATTCTCATGAAATGTAAACATTGGTTAAGGTGATTTGTACAAAGGCTAGCTACCTGTTGTGCTCAATGTAGGCAAGGTGCACTACGAGTCAGGCTAACTACCCTTAAATATGAAAAAGACTCACTGCCAATACAAAGAGGCTCACGGACAATACAAAGAGGCTCACGACCAATACAAAGACTCTCATTGCCAATACAAAGAGGCCCATTGCCAAATTATTTGAAATAAAATTGTATCCACCACCGAGATCACTTCCATCAACAATCTATTACATGCATCACCAACAACACGTAGACCTCCAGAAATATATTCACAATCATTTTTCATACAAGAAAAACATAAGCCACATGAGAAAGATGAATCCTCTCTTCTTATAATTCTTGATACCATCAACCATGTCAACCAAATGTAATTTGAAATAGGTCGCGCCAAGACATTCATGTGGTCATAAGGAATGAAATATAGATTACCTCGACCAATACAATTTTCCTCACACATGCTAACACACAACACCATTTGCAAAGCCATTGGTTCCAATGGAAATGATGAACATGTTACATAACAATGACCTGGACCTAAATACAAATGAACACGCTCCAGATATGATTGGCCCAAAAAATCGATCAACTAAATATTGCACACAACGTAGAACCACCATCTAAAGTGAAATCCATTAGTGAACACTTCTATCGAGATACACATCCTATCGGTACAAAAATTGATACAACTAGAACATGAAAATGTAAACAATATGTTAACATCAATGAGAACCATTAATGAAAGCAACAAGAATAGGATCAAATTCACATTCTAACAATCTCCCCCTTTGTCATTGATGGAAACATTCATTTGTAACAAAGAAAATAACTCCAAATCATATCAACAACAAGGTTCTCATCTTCTTTGACCTTCTCCCCATTTGAAAAAATTTACAAGGTGTAAACTCCCCCTAAAAACTCACTTTTCTCCCCCTGAGAGGAATCCTTCAGGCACCGATCCAAAAAGGAATAATTGTGAAACATGCTAGAAAAATGCACACACCGATGCATTCTAGTGAATGTTAGGAAGGGGAAGAACACCAAGCTTACCTCTCAGATACTCAAAAGTATCCTTGCACAAATGTTTAATGTATATATCTTCTATTTGCTCCTTTGTGAGTACATACTCAATCTTTACTTCACCATCCATCACCTTCTCTCTTATAAAATGATACCTCATAGATATATGCTTTGTTCTGCAATGATGTATTGGATTCTTTGACATGGTTATTGCACTCATATTATCAAACATGATTGAAATTGGTTCTTTAAATGTAACTCCTATATCCTTCAAAGTTTGTTTCATCCATAATACATGAGCACAACATGAGGATGTTACAATGTATTCTGATTAAGCAGTTGATAAAGTTGCAAAATCCTGCTTCTTGCTTGACCAAGGAACTAACCGGAAGCCAAGAAAGTAAGCTCCACAATTGGTACTTCTTCGGTTTACCAAAAATATTCCCAATCTACATTGGTATAAGTTGTCAGTGTCAAATATGGACCTTTTAGATACCACAAACCAAAATATTGTGTTCCTTTCAAATATATGAAGATCCCTTTTACCACCATAACATGTGATTCTTTATGTTCTTGCTAAAATTTGGCTCTCAGACACACTACATACATAATATCTGGTCTAGTAATAGTCAAGTACAACAATCCACCAATCATTGATCTGTATTTAGATGCATCTTCTTTTGGTGCCTCATCTTCCTTAGTAATATTATAAGTATTAATAATTGGAGTACATACCAGTTTGGAATTCTCCAACTAGAAATTATTTAACAATTCCTAAACACACATAGACTGAGAAATGAAAATACCCTTTTTTTATGATTCACTTGCAATCCAAGAAAAAAATTCAACTCTCCTGTCATAGACATCTCAAACTCATTATGCATCACTTCTACAAATCTTTTGCAAAAATCATCCTTGCCACTAAAAATAATATCATCAACATACACAACAACAATCAGAATCTAATCAGAATATTTTTTGTAATATAGATTAAATTGTCAGTAGATATTTTTAAAACTTCTATCCAAAAATATATATGTCCAGTCTACTAAAAAAGGCTCTCGGTGCATGCTTCAACCAGCATAGTGCCTTCTTTTGTCTACATACTTCTTCTTGTTCTTCTTTTGATCTTAAACCTTCTGGTTTCTTAATGTGAACTTCTTCCTTCAGTTCTCCATTCAAAAATGTTGACTTCACATCTAACATATAGCCCTTAAAATCCTTATGTTCTACAAATGCCCAAAATGTTCTGATCACCTCCATTCGAGCAACAAGAGCATAAGTCTCCTCAAATTCAATTCCTTTAATATGAGTATATACTTTGCAAACTAGTACTTTTTTCTTATCACTTTACAATTTTCATTCAACTTTTTTTGGTACACCCACTTAGTACTGATCACATTCTTATCTGTCAGTCTAGGCACAAGTTCCCAAATCTGATTCTTCTCAATTTGATCAGGTTATTTCTTCATAGAATTTACCCAATTCAAATCATTGCATGCTTCTGCTACAGATTCAGGTTAAACTTCCAAAAGTAGACACAACAAAGCATGATCTTGTTTTTCTCTACTTATGGTAACAAATCCTCTATTAGTAGCACCAATAATATGATTCTCAGAATGATTTCTTTGTGCATACCTTGGTTTCTTAAATGTATATGTTAGTGTCAACTAATTCTAATGTAGGAGCATCTCAAATTTTCTCGGTAACTGCTTTGCAAAGTTCTTGCAATGTTGCTCATTTTTTGTGTTGGCCAAGGGACCCGGTCGCTGAAGAGGGCTCAGTCTCTTTTAGGTGCATTTTTTGCCAAGGAAATCAGTCACTAAAAGGCTCATCACATATTGGTGCTCGGATTTGATGTCTGGTGCTCGACAGTTTTGGCTTTCCAACTAGTGTTCTAACGGATCTAGGAGGTTGACCTAATGGATGTAGCGTGTGATTGTGACGTGGATCGATCATGGGGATTTGTGTGGACCTATTTGGGTCTTGAATCTTTATCCTATGTGCATTTAGTGGATTGGAATGGCTGACAGGGTCATTTAATATTTTTTACAGGCCGACTTGTGGCTTGAATATGTATTTAATGTAAGGGTTTATTTGCAACAGGTCAACTTGTGGCCATGCTAGTATTTAAGGAGGTTTAGGGTAGAGTGTTAGTGGTAGGTAATTTGTAAGTAGTAGGTGGAAAGTTGTAAGTGGGAGATCAAAGGAGATCAGATTAGAGGATCTGAGTATTGGGTTTAAATTTGGTGGAAGATACCTTGGTCGACTAGTAGCATGTTGGCTTAGGAAATAAGAAGGTTGTCTAGTGCCTTGTGAGCACAAGTTTAGATTTTGTCTTAGAGTTCCTACTAGGTTCCTCTATGTGGTGTGTCACAAATATGGACTAGTTAAGGAGGTGATCTGAAACTGGAAAAAGATCTATGCTAGATCTTGGATTTATATCTTTGTAATTGGTTGTAACTAGGAAGGCCTTACAGCCCGACACATTGAATGTAATTGATGTTTTATGGAAATAGATCTCATATGTTGATTGTATTTCTGTGTTGCTGGTTTTTTCTGTTGTTGTTGGTTTGGGGATCCTTGTTTGGACTATCTAGTCTTGAACCCTCAGAACTGCATCCTACCACGTGGTATCAGAGCTTGAAGTTCCTAAGTGTGTGGATAGATCACCAAGGGTGAGGTAGTTTGCACCAAGACCTTTGATTGGAAAGTTGGTGATTTGTTGTAGAGGTTTTGAAAAGGTCTTGAAGATGCCTCCAAATAAGAACTGTGAGATTACAGAAGAAGATTTTTTAGCTTTGCAGAGACAAATATAAGATCTTCAGGATGGCTTTTGCTCTATTAGTTTGAGGCAGATTGTGAAGGTTTTCAATAAGATCACCGATGGAGAGGCAGTTGACTCAAGAAGAGATACAATTTAGTATGATTGAGTTGAAGAAACAAGTGAAGGAAATAGAGATATAGATCCGGAGAAGATTTCCTAAACTTGAGGTTGATAAAGGCATGGGAAGTGTTTCTGGTGTGAATATTATAGGGGAAAGAAGTCTTGGTGAAGTCTCGGAGGATCTTTCTAATTCTGAGGAGGAGATTGTTGAGAACAGTTCATCGGTGCATGTTGTTGTTGAAGAGGTGATTGGTTTTCATTTTCAGATAGATGGATATGATGTGGAGATTGCAGAGCATCTCATTGTGGATAATGAGATTGTGTGTGAGATGGAAGAGATAGCTTTGACTGTGTGTATTGCTGAGGAGTTTGGTATTGATGAGTTTGTTGACAAGGATGTTGACCTAGATGTGTTTGTTGATGAACTTTTTGAGGAAAGTGGTAAGTGAATTGATGTTGTTGAGTTTGTTATCCAATATGAGGTTATAGATGAGACTAGTGAAGATGGTGGACATCTTGATATGCTTCTTTTTGATAAGCTTGAGTACTTTGATGAGGTTGCTATTGATGTGGATATGGCTTTGGATCTACATGTTTTTATTACAAATGTAGAGTTGGATACTCTTGTTGCTGAGATGGGTAATGGTGATTAGTTGCATGTTATTTGGTTAGTGGTGATACAAATGCTACTGGTGTTTGGATGCACGAAGCAGATGCGGATGATTTGTAGATTGGATATCTTTTCCTTGTTGGAGTGGAAGCCTTTGGTGAAAATGAAGCTGGTTGCAGAGCTTTCTTTTGGCATCAAAGTGTGGGGACAACTTTTATATTTACCTAGGGAGTCTGATGCAGGAGCATCTTGGATTTGTTCGGTATTTGCTTTGGTAAGTTCTTGCAATATTGCTCAGTTTCTATGTTGACTGAGGGACCCAGTTGCTGAAGATTGCTTGGTCGATGTTAGGTTCAGTGTTGGCCAAGGAGCTCGGTCGCTGACGGGCTTGACACATAATGGTGCTCAGCTTTGGTGTTTCTTGGCATGTGTTAGTCGAGGAGCTCGGCAACGTCTTGCGCTTGGTAGTTTTTTTGTCTGGTGATCAATAGTTTTTTCTCGCCAATTGGTGTTCTAGCGAATCTGGGAGGTCGACTTGATGGATGTAGTTTGTGATCATGACATGGATCGATCATGGGGATGCGTGTGGACCTATTTGGGTCCTGGATATTTTTCCTATGTGCATTTAGTAGATTGGAATGGTTGACTGGTTGATTTAATATTTGTTTGTAGGATGACTTGTGGCTTGAATATGTATTTAATGTAAGGGTTTATTTGCAATAGGCCAAATTTTGGTCATGATAGTATTTAAGGAGGCTCAGGGTAGAGTGTTAGAGGCAGGTAAGTTGTAATTAGTAGGTGGAAAATTGTACGTGGCTGATCAGAGGAGATCAAATCTAAGGATCTGAGTATTGGATCTGAATTTGGTGGAAGATACCTTGGTGGGATAGTAGCATGCTGGCTTAGGAGTATTTCTTATAGTTCATACCAGGTTTCTATGTGTGGTATGTCACAGATCTAGACTACTTAAGGAGATGATCTAAAACTTGAAGAAGATCTGTGCTAGATCTTGTATTTATATCTTTGTAATTGGATGTAACTAGGAAGGCTTTACAACCCTCCATGTTGAATCTAATTATTGTTTTATGGAAATAGATCTCATATGTTGATTGTATTTATGTGTTGCTTGTTGTTTCCATTGTTGTTTCTTTGGGGCTGCTAGTTTGGAATTTCCAATCTTGGACCCTCTAACCTACATCCCGTCAGATTCTCTTCCTCTTCTTTCTTATTATCTTTTCCTTTGTCCTATGTATCAGATTCATAATCAATATGTCTCTTAAGTGTCTTCTAAAAATCCTCATCAACCTTCACATTCACACTTCCCATAATTTTGTTCAATTTTTTTTGTAACACTAGTAATTTTTGCTTCTAGCAGAGTAGCCCAAAAATCTTCCTTCATCTACTCTATTGTCAAATTTTTGAAGATTATCTTCATATTTCCGAATGCAACATTCACTTCTAAAGATTTTGAATTACCTAATTGTAGGTGCTCTTCCATGCCATAATTCATATGATGTCTTTCCATATTTATTTTGGTAAAGAACTCTATTCAGAGTATACACAGTAGTATATATTGATACTCTCCAGTAGATTATAGGTAGACTTGATTCCTTCAACATGGTTCTTGTTGCCTCCAAAATTGTCTTGTTTATTCTTTCCACTACACTATTCTGTTATGGTGTTCTAGCCACTGAAAAATGTTTCGTAATGCCATATTTTTCATAGTAACTTTCAAACACAATAGAAGTTAACTATCCTCCTTAGTCAAATCTGAAATATTTAATCCTTATACCACATTCATTTTCAACTCTAGTCTTGAATATTTTAAACTTCTCAAATGCTTCTGATTTTTCTCTAAGAAATAAAATCCAAGTTAATCTTGAATAGTCATCAATGAAAAGTATAAAGTATCTCTCACCTTCAAAACTTCTTTTCCTAGTAGGACCACAAATATCAGTGTACACTAACTCTAGTAAGCTCATAGATGAAGTCTTTTTCTTGAATGATTCTCTTCTCATTTTCCCTTCTTGACATCATTTGTAAGTCACATTATCTAGTTTTCATAGTCTAGGTAAGTCTCTCACTACTCTACATGAACGTATTCTTACCAAATTACAAATTTGATGTGACACATCCTCCAGTGCTAAAGCTAGTTGTCATCCATCTATGATAACAAAAAACATCCTTCTGAAACTCCTTCAAGATGGCACATGTTCCTTCTTGTTCTTTTCCCAACCATAATCACATCTCAAGATCTCTTCCTTATTTCACATCCTTCATTCTTGAGCATAACATCATATTCATTCTCAAACATCTTCCGAACACTTAACAGATTGTGATATAAACCCTTCACATAATTTCAAAGTTATTATTTCCATCAAAAGTAATAGACCCTCTACTGACAATGTAAGTAGCCTTATCATCAGCAAATCTAACAGGACAACCATCATATTTGTCAAGTGAAACAAACTTACTCTTATCTCTAGTTATATGATGAGAACAACTACTATCAATTAACCATTCATTTTTATTTCTTTTAATATATATAAAGCATGTTCAACATCATCATCATCATCCTTGGCACAAATGCTATAAATATCAATTTCTTGTTTGGGTGTGTGCACCAAGTTGTGGACCAAAAATGTGGACACATCTTTAAAAAAAAATCAAATTTCATATAACCTGATCGGGTTATTGAAAATTCAAAATAGTTCTAGGCTTGGTAACCAAGCCTAGAAAATATTATAAAAAAAATTAATCTATCTTGAACCCAATCGGGTTTATAAATTTCAAATAACCCGATCGGGTTCTGAAAAGAAAAAAGTACTTCAAAACCCGATCAGGTTTTGAAGAATTAAAAACTATGCATTTTATTCTCCATAACCCGAGCGGGTTATGAAGAAAGTAAAATAGGCTTTTCTTCTGGAAGCCATAACTTCCACATACGGATTCCGATTGACTCCATTCAAAAAGCGTAGGAAAGATCTTGAGATGATCTAAGACATGATTAACCTAAAATAATCTTTAGTCATCAACAATTTTTTTTCCATCCATTTGAATCAAGTAAGGTATAAAATAGGTAATTATTATTGCCCATACATGCAACGTATAGGAAAATGAGTATGCTCTCTCTCTCTCTCTCTCTCTCTCTCTCTCTCTCTCTCATCACACGGTAGGACCCCTAGGAATGTTAAAACTAGGAAAAAAGAAAAGAGCACTCACGAGAATGAGAGAATGCACTTGAAATGTTGACCCATCAGAAGCATAGAGTGTGACATCTAGATTATCCAATGCTTCACCTAAGATTTTCTGAAGAAACCCAATCTCCTCTTCTGCACTCTCACTTTATTTTGCTTCCTCTGCACGCAAGATTTCAATCTCTTTTTGCATTCTTTGAATTGTTCCCAATTGCTTCTCACTATCTACACGCAATGATGATATTTTTTGTCTTAGGTCTTGGATAATTTGACCCAGTTCATTTTCCCCCTCTTCTTGCAATAATCTCATCTCTTCTCACAGATTTTCAGTAATTCCAAATTGTTTCTCACCCTTTGCACTAAGTATTTTGTTTTCTTCCTTCACCCCGCAAATTTTTTATAAAAGACATGTACATGGTAATCTTCACAGTATTTAGGAAGCACAAATTGGTAATAATTAGAGCTGTAGTAATAAAAAAATGCACACCCTTCTTCACCAAACTGTATAGATGGGAAACCTGAAATACATCTAGAAGTAGAGTTGCTCCCTTCGCTTCAAGGGTCATTGTAAATTATCGAAACTTTTATGCTCTTCCATCCAGAAAAATAGCTTATTTAAATGGTCGATTGGTTGCCTTTGCTTCTTTCAATGGTCATCCATGATTTTTTCTACAATCTTCCAACCTTTCGTACATAGTTATTACAATTTAATACCCTCCTAGTACATAGGTGTTTCAAGCGAGTGAAATATAGCACTAGGAATCAAAAAAAGCACACCCTTCTTCACCAAAATGTATAGATGGGAAACCTAAAATACATCTGGAAGTAGAGTTACTCCCTTCGCTTCAGGCCATTGCAAATTAGCGAAAGTTTTCTGCTCTTCCCTCTAGTAAAATAGCTTATTTCAATGGCCGCCCATGAATTTTTTTAAATGACCAATTGGTTGCCTTTTCTTCTTTCATTGGCCATCCATGATTTTTTCTATAATATTTTAACCTTTCGTACATAGTTATTACAACTTAATACCCTCCTAGTACATAGGTGTTTCAAGTGAGTGAAATAGAACAAGACATTGATAAAAGATTGGAAGGTACACCTTATCACATGTTAGGACCCCTAAGAAGTCCTTGTGACCCCTTTTGACATATTGGAAGACTCAAGTGTGTCCTAAGAGGTTGTAGGACCCCTCGGGACACACTTGATTGTTCCAATGTGTCAAAAGAGGTCATGGAGACTTCCTAGGGGTCCTAACATGTGATAAAGTATAATAGGACCCCTAGGAAGTCCCCATGACCCCTTTTGACACATTAGAACACTCAAGTGTGTCTTAAGGGGTCCTACAACCTCTTGGGACACACTTGAGTGTTGAAATGTGTTGAAAGGGGTCATGGGGACTTCCTAGGGGTCGTAACGCGTGATAAGGCATACTAGGACCCCTAGGAAGTTGCATGATAGACCTTCCTATAGACATGTCCACAAAATTCAAACTTCTTCATACACCGGGCCTTGAAAATCCAATTCTCACATGTACTCCATGATGACATTTCCTAGGACAAAGATGACCACAAATTAATTTTTCTTTGCATTTCCTAGTACAAAATCTCATACTTCCATCGCCATACCTCCTTAAATCATGAGATTTGGTAATAACATGTCCAACATCATCTGGATGTTTAGGATAGTATAGTGGTATTCCATTACCAACATACCCATTATCTGTAAAATGCTTTATGATATCACTCTACACTAGAGAATTGTCTGAGACCAGCTTGGCATTTCCAAAGATATATAGACCAATTCTAGCCCTAGAAAGGGAAACACAGGTTCTGTTTGGAATGTTAAGAAATCCTATATTTTCTGATGTTGTACATTCAAATTAAGAATTCAATGTTTCTAACCAAAGCAAAAAAAATTGTATTTCTCTCTTGTCCCTCGTCAAGAGTACATTTGCTAAGAATTGAGCTATGAGTTCTAGATCCTAACCTTGCTAGACTTTTCTCATATTCATATATTCCCTCCAAAAATTTATCCAAAGCTCTGTTACTAAAGCTCACTATGAGAATGGGACCAGAGGAATTTGAAATCTTATGAAGCAAATCCTTTACAATTTGTAACCCGGTAAATTTTTTTCCAATGCCAGGAGGGCCCTAAATAATGGCCAATTTTTTGGTGAGCCCATGATTAATGGCTGCCTCCTGACTATCATCAACAAATCATATTTGTAGACTTGTTTCCAATCAAATTACATTCAAGCTGAGCTGTTTTGGCTTCCAGATAAACTAACTGTTCAATAAACATAATATTGAGTGAAAGACCGAATTCTACACCATCTTTACCTCCTCTCATCTCGACATATTCAACAAAGTTATAAACCAAGAAATCAGAGGACCCTTTATGCTCAACAAACTCCCATTTTTTCTTGTAACTCCCTCTAATTTGCTTCACATACTCCCTATAAGCTTCGAGTAAATATTCTCTTATAACCATGAACTAGGTCTGTAAATAATTGTATACATTCTCATATGGCTAGTTGAAATTTTCACATCAAGTTGACTAACCCTAGTTGAAATTTAGATTGATAGTTAGTTGAAATTTTCACTTCAAGTTGACTAACCCTGATTTTTTTATTTTTCATTGCCACTTAAGGGCATAGTTTGGCCCCTCATGATCTTGCACATACCTCTCTCTCTCTCTCTCTCTCTCTCTCTGAGAGAGAGAGACAGAGAGAGAGAGAGAGAGAGAGAGAGAGAGAGCATACCCATTTTCCTATACATTGCATGTATGGGAAATAATGGGTACCTATTTTATTTCTTACTTAATTCAAATGGATGGAAAAAACATGTTGATGACTAAAGATGATTTTAGGTGAATCATGTGTTAGATCATCTCAAGATCTTAACTATGCTTTTTGAACAGAGTCAATCGGACTACATATGTGGAAATTATGGCTTCTGGAAGAAAAGCCTATTTTAGTTTCTTCATAACCCGCTCGGGTTACGGAGAATAAAATGAATAGTTTTTACTTCTTCAAAACCCAATCGAGTTTTGAAGTACTTTTCTCTTTTCAGAACCCGATCAGGTTATTTGAAATTTAGAAACCCGATCAGGTTATGGCTCGGGAAGAGGCTTGAGAAATGACCCAAAGGCTTGGAGGCTCATTTTCCCTCCATTTTTGTTCTTTTAGACATTTTTTCATCTTGTAAGATGAATTCTTGACTTTATCTTGATCAGGTTTACAATTTGTCAATTGGGTAGCTTTATAATTTTCACCATAATCTCATATGTCTTCTTAGCTTTCTAACCACATAAATTTTTCTATTTTTGGACAACTTTAGCATAGTAAACTTTAATTTTCTTTACCTATTTCTTGATTGTCCTCATAGTCATATGTCTACCATTTTTTAAATAACTTTTGATATACTTAATAAAATTACAAATAAATTACATATTATTGTTATACACTTGATTCTATACACTTTAAAAAAAAAAATTCATTTTTGATTATTTTGATGCAAGTTATGCCCAGCGCACGAACAGGTACCAGATTTTCAAGATGTGGTCAGTTCAGAAAATAACAGAAAATAAAATACTCATCAAAAAATTATTAAAAAATACACAACTTCTAGATCTCACTCTTACCTATCATCCTACAAAAAAGGATTTTAAAATACTGAATATACCTATATCTTTTGTACCGCGCATGGAAATAACTATGTTATGTTTTTCCAAAACAATCAAGAACATGTTTTCATGTGCGCAAGGTTTGACCCTCTTATTCTTATCAGTTTTTTAAACCAATTAGTTTTTTAGAAACTAGATTTAGAGTACTACAGTTTTTATTTTTTACACATCTTATTTTGAGTGCATGACCCTCAAACTCCTGTTCCAAGTTCAAGTTTACCCAATTTCAGAAAAGATGTGTCCACTTATACCCCCCTTTTTGGTCCACAACTTGGTGCACATACCCATTTCTTATCCTATTCAGGGGTATGTGCAACAAGATAAGGGGCTAAAAAGTGGCGATGTGAAAAAAAAACCACTTTTCACTCGTCCAAAAGCACATGAAAATGTTTGATGACTTTTTAGTAGGCCTAGGTGTTAGTATACCTGGGAAAACCTGACACCAAAGCACAAGCCTAATCAGGTACCTAATTTTTTTGGGTACCTGCTATTTTTGGGTACCTAATTTTTTTGGGTACCCAAAATCTGTGGTATAAATCAAAACCTGAGAGTTGTTTCCCTTATTTCTCTCATTGCCAGGAGATTGAAAAATGGCTAGGTTTATCCCCTACATGATATTTTTTGGTACCAGATTTCTCCAACAACAAATTTGACTTCGTGGTATATATGGTAAGTGAATTCTTGATATATTTTGACATATTTATTTCATTTTGATGTTAAATGAAGTTTATTGGTTGAAATAGGGTTTTTTATTGATTATTTAATAATATATGAAATCAATTTGAAATTTATATTTATTTTTAATTTAATCAGGCATGGATGACAAAAATGAAGAAAAAACCCTCCCGCACAAAATAACAATCCCCAAAACAACTTCAAAACCGTCGGTCTTTAGAGGATTTGATACAAGAGAATTTGAACACTATACGAGGCTTCCAAAATACATATTACAATATACCTACATTAGGTCCTATGCTTGCCACCCTAAATACTATTGTTCAAAATATTGACACACTTACACGGCAAGGTAATGCTTCTCTTCATTGGCATGACGATATACATGCCCAATTTGATGACAGGCTTGACCATGATGGGATTGTGGCCCTTAATATCACTAAAGACAATATATCATCCTTTTTTTTGAATCCTAAAACCACATTAAAATTTGACCCCAAAAAGCCCAAATTATCAATTGAATGGTGCATAAACAATGTAATGCGTAGACAATTTTGGGATCACTGGTGGATGGTTTTTGATAAACCACCCCATAACAATTTGGAGGACCGTTTCTATTTTATAAAAAAATTGTGTGTTGAGTTTGTGCTTGGTCACAATGTAAATTATTGGATCATGAGGCCCAACATGGGCGTAGGCAGAGGAACTCCTTAGACTAGGCCATTTGCCCAGTGCAAAAAGGCCATTACCTTTGTCCCCCCCCCACCAANCAATGTAAATTATTGGATCATGAGGCCCAACATGGGCGTAGGCAGAGGAACTCCTTAGACTAGGCCATTTGCCCAGTGCAAAAAGGCCATTACCTTTGTCCCCCCCCCACTAATGTCTCACCCCCTCCTCTAGTACAACATCCACATATCATTGCAGAGGCTTCCTTAGAGAGTATTAGGACCATTCACACAATGAGTGATCATTTGATCACCCCAAGCAGGTCATTATTGCCTCCTGGTGTGGATGATGTTGGCGCATCGACATCTGGCAACAGTTCACATAACTTCATTCCCCATACTTGCATTTTGTACAAAATTTGTGCCTCAAACTGCTTACTAATGTTGATATATCAGTATATTATTGATTAGGAGGATACAGGAGACACAACTACAGAGGTTGCAACACCTCATAGAGCATCTGTGTCTCATGAGAGTGATGAGGAGGGGTATGCAAATCCACAGACTCCTGTTGATATGGTAAGAGTAAACATTATAAATAAATTTGTCACATGGCCTATTTAATTTAAAAATAATTTATTTATTTAGATTGGTTTTAATGACTGCATGCACTTATGTATATATATTTGGTCCATTTATCTTTAGTCAATGACAAAGCAGGATTTGAGACAAGTGGATGACTCCATAATTTTGGCCATTTCATTTGGCCTTGACAGCTATATGGTATATTGTAAATTATGTACCCATTAGTTTTTTTATATCATTTTATGTACATGCCTAAATATCTATCAATTAGAGCAATAAAAATCATACACTTACCAATATATTTTCATTTTATTCTACTCTTGCATGTATCAGCTGATGTCAGTGGGGGGCACGAGGGGGTTCCTTCTTCATGTGTCAACAAAGGAAAGGTAATTAAGTGTTTAAGATCAATTATGCATGCATATGTATGGCACTTGTGGGTAGTAATAAATATTTTACATGCACCTTAATGTATAGGGTGTAGCTCCAAACAATGTCCTGACACAAGTTCAGGAGCCTAGGCTAACATGCATCTCGATTTGGAGTGATAGCTCAATTGTATGTAGATTTATATATTGTTATTTATATTTTGTATTCAGGGTTGTTATGATGAAGTTCATTTATATATAATTGAATATCTTTTTCTCTCATAGGTTACTCCTAGTATGAGGGAGGCCCCACGAGAATCTTTCATATCTTTATTGACCCAATCCACTATTCCAGAGGAGAGATCAACAGACATAAGTTTTAATTTTAGTTCAACCAATTTGTAATTTTATTACGCTATCATCCTATTTTGTAAATTTATTACTCTATTTTTCTCCTTAGGCCACTTCACCACTCTACTAATCTCATTATTGCAAATATATATTTATAGGTCAGATTTGGTATTGGTGTCGTTGCCACTTCGCTACCAAGTGCTTACGTTAGGACACCTGATTTTGGTAGGTGACCAAGAGGCCAGGTACATATGTTTGTAGTAAGTTATAATTTATAATTAAATTAGTGTTTGAATTATGAATTATATATATGTACAATTTATATAAACTAAGAAATCTAACTTGGGTTTGAACTCCTTTTTGATGCAGGATCAATCAGAGCCAAATAGTTCTTTAAATAGGCTACATTTTGATGATCCCCCTATGACATAGGATGTAGTTTTAGTTGTGTTTATTTAGAGATGCCATTTGGCACATTTTGAGATGGCAGATATGCCACATTATACACCTTGAAACATTTATTTTGTAGACATTTTGAAATGGCATATACCATATTTATATATGGAGATACTTTTAATACTTTCTATATATAGAACATTTTCATTTTTATGTTATAGTTGTCTCATCTTTTTTATACACATGTATTAGTCATGTTTATGGAATTGAATGGTGAAGTTATATCTTGACTATGATTATGATTATTATATCTTGAAGTTATAATTTGAAGTTATATTTGATTATTATTATCATTTAAAATGTATATCTTGTTGAATTTATATGTCAATTTTTTTGAATTTGTTATAATAGAAGCAATAAATTACCGAGACCGCTTAAATTGTCTTTTGTTTTGTAACAATACCCAAATCCTTCCTTCAATAATGCATCAAATTCTAGACCCAATCCACTTCAATAGACCTATCAATGGTTAAATACATCATACGTTTTCCTACTATACTCCACATCTTAAGTTTCTTCTACCAACTTCATGCTCATTCATTCAAACATGCTTCATGTTCCTTGATTATCTACATTTGCCCAAATAGATTCTCTGATCCAAATACATTATTCTCACTACAAATGTTGATTCTAAACCCTCCAAGGGACTTAACATACTTGGTTTACTCTATCTTCAAATTCCCAAGCACTTCTCTTGCATAGTTTTACTCCAAACTCCAAATTGTCCTTTCTAGGCACACATTCCTATTCCAAAAAGTTTAGCAGCAACTTTTTTTGGTTGTTTTCTCCAAAAATTTCCAAAAGAATTCCAAAACTAATAAGTGTTTTAGATAAATTTTATCAAGTTATAAAACATATGTCAAACTCAACCCACATTGTTTTCTAACATCGTGCTCAAAAATGGTTGTCCTCAGTCACATACCTAGGCCTGATTGCTCACTTTTACAAAGGAACTAATTTAAGAAAATGCTCCTAGACCTTTTCCCTTTAGACAATAGCATAATTTAGTCCCAATTAGAGAAAAACAAACTCAATTTGGTCCTGTGACCCTCACTACAAGTTTTGGCATTAACTGAGATTGCCTTGCAAAATTCAAAAAAAGTTGAATCACCTAGAACCAAAAGAGATTGTTGTAGACCTCAAAAAAATGATCTCATAGCCCCTGAAAATTTTTCAATACCTCTCACGAGGTCTGAGTAGTGAGCCTTGGAAGATCGCTTCCCAATCGTGTTTAGTGCACCTTGGGGACACTTGGGTTGAGTGTGGTCGTGAGCATTCCAGTGACTCCTTGGGTAGAATGGGGTTGTCACTAGCATTTACCTGGCCAACCAGAGCTGATGGAGTAGATGGTTTGATTCTAGGACATACGGTTTGAAAGATACACTACGAAGCTGTTTTCAAATAACCCTCACTGTAAGTTTTGGCATCGACTGAGATTGCCTTGCCAAATTCAAAAAAATTCAAATCGCCCAAAAATGAGAGAGGTTGTTGTAGAAATAAAAAACATGATCTCCTAGCCCCTCACGGTTTTTCAATACCTCTTACTAGGTCTAAGATACGATCCTTGGAAAATTGATGCCCAATCTTGCTTTGTGCACCTTGGGGACACTTGGGTCGAGCATGGTCATGAGTGTTCCAGTGAATTTGTGGGTGGAATGGGGTTTTCATTGGTGTTTAACCGGCCAAATGGAGCCAATGGATTAGATGGTTTGATGTCAGGACAGACGGTTTGAAAGATACATTACGGAGCTACTTTCAACTGACCCTCACTGCAAGTTTTAACATCGACTGAGATTGCTTTCCCAAATTTAAATGAAATTGAATCACTCAAAACTGAGAGAGGTTGTTGTAGATCTTAGAAACATGACCTTGTATCCCCTAATAGTTTTTTGATACATCTTAGGAGGTCTGATATATGAGCCTTGGAAGATCATTACCTAATCGTGCTTAGTGCACCTTGGGGACACTTGGATTGAGCATGGTCGTGAGCGTTCCAGTGACTTTGTGGGAAGAATAGGGTTCTCACTGGTGTTTAACTAGCCAATCAGAGCCAATGGAGGAGACAGTTTGATGCCAAGATGGATGGTTTGAAAGATACACTATGGGGCTACTTTCAACTTACCCTCACTGCAAGTTTGTGCATCGACTGAGATTGCCTTTCCAAATTCAAACAAAGTTGAATCACTCAAAACTGAGAGAGGTTTTTGTAGACCTCAAAAACATGATCTAATAGCCCCTAATTTTTTTTCAATACCTCTCATGAGATCTGAGATACGAGCCTTGGAAGATCATTGCCCAATCATGCTTAGTGCACCTTGGGGACACTTGGGTCGAGCATGGTCATGAGTGTTCAAATGACTCCACGAGTGGAATAGGGTTGTCACTACCATTTAACCATCCAACCAGAATTGATGGAGTAGATTCTTCGATGCTAGGACACATGGTTTGAAAAATACACTATGGAGCTACTTTCAACTAACCCTCACTACAATTTTTCGCATTGACTGAGATTGCTTTGCCAAATTTAAACAAAGTTGAATCACCCAAAACTGAGAGAGGTTGTTGTAGATCTCATCAACATGATCCTATATCCTTTGATGGTTTGTTGATACCTCTCATGAGGTCCGAGATACGATCCTTGGAAGATCAATGCCTAATCATACTTAGTGCACCTTGGGGACAGTTGGGTCAAGCGTGGTCGCGAGAATTCCATTAACTCCATGGGTACAAAGGGGTTTTCATTGGCATTTAACTGGCCAATTAGAGCTAATAGAGTAGATGGTTTGATGCCAAGACAGACTGTTTGAAAGATACACTATGGAGCTACTTTCAACTGACCCTCACTGCAAGTTTTCACATCGACTAAGATTGCCTTCCCAATTTCAAATGAAGTTGAATCACCTGAAAATGAGAGAGGTTGTTGTAGACCTTGACAACACGATCTTGTAGCCCCTGATATTTTGTTGATACCTCTCACGAGGTCTTATATATGATCCTTGGAAGATCATTTCTGAATCATGCTTAGTGCACCTTGGGAACACTTGGGTCGAGCATGGTTGCGAGTATTCTAGTGACTCCATGGGTGGAATGGGGTTGTCATTGGAATTTAACTAGACAATCAAAACTAATGGAGTAGATGGTTTGATGCTAGCATGGACATTTTGAAAGATACACTACAGAGCTACTTTCTACTAACCCTAACTGCAAGTTTTGGCATCCACTGAGATTTCCTTTCCAAATTAAAACAAAGTCAAATCACCCAATACCAAGAGAGGTTAGTGTAGAACTCAGCAACACAATCTTGTAGCCCTTGATGGTTTGTTAATACCTTTAATGAAGTCCAAGATATCAGCCTTGGAATATCTCTGCCTAATCATGCTTAGTGTACCTTAGGGACACTTGGGTCAAGCATGGTAGCGAGTGTTCCAGTGACTCCATGGGTGGAACAAGGTTTTCACTTTATTTTACCTAGCCAACCAAAGCTGATGGAGTAGACGGTTTGATGCTAGGATAGATGATTTGAAAGATACACTATGGAGCTACTTTCAACTACCCTCACTACAAGTTTTGGCATCGACTAAAATTGCCTTTCAAAATTCAAACAAAGTTGAATCACCCAAAATTGAGAGTGGTTGTTGTAGGCCTTGACAACACAATCTTGTATCCCCTGACAATTTTTCAATGCCTCTCACAAGGTCTGAGATACGAGCCTTGGAAAAATGTTTCCCAATTGTGCTTAGTGCACCTTGGGGACACTTGGGTCGAGCATGGTCTCAAGCATTCCAATGACTCCGTGGGTGGAATGAGGTTGTCACTAGTGTTTACCCGATCAACTAGAACCAATGGAGAAGATGGTTCAATGTTAGGAGGAAGAGTTTGAAAGATACACTATGGAGTTACTTTCAATTGACCCTCACTCCACAGTGAATCCTCAGTATTTGTCATGTATGTATCCATCTGATGATGTAGAGGCTTCAAGAACTCCATAAATTGGACAACAAAACTCCACACCTTTTTAAAACAATCCCAAGGTCTCAGTGTGTACCCAAGGGATTCCACTTTCTCCAAGATGTCAAATAACTTCCAAATGACACAAGGCTAACCACAAGACTTCCTAGGGTCCCAACAAACCCCAAACAACTTACAAGTTACAAGTACATAATGGCATCATTCTTGAAGATCGTGTTAGAAGAATTTTGTACAAGTCATTATGGCATAATTCCAAGAGAATTAGAGTGTTGTCATTCGTGGAATGATCTATTTCATTTCACAAAAACCAAATTGTCAAGTAAAATCTATGACTTTCAAAGACTAGTCAACAACTATTGATGAAATATGATTCAAATGAACTTTCACAACATCAAAAATTGTTTGAAATGATGAAAATAATATCCTTAAAGAATTAGAAACAAAAATCAAACTTGTAAGAATTCAAAGCATGCAAATGACATAAGTAAATAATAAAAAAATTATGAGTTTTCATTGCCTATTTCTGAGAAAATATGTACTTATATCCCTTGTTGGCACTATTGGCCACCCATACATGATTTTGGTCCTAAGTCCTTATCAAGACTTGTAGGACATTTAACTTTTAAATCAAATTGATTATTGCAATTTGTCATTATAGGCTTCAAAATATCCCAATTAACCTTTAAGGATTCTTTTGTCCTTCTATCTCTAATTGGATCCATGGTCACCCTAGGTGTCTTCATAGGTGCTCCTACACCGAGTTACAATCCAAATACAAAACCAAGTTTATTGACTCAAAAATAGAATCTAAGAAAGGTGAAATTAATGTATTGAATTTAAGCTTAACGAACTTAGGAAACCTTGCATTGATTTAACTTATTACCTAGTCAAGTGATGGGGAGCTCCTCTCCTATACCCTTCTAGCTCTCTCTAAGACCTTATATTGGTCTTCTTTAGGGTCTCTATCTCCACCCTAACTAGATGATCCCTCTCTGCTCCTCTAACTCACTAGGAGCTCTCCACCAACTTCAAACCCCTCTCTAAACCTTTCTCCATAGCCTTACTCTTTCATGGCTTCTTTGATCAACTAACCATCCAACTAACATTCCCTCTTGTGATTTGGTTCCTTGAATCTTTTCTAAGTCCTTTCAACACTCCTTGATCCAATGTTGAGGATCTTTCAACCCAATTCCAATTGGGTTCAAGATTCTAGTCTTTTAGGCCTTATAGCCTTTTTAGGCCAATTAGCCCTCCTAAACACTAAAAAGTTGGGTTTTCTCTAAACAATCTCTCAACACCCCTAGAATTTAATCACATATTATTTGTGGGTTTTCCTTAACCTTATTTTTTTTCCAGGTCTCCAATTCCCACACTGTCCGTACAATGGACTTCTACCAAACCCCTAAAAATAAGAGTTTCTAGGGCATCAAGATTGGTTTGATTTCTTGGGCTTCTCTAGCTGATCAATTGAGTTCCTCAGAACTTCTCCTTCCATTAAAATGTTTGCACTTCATTCCCACACACTCCTCTATCCTTTATTGGCACATACCAATCACTCAACAACCTCCATTGCCTCTGCACTGTTCAGTTACCCTAGCCAGAATAACTAGTACTCACCTAGGGCCTGAAAGTTCTCATGCTTCCCTTGCACACAAACACTCCACACACCATATCTACATATTATATACAAATCGTTAATGGATTCCAAGTGGTCATGGGAGTTGAACCACTGGAACGCCAAGAAAAGCCATCTTTTACATGACTAGACCAAAACTGGCCAACGAACACCCCAAATACAGAGAATTAAACAAAAACTAACTAGAAAGAAAAATTAACTAATTAATGCCACAAATATTGAAGGAATTAAATTTCAAACACTCTCCATTCTTTCATTCAATCCATTCAATCCACAAAAGTGTTGGATGAGGGCTCTGTATGTTAATTACAGTGTAAATTAGTTCTTTTCAATAACCAGTCCGTACACAATGAAATCTAACTGTCAGATTAGGGTTTCAATTAACCTTATATACTCTCATCCAACATGTATAGACCCTTTGGTTGGGATTTAGGAATCATAAAATTTGATTCCTAAAATCTAGGAAATGTTGTCATGACAATTTTTAAAAGTTGTCATGACAACTTTTGTCAAAATGACACTTTCTCAACTTTGATGGTCCTATTTATTTTCAAACCTTACCAAATGACCTCAAATGACTTGAAAATATTAAAAACTTAAAGATCTCCCCATTTTAAATTTTTGGTCAACCCTTTGACCTTTTGGTGGACTTCTAGGTTCTAGACCCCCAGAATTAACTTGACTCAACAACTTACAACCCTAATATCTCCTAACACTAAACACACCTCAAAACACACTAGGGAATTTATAACATAGTCATTATTCATGGATGGTTGGCCAAACGAACCTACAATCCAAAATGACTAAAGATTTTCCTAAAGACCTTAGGGTGCTCTTGCACCATCCTCCCCCTGCAACAAGCAAGTCAAGGTACCTATGGCGTCAGGAACTCCTCACTGATTCCATGCTTCTTGAAGTCACTCTCAGCTGTCCAAGTGGCTTTAGACTCTAGTTGTTTTCTCCACTTCACTAAATGTTCCATATAGATTTTGTGTCTTGTCTTCTTCTTTACCCTTGAATCCACTATCTTTTCAACTTGTGATTTGACCTATTCTAGAGTCTTGAACTCTCCCACATCCCTATTCACCTCTGTATTGTATTGTACCTCATCCATATCTGGCCCCTTATACTTGATCAAATCCTTCACATTGAAGATTGGAGAAATTCACATCTCCTTGGGCAACTCAACCTTGTAGGCATTGGGTCCATACTTAGCCAATATTTTGCAAGGCCCAATCCTTTTCATCTGTAGTTTACTAGGTATCCCCTTTTGTAATATTGCCTTATTCAGGAACACTATCACTAATTCACCCACTTCAAACTGCAAATCTCTTCTTCCCTCATCTCTTCTAGCCTTCAACTTCTGATTGGCCTCCATTAAGGTATTTTTCACTTGTTCATGGACTTCCTTCATCGATTGTGTGAATTCATTAGCGTGTCCACTAACTCCCTCATATCCTTTGAGGTCTCTGAGCTCCATCACTCTCCTTGGATGTGCCCCATACACAATCTCAAAGGGACTTTTCCTTCTAGTCCTGTTTGTGCTATCATTATAGGAAAATTCTTCTTACATAATAACTTGCTCCCATCCTTTCCCATATTCCTTTTTCATAAATATAAGTAAGTTCCCAAGAACTCTATTGATACTCCAGTCTGCCCATCTGTTTGAGGATGATAGGCAGATCCATGAGATAAGTTTGTGCCCAGTCTCTTCCATAGGTTCTTCCAAGAGTGCCCCATGAACTTCACATCTCTATCTACAACAATACTCACTAGTAGACCATGAATCCTCACTATTTCCTCAAAGAACAAGTAGGCAATATGACTAGCATCATGTTTTGTTTTACATGGAACGAAGTGGCTCGTGATACTAAATTTTTCTACCACTACAAATACATTGTCTAAACCAATTGGAGTCCTAGGTAACCCCTTTATGAAGTCAATACTTATGCACTCCCAAGGTCTACTTGGCATGGGTAATGGATGATAAAGTCTTGCATTTGATGAAGTTCATTTAGCCTTCTAACATATGCCACATTCTTCCACATATCTACTCACTTCCTTCTGCATCTTTGGCCACCAGTAGAACCTTTCCACTAAGTCCAATGTCTTAATTAGTCCAAAGTGTCCACTTAGGCTCCCATTATGTTTCTCTTGTATGAGGTTCTCTGTCATAGAGCCTTTTGGAACACAAAGTTGCTTGCCTTTGAATAGAAACCCATTATGCAATGTATACTCTACAAAATCACTATGAAAGTGATTCTCAAAATTCTTCTGAACTTTGTAAATCTCTGAGAAATCTAAATCCCCCTCATATAGGTCCTTAAAACCTTCAACTCTTGTACTCTACAACTGAATCTCCTGAATAGTGAGTAGGCTCCTACTAAGGGCATCTGCAACTTTGTTTTGCACCCCTTTCTTATGTTTTATAGTAAAAGTGTAAGACTGTAGGAACTCCATCCACTTGATGTGTCTCAAGCTAAGCTTGTCTTGAGTGTTTATATAACTCACTACTTGGTTGTCTCTGAAGAAAAAAAAATCTTTAGGAAATAGATAATGCCTCCTTTTTTTAAGGCTTGTACAAGAGCATATAGCTCCAAGTCATAGGAAGAGTACCTAGACTTAGCCTCATTTAGTCTTTCACTAAAAAAGGCCACAGGCCTGCCTTCTTTGCTTAGGACAGCTCCTACTGCAATGTTTCTTGCATCACACTTCACAATGAATGGTTTTTCAAAGCTAGGTAACAACAATATGGGTTGAGTGGCTACTTCCTTTTTCAACGTTTCAAACCCCTCATTAGCTGCCTTAGTCCATACAAATTTAGTCTTCAATCCTCCTTTGATAGTCTCTAGGATTGGAGCACAAATCTCACTAAATCTCCTAATGAACTTCCTATAGAATTGGGCTAGCCCATGGAAGCTCCTAACTTCAGTCCCTATCTTAGAAGTAGGCCAATACAATATGGCCTCTACTTTCTCTTTATCCATTTTCAAGTCACCCTTGGAAATTACAAATCCAATGTAGACTAATTCTTCCTTCATGAACTCACTCTTCTCAAGGTTTACGGTGAGTTTCTCCTCCTGTAACTTCTTCAACACTAACTCCAAGTGTTTCATATGATCCTCTTTGTTTTTACTAAATATGAGGATGTCATCTAAATAGACAACTACAAAAACACCTATGTAGTCCTTCAAGACCTCATTCATCACCCTCATAAAGGTGCTTGGTGGATTGGTAAGCCCAAAGGGAATAACTAACCATTCATACAACCCCTTGTAGTCTTAAATATAGACTTCCACTCTTCACCTTCCTTCATCCTAATTTGATAATATCCACTTTTCAAGTCAATTTTAGAGAAGTACTTAGCACCCCCCAAGCAATCCATCAAGTCTTCTATTCTTGGAATTAGAAATCTATACCAGACAGTTATCCTATTTTTTTCCCTAGAATCAGTACACATCCTCCACTTACCTTCGTTCTTAGGAGCCAACAACATTGGGACAACACAAGGGCTAACAATTTTCCTAATCAATCCTTGGTCCAAAAATTATTGCCCTTGCTTGGCTATCTGCTTGTTTTTCTCTTGTGTCATCTTGTATGCAGCTTTGTTTGGTAAGGATGCTCTTGGTATGAAGTCAATTTGATGACTTATCTCCCTCTTTGGTTGTAGTGAGGCTGGTGTCCCCTCACATATTATATCTTTGAAATAATCCAACATTTCTTTCACTTCCTTTGGCATAGGTGCTTGCTTTTGGGTCTCCTCCTCCTTTGGCTTTAACAAAATTGCATAGCCAACTTCCTCATCTTTCATATCCCTTAAGAATTTTTTTTCCACTCATCAAAAAAGCACTGGATTCTGCCTTCTCCACTATGTCTTCTTCTAGTAACGATTGTATCTTGAATGTTACCCCATTTTTCTTGAAGGAGTACTTATTATCTTTCCCATTATGGACAAATTCTCTATCATACTTCCATGGTCTTCCAAGCAACAGATGGCAAGCATCCATTGGAAACACATCACATAGTATCCTATCTTGATACTTTCCAATGGAAAATTCTACCCACACTTGTTTATTCACTAAGATGTTTTGGCCCTTATTCAACCATGTAACTTTATAAGGACACACATGTGGGATTTTGGTGAGCTTTAACTTCTCTACTGCCTCCTCAAATATGACATTATCTGTTGACCTTGAATCAATGATTACCTTACACACCTTCCCCAATATCTTGCATTTAACTCTAAAAATAGCCCTCCTCTACTTGTGCTCATCCTTACTAGGTGTCTTAATTAGTATTCTTTTTAACATAAGGTGTTCTCCTTTTTCTGAATCTAGGATCACCTCTGATTGTTTAGAGCAATCTTTTTTCTTGGAAATAGGCTATCTTCTTCTCCCCTAGTGAGGATGTTGGTTTATTCAGACACCTATATGCAGGGTGTCCCAACTATCCATAGTTGTAGCATTTCATTGAAGAAAAGTGAGAGCTTCTCCCAAAACTCTCTGATCTTCCTCTACCATTGTTATAAGAACTTATTCCTTTGTTATTGTATCCACCCCTATTTCTTGATTCCTATCCTTGCTCTATATATCTAGAGTCACCTTGTCCTCTACTGTCACTTCCTCTTCCACTTTAACATTCTCTATGACCACATCTTTTGTCTCTACCCCTTCCTCTACCTCTGGAGCTAGAATCTTGTCTCTTTCTTTAGTTTCTTTTCCACTTTCAAAGTCATTTGAAAACACCTATGAATGGAAGTCAATGTAAAGAGACTAAGTTCTTCTTGAATGTTCCACCTTAATTCATTAAGGTATCTTGCAACTTTGATACTCTCTATCTCCTGGATTCTTGATCTAAGACAAACCTTCTGAAATTATTCAGTATAGGCAAGCACATCTAGATCTTTTTTCCTAAGTTGATGCCTCTTCTTATGCAGTTGGATGTCATAATCCTCTGGAAGGTAATTCTCCTTCACTTTTGCAACCATTGTTTTCCAATTTATTATGGGCTTCTTTCCTTCTTTCTCTCTTTCTTCCTGCAAGAACTTCCACCATGTGAGTGCTTGCCCTCTTAGCCTTGACTTGGCTATCTTCACCTTTTGTGCTTCTGTGATCCCATCACATTTGAAGTGATTCTCCATCTCTTCGAGCCATTCCATAACCATTTCTATGTCCATCTTACCAAATAATACTGGTATTCCTTCTAGATCCTTTCCACTCAATGCCTTGACTGCCTTGAGGAATGGTTCCACAGGTAGGAGAGGGTCAGGCTCTAGTTCCACCTCCTCTTCTACTAGTTTCTTACCCTTATCCATGCCTTCATGCATCTCTTCTCTCAACTTGCTGGAAGTCACTACCACTTCTTCCATCTCTATCTTCATCCCCTCCATCACTTCTTCAAAAATCCTATTCTTGATTTTTTTCTTTGACAAATCCTTAGCTAACTCTACATTGGTTACCATGATGTTCTCACCTATGGATTCACTCCACTCTGACATATACTAATCCACCCCCAAGCCTTTCAATGGCTATGATACCAATTTTATTGGGAGATCCTCTCCTAGAGCCTTCTATCTCTCTCTAAGACCTTCTCTTGGTCTTCTTTAGGGTCTCTTTCTCCACCTTAACTAGAGGATCCCTCTCTAATCCTATAACTCACTAGGAGCTCTCCACCAACTTCTAAACCCTCTCTAAACCTTTCTCCATAGCCTTACTCTTTCATGGCTTCTTTGATCACCTAACCATCCAACTAACATTCCCTCTTGTGAGTTGGTTCATTGACTCTTTTATAAGTCCTTTCAACACTCCTTGATCCAATCTTGAGGATCTTTCAACCCAATTCCAATCGGACTCAAGATTCTAGTCTTTTAGGCCTTGTAGGCTTTTTAGGCCAATTAGCCCTCCTAAACACTAAAAAGTTGGTTTTTATCTAAAAAAATTCCCTCAACACCCCTAGAATCTGATTACATATTATTTATGGGTTTTCCCTAACCTTAGAGATTTTCTAGGTCTCCAATTCCCACACTGTCTGTACAATGGAATTCTACCAAACCCCTAAAAACAAGGGTTTCTAGGGCATGAAGACTGGTTTGGTTTCTTGGGCTTCTTTAGATGATAAATTGAGTTCCTCATAACTTCTCCTTCCATCAAAATATCTGCACTTCATGCCCCCACACTCCTCTATCCTTGATTGGCACATACCAATCACTCAACAACCTCCATTGCCTTTGCACTATTCAGTTACCCTAGCCAGAATAACCAGTACTTCCCTAGGGCCTGAAAGTTCTTATGCTTCCCCTGCACACACAAACTCCACACACCATATCTACATATTATATACAAATATTTAATGGATTCCAAGTGGTCATGGGAGTTGAACCATGGGAACGCCAAGAAAAGCCATCTTTTACATGACTGGACCAAAATTGGTCAATGAACTCCCAAAATACAAAGAATTAAACAAAAGATAACCAAAAAGAAAAATTAACTAATATAATTCCACAAATATCTAATAAATTACATTTCAAACACTCTCCATGCTTTCATTCAATTCATAAAGGTGTTGGATGATGGCTTTGTATGTTAATTATAGTGTAAATTGGTTCTTTTCAATAACCAGTCCGTACACAACGAAATCTAATTGTCAGATTAGGGTTGTAATAATCTTATATACTCCCATCCCAAATGTCTATACCCTCTGGTCAGGATTTTGGCATCATAAAATCTGATTCCTAAAATCTAGGAAATGTTGTCATGACAACTTTTAAAAGTTGTCATGGCAACTTTGACAACTTTTGTCAAAATGACACTTTCTCAACTTTGATGGTCCTATTTGGTTTCAAACCATACCAAATGACCTCAAATGACTTGAAAACGTTAAAAACTTAAAAATCTCCCCATTTTGGAGTTTTGGTCAACCTTTTGACCTTTTGGTTGACTTCTAGGTTCTAGACCCCTAGAATCAACTTGACTCAACAACTCACAACTCTAATCTCTCCTAACACTAAACACACCTCAAAACACACTAGGGACTTTATAACATATTCCTTATTCATGGATGGTTGGCCAAACCAACCTACAATCCAAAATGACTAAATATCTTCCTAAAGACCTTAGGGTGCTCCTGCACCATCAAGTGTTCCTCAAGGGTCATCTCTTTGCTTAAAGGTCTCCAATATTGCTTCATGATCAGTAGTACTAATAGTCCAAAGTTATTTTTTCTTTGGTCTTCCTTGATGCTTTGACAACTTGAAATTTGTTGCTATAACAAGGTGTGAATACATGAGAATAGTTTTGTGCTTCTCATAATCTTCAAATGTAGGAATTCCATTCTTTCTAATAATGTATGTTCATAGCCATGTTCCCACAATAACAACTGAATGAGTAGGATACGTGAACCCATCACCATTTTTATCAGTTGTGAAATATTATGTTTCCCTCGTACACAATGTGCTAACCAATAATCTGACCTCTCATCATTCCCGTGTAGTGCAACTAATTCATAAACATCTCCTAGCTGCTGAAGATCTAAATGATGGTCATAATCAACTAAAGTCTCCATGTAATCATTTCTTATAGAGAGTTTCCAAGATAAAGGAGTTAGATATTGTGGAACCCATGTATCCATCCACTCACTCGACTCACAATAATCCCAATCATATTGAAAACACATGGGGAAAAAACAAGCCAACTCTTGTTTCCAAATGGTCCATGTACAACTATGGGAGCTTCAGAATGAATGCATTTTTGAAGAGTCTTTCACTATTTGACAATCCAATCTATTTCCTATATTTCCCTCCTCAACCAACCAAAAGAATCTACGCACTGTAGAATCAAGAGTCCCCCTTGTGACAATGCTAAAGTACATCAGTCAATAATAGAACGATCATTAAGAAGTACAACACCTAAAATCATCAATTTCTCTTTAACTAGAGCTCTCTTCACACACGCACCTACTCCATCATGCTCCCCTTTCCCATGCCCTGAGTAAAAAAAAGTCCAAATATGAGGTACACCTCTCTCTACATGCATTCTACACAACCAATAAAACATTCTGGAATTCTTAAATGAGTGGTGCAATTATTTGACCAAATGAGATGCCTATCCATAGCAATATCATTTTCCTACAAGAAGTCGAAAGAGTTCTCAAAACAATGTTGGAAAAACTCATGAGAGTGAGACCTATCATCACTCATATAAAAATGGTACTCTCTAATTATGGTCTACTCATTTTTTGTGCTATCAAGGGAATATCTATATGTGATGTGTACAAAAATAGCAACCTGAATGGAATTGTGATATTGAGCTTGAGTCTCAGTTTGGGGTTGCAATGTATAGATCATTGCAAAGTATACAATGGATATAATAGTGCCAATGGAGAAATTTTCCTTACACATCATAAATTTTTGATCCAACCATTGAGACCTGTGACTATGCCTTGCATACTTGTAAAAAAGATTTTTCTTGAAATCTGAAATAAAATCAGCAACATTGTATTCTTTTACAACTAACTCACATCTAGAGCCTTTACCTCCACTCTTCAATGTATATTTCATGGTTTCATATACCTCTTTTTGGATGAGTGTCTTTTCAAAATTATGTTCCAAACCCTCATGAAAAAATCTCCTAAACTTGGATAAGCCACCACATTCTGAGCACTTGTCATTTAAGAAATATTTTTTATAAAATAAACAACCATCATCTCTATGACATAAAAATTGATCTAGCAAGTCTCTTAATGATTTGGGAAGACCACTTGCACCGAAATCCTCTATCATCTCATTAGTATGAAAATTAGAATGAATGGACTGTAATAGTTCATGATGCATTGAAAACTCAACATGATATTTGCAACATGTATTATGAATCTTAAGGGGTACACAATAAAATGGCTACACATATTCAAAAGACCTTCGTGATATTTGTTGGATGTGTCTCAAAAAATGTTTTATATAACATTGTTTGACTTACCACATAATGTTTAGGATGTGGAGTGCGGTCTTGATTTTTGACTCTCAACTTCAAGACATCCTTCACATTTGGTGACACTCTTGAGTTAGCATGCCAAAATTGCTGAATTTCATCCTTGAGAAATTTTTTTATCTTCTTATCAAAATGTGGAAGTCTCCCACCATAAGCCCATGTATCAATTTGAAGTGGATCATCAAGTCCTTCTCTTCTTGCAAGTGTTCTATCCAACTTTTACGGTCTATATTGAAGTCAACACAAGTTTGTCTCTTCAAATGAGCTTTTCTCAACTGATGACTTATTATGGAGGTTGTAATAACCCTCCGAGCAGCTCTCTTGTCTTTTTCTCTACTAGTCAATCTTGATGCCATTGAGAGCATTGAAGATATTCTTCACAAAAATGGCATTTCTCTCCATTTTCTTGTTCCCATGAATCTTCAATTTCACAAGCATAGGTCTCATCTTTTGCATCTTTAAAAACTACACAAAACTTTTACATTGCTCAACCAATGTCTTGTTTCCAAAAAATTGATCATAAATTCTTGAATCTCACAACCTAACTGTTCTATGTGATCTATTTCCTTCCCAATTATTCATAATGTTCTCCTCAATTTCAATTAACCATTTAGGTGTTTTTGAAAGTCTCAAATTTGAAGTTTGATTATCTTTATTGCAAGGGAATTCATTGCACATATAATTTGGAGATGTATAACGTTCATGTCGTTCTTGTGCAACATTTTCATTCCCCAAGTCTACATTTTCAATCTCCATCTGTACATTTTCATCTTCATTCCATTCATTTTCATTCCCCAAGTCTACATTTTCATTCTCCATCTCTACATTTTCATCTTCACTCTATATATTGTTATTCACAAAATTAATTTCCATATTATTTTCAAATTCGACATCCTCTTCACTTGCAACTACATTTACGGGGTCACCTTGGTTAATGTTTAACATACCTTTTCTCTTTCTTTGGTGATTTTCCCTATCTTTCTCCCTATATGCTTGAATTTCTTTATCTGTCACTTTCATCTTCTATTTTTACTTTTCACGACTGTTGCTTCCCATTGTGAGACCAAAAGTTGACAGAAAACAGCTTAAATTAACTAACTTTCAAAAAATGGGCCCCAAATCACTTTTTTTTATCTGCAACACATCTGAAACCCGTGAAAAAAGTTTGAAATTTTGTGATTCTCTGGCCTATGGGGGCAGGGAATATTTTTGTAAAAGTTACACAAGTTTAATATCGGGTACCCGATATTTTAAGCTACCTGATATTTTCGAGTACCTGAATAAATGGAAGACCTAAATGAAATAATTTAACATTTACATATAAAAGGTGGTAGGAAGATTCATAATATTTAAAAGTAGAAATAATATCATGATGATATAAATTTAAAATAAAAGAAGCAATACTTTAAATAACATAACCATCACAACATAAATACAAAAATTATATATAATGCATATTATTATATTATTTATATACATTATATTTATCTACATATAAATAAATAAAAATAATTTATATACTTTATATAAATATCAATATTTATTTTATGAACAAATAAATATAAATGTAAATTTTTATATTAGATTTATTCAATTTATATACTATATCCATATATTTATTTGTAAATAAATGCTATAAAAATACATACCCCTCATAGGACCCCTAGGAAGGCCCCTTGACCCCTTTTGAAACATTGGAACACTCAAGTGTGGCCCAAGAGGTCGTAGGACCCCTTAGGACACAATTGAGTGTCCTAATGTGTCCCTAGGGATCAAAGAGGGACCTAAGGGGTCCTACTACACCTTATCATGTGTTAGGACCCCTAATAAGACCCCATGACCCCTTTTTAAACAATGGAACACTCAAGTGTGTCCCAAGAGGTCATAGGACCTGTTGGACAAAATTGAGTGTTCCAATGTGTTATCGGGGGTCAAAGAGGGTTCTAAGGGGTCCTAGTGCACCTTATCATGGTTGTAGGACCCCTAGGAAGTCCCCATGAGCCCTTTCAACATGTTGGAACACTCAAGTATGTTCCAACAGGTCGTAGGACCCCTTAGGACACACTTGAGTGTTCCAATGTATCCCTGGGGTCAAAGAGTCTTCTTAGGGGTCCTAATGCATGAGAAGGTGTTCTAGGACCCCTTTGGACCCTCTTTAACCCCCGAGGACACATTCGAACACTCAAGTGTGTCCCAAGGGGTCCTACGACCTCTTTGGATACACTTGAGTGTTCCAATATGTTGAAAGGGGTCATGGGGTCTTCCTAGGGGTCCTAACACATGAGAAGGTGTATTAGGAGACCTTAGGTCCCTCTTTCACCCTCGGGGACACATTAGAACACTCAAGTGTGTCCCAAGGGGTTCTACAACCTCTTTGGACACACTTGAGTGTTCTAATGTGTCAAAAGGGGTCATGGGGACTTCTCATGACCCCTTTTGAAACATTGTAACACTCATGTGTGTCCCAAGAGGTCGTAAGACCCCTTGGAACACAATTAGGTGTTCCAATATGTTCTTGGGGGTCAAAGAGAGTCTTAAGGGATCCTAGTACACCTTATAATGGTCGTAGGACCCATAATAAGTCCTCATGATCCATTTGGACACATTGGAACACTCAAGTGTGTCCCAAGCTATCGTAGGACCCCTTGGGATACACTTGACTATTCTAATGTGTCAAAAGGGGTCATGGGGACTTCCCATGACCCCTTTTTAAACATTGGAACACTCATGTGTGTCCCAAGAGGTTATAGGACCCCTTAAGACACACTTGAGTGTTCCAATGTGTCCCCAAGGGTTAAAGAGGGACCTAAGGGGTCCTAGTACACCTTCTCATGTGTTAGGACCCCTAACAAGACCCCATGACCCCTTTTGAAATATTGGAAAACTCAAGTGTGTTCTAAGAGGTCGTAGGACCCCTTGGGTCACATTGGAACACTCAAGTGTGTCCCAAGGGGTCCTACAACCTATTGGGATACACTTGAGTGTTCTAATGTGTCAAAAGGAGTCATGGAGTCT
>MU214035.1:246227-256587 GCA_018584345.1 Thuja plicata | reverse complement strand
CTATTCAATTCCTTTTTGATGTGTATTAGCTAAAGGGGGTGGAATTAATTTAATTTGAAAGCACTTGGGACTTTAGAATTAAATTAATTAATCATAGGGATTTTTAGCTAATAAACCTTGATAATTTAGGAATGAAATATAATGTGACATTTATGCAAATTTAGGTTTTCTACATTTGAGACCAAGTCAATTAAATTCAATTAGGAAGAGAAATTGCCTAGTAAAATAGGACTTCGATGATGAGAAAATGCACCAAAATTGTTTAGAATTGTGAGGTGCCAATTTTGGGGTGTTACATTTTGCCCCTCTTTGAATTGATGTGCAAGCAGTGCATTGATTCAAAGAATAGTCTGATGTGAAGATGAAGATTTCAAAAGTCTAGGTTAGGTTTCCAAGACACCGATCAGATTTGAGAAGCGAAATCATCTGAGAGAGGATCAAAATCGGGGTTAGATTGCCCCAATGTCCACTAGTAGCTGATGAAGATCTAGGACTATCTCTAGAATCAGGGTTAGATTGCCTTGATACGAAGGTTAGCCCTCTGAGATCCAGTTAGGTTGCCTAGATAACAATCTAAAGAGATTTTGCGAGCCATCTTCAGAATGAAGCATAAATTTTAGGAATTAGGGTTAGATTGCCCCAATACCTAATGTGATTTTAAGAATCATCTCCAGAATGAAGCATGATTCTTGAGGATCCGAGTTAGATTGCATAGATACATAGAAAGATAGATGGAATGATGACAAGATGCGAGGCATCAAGATGCCCCTAGAGATTCAAGATCATGGAATATCCAATTTTTACTATAAGGTATGAAAAATTGAATATGCCCCAAGTGATGAGATGCCCCTAGCGATGGGGACTTCTGATTTAGATTAGACTGATTCGAGAATAATGCAAAAAGATTCAATGATGCAATCATCCTACCCCCTCAGGAGAAAAATTGAAAGATGACACATCATAATGATGATCGAGAGTGAGAAATCGCAGATAGAAATAAGATCAAAGATCCAGAGGAATCAAAGATAGATCAAGAGAAGGCAGAATCAATTTAGACCTATCAAGAGGACCTGTTGACTAGAGTTGACCATAGTTGACCAAAATTGACTTTGATGAAAAGATTGCAGACACTAAGAAAATGATAACGAGAGATCATTCTGACAAGAAAGCAATGTCAAAAAATTGACTGCACAAGCATCCAATCGCGTCAGTCCCAAAATATTAAAATGCAATTTTGAGCTACTTAGGAGTGTGAGATTTCAATTTCAATCACGAGAATGGATCCAGAATGGTCCATTTAGCCAAGGGTGCAATTTTTGTAGAAAATGAAGCACTTTGAAAATTAGGTCAAATAGCTATATAAGGCCCAGAGGGGTCATTTTCAAATCATTATTCACCTTTGACTTTAGCAATGGCAAGAGCTCTAGATGACATTGATAGTATTCCTGTGCATACTCGTCGATTTGAGTGCTCCCGAGGACACAACCGGCCACCAGAGTATGATGCACCTGTAAGTAGTCGAGACATTATCCTACATTTCAAATTTTTATTGATTTTATTGCATTTTAGCATGTTTTTTAGGCTTTTAGGGTCTGTCGCATCTAATCTCGCACAAGGGAACAGTTTCCTCATGCCAGCCTAGATTGCCTTTCATGCAAGGAATTTGATTCCTCACACGGGCTAGGGATTCCTTGTGCGGGTCCCTTTCACTTTCTCGCGCAAAGTGCATGCTTACGCCAGGCAAGTTTTCATGAATCTCGCATGGGAAGAGATCCTGTCTCGCGCGAGGCAGAAAGCTCGCGTGGAAAAAGAGTTTCCTCGCATGAGAAAATTGCTCAGCTTGAAAAGTTGTCATTTTTTTATGCCGCAGAGTTAGCCAGTTACAAAGCCTCAAAACTCTGTTTAGGATAGGTTCATAGCTGTATTTGTTGTCATTGCTTTGAAAAATCATCATGTTGAGGTACTGATCCAATTTTGTCACTTGCTTTATAGGTTGACTTCCCTGATATTGCATTCCAGTCACATCATCCTATCATGGGTAAGCTACTGCAGAGATTGTCAGATGTTGATGGTGCTCATATCGATGGGCTTAGATTATCTTACCTTCATGATGCACCCGATATTCGAGTAAATCATGGTCTATTGGGCGCACTGGTTGAGCATTTCCATTCAAAGACAACCACATTTCATTTTCCGCAGGGGGAGCCGACAGTCACTCCTGAGGATATTTATAGGATTCTGAGAGTACCATTTCATAGAGCTCGTGTAGAGTATGATACTTAGCCGAGAGTAGGTACACTGGCATTAAGAGCGGTCTTCAAGGATGATCTAGTGATGGGTCGGGCCATCTCTTGGGAGGATTTGATTCGCAGCTACGGCATAGATCACCCACTCACGATTGTCTTGGCACTTTTCTTGAGCTTCCACTTGGTTCCCAATCGAGGCCAACATGAGTTGGAGTGCGGCTGGGGAGACATGTTGCACAGGATGTTGGCTACACCCGTAGTGACTTTTGGATGGGGCGAGTCTATGCTTGCACAAATGTACCATGAGATGCATGAGATTGTGTATTGAGGTGCATAGACTATGGCAGCAGGAGTCATCATTCTTCAGATCTGGGCCTGGGAGCACCTTCCCATATGTAGGCTAATTTTCCATGACACATGGTAGCCTTTGGAGTTGTATATATACAGGTACACAGGTCCTATGACCCAGCCTATGCTCGGTAATATGGAGTAGTAGCGAGCTTAGATAGATGATATAGCAATAGTCATATGATGGCCCTAGATAGCCACAGAGGTATGGGATGATGCACGACACAAGCTATTGTATATGTTCTATTCACATCCTTTGATCAGGTGTACCATCAGTGTTATTGAGCACTTCTTTCTCACACGAGTATTGCACTAGTTCGGGAGACCTCAGGATTTCTCACAGGAGTTTTGTACTTATGCCTGATTCATCGATGAGATGAAGAAGGGCTGGCAAAGATAGTTGGATAGAGGTCAGAGCATGATAGATGCTCGAGTACCACCAGCTAGGTGGGATTACATGGTCTGGGTGATGAATGTAGGGATGACACCTGCATACAGGGACCACATATTAGCACACCCATTCCCTAGATATACAGATCCAATTGACCCTGGCCCTCATGTATAGAAGGTGGTACAGCCACCACCATAGTAGCAGGCGCAGTTGCTGCCCTTATAGCAGCAAGCGCAACAGCCATCCTTACAGTAGTAGGAGAGGGTAGTACGACTGAGGACTATGCAGACTTCTAACCCCACTAGACCTATGGGGTCAGATGTAGGTGTCAGGAGCGGTGGCAGTCAGGAGAGAGCCACTAAGAAGGGAGAGGAAAACATCATGGCTGATACTATTCTAATTGATCCACAGGCAGGCGGACAGGTAGCCCAATTACAGGAGGTTGTTCGGAGGCTCCGAGAGAGGGTGAGACAGTTGCAGAGGGAGCGAGATGACTTATGCACACAGGTGAATGTTCAGGAGACCCGAGTAGCCGAGTGTGACTAAGAGATTTGGGGGTTATAGAAGGCACTAGCTAGATCACAGATAGAGATGAGATACGAGACTGCTCAGGCAGCCTATTACTATGTCGCTTACACGATCGCAATTCCTGAGGCAGCAGATCAGGTTCAGCCATTTTTAGAGTATGCTGGGGCATGGGCCGCTCCACAGGGACCACCTCCATAGGGACCGCCTCCTCAGCAGTAGCGCATGCCACCTCCTCCACCTCCATCAGGTGGTTATATGAGACCCTTGATATACATATTGTACCACCATTTTGATATATTGTGCTCGAGTAGCACCCTTGTACTTTTTGATTGATTGATATATATATATATATATATATATATATATATATGAGCTCAATTTTGGCATCATTGTACTTGATTATATATTTCTTTAGATTTGTATGTCTTATGAGATGTTTCTTATATGATTAGATGTAGAAATATATGCCATGGATGAATATGCAAATGTTTATGCACATGTTTTACTGATAAATGCTATGAATGATTTGATTTATGCTTATAATGGATGCACATGTTTATGGATATATAAATGCAAATGAATATATGGAAATGTACTTTTGAAAATGAATGTAATGCAATGAATGCAATGGTACTAATCATCTTATGCAGGATATTGCAATATACAATAGGTATTAACCAAAAGAATACAAATGAAGATCGAGAGTGAGGACCAGACACTCGTGTAGTCAAGAGGAAACTAGGATAAAAGATGAGGACCTTCAAAGAATGAGAAGACCATGAAGAGAGCACCAAAACCAACGCAATGCAAGCCTAAAATGCGAATGTAAACCTAAGCTAAATGCAACCCTAGGACTTGGTTGTTGGACTCATCGCATAATTTATCATCATCGAGTACTTTGGAACATTAGAGTCAATACAATTCTCACTGGTGCCGCTGCGACCATAAGAATATGAATATGACTTTCATTGGATAAAATGTAGGAAACAAACATAAGCACTAGGGCACAAAAGCCAAGGTGACCTGAACATTAATTCCAGTTTGATATAGTAAGAGTACACAAGTAAAAAAATAGAGCAATAACAGTCAAGGAGATAGTTCAAACCTTTGCTTGGCATACAGATAAACAAGATCGAGGGATGTGAGGCTTTTTCACCTTAATGCAGAAGATCTTATCACATACACCATGTTTATTTGACATTGTCAGATCATCAAAACCACACCCACAAGCAGTAGACAAATAAAATATCAGTGAAATTCATGAGAACAGACAACATACAAAGAAAGAGTCAATCATAGCTCAACACATTTCAAGGTTTACGAGTGTGCCTATGTTTGGAGTATTGAAAAACACCATTGTGCTTGTGAGTGCAATGTGTTTGATTGCTATTGAGAGGAATTTACGTGCGAGATATCCAATGTGTGTTAAAAACCATAGATGTGTCCAAAGAGAGTGTTGAAAAACACTATTTGATCGGGTGTTGAGAAACACCAGTTTGTGCCAGTAGAGAGTTGTCTTTTAGAACTAACAAGATTACTGACTTGATTGTAAATTGAAGATACGATCAAAGTGGGGAGCCATGCCCCCAAGTGACAAACAGATTGATAGCGAGTACGTCGATGAGCGAGTCGATGTGAGAAATCTCAGTAATATAGCGATAGTGGGGAGATGCAGTGAGAACCACTAGTGACTGATGTGAGAGAGATTCTCAAGCATAAAGATCAATGTGAGATCTAGGCATCAGCAGGCAGACTCAGTGAGAACCACTAGTGACTGATGCCAAGAGGAGATATAATCCCAAAAGATAGGACAACGCCCCCTAGACCAGGAAGATGCCCCTGAGTGTGACCAGTTTCAATCTATGTGAAGTCAAGAAAAATCTCAAAAATGACTAAGAGTGAAGGCATGAGCAAACAAACTAAAGTAGGAAAGCACACTAAAGCGGGAAAGCAAACTGAAGCAGGAAAGAAGGAGACCAAATTGCAAGAAAGCCAAGAGATGTTGCGATAGATAGAGCATTGTGGAACAAGAGGCGCTTGTTTACCAGGTTTTCACCATCTTGGCATAAATTCTATTTTTGCTACCATGATGCTTGTTTACCAGGTTTTCATCAATGGCACATTTTTTCTCTTTTTCTATTTTTTTGTATTTTCATGTTTTTTTTTTAATTTTTGAGTTTTTTAATTTTTTAATTTTTTTGTATTTTGTTTTTTAAATTTTTTTG
Organism: Thuja plicata; assembly: GCA_018584345.1. Taxonomy (NCBI): domain Eukaryota; kingdom Viridiplantae; phylum Streptophyta; class Pinopsida; order Cupressales; family Cupressaceae; genus Thuja; species Thuja plicata. The sequence goes on along the minus strand of MU214035.1, from coordinate 250,849 downwards.
GTATTATCAAGGCACCTGTTTACCAAGTTTTCACTAGGCTAATAGATACATCGAAGCACTTGTTTTCCAGTTTTTCACTAAGATGATCATTTTTTCAAGACATTTTGCAATTTTTAGGATTTTCTCAGAATAAAGTATTTACATGAGCATTCAGAAGACATTTCAACTGTAAAAAAAATTTAGATGAAGAGCATTGATAGGCTCTTTGAGTTGTTCACCCTTTGTGGTAGATAGCTGGTAAGCGCTAGACCCAAATACTGCAGTAATAATATATGGACCAAGCCAGTTTGGCTCAAATTTTCCTTTTTGAATCCACTGTTGTTGGTTTTTTTGCTCTCTCTAAGGATGAGATCACCCATTTGGAAGTCTCTTGGTCTAACCTTCTTATTATAGCTTTTAGATATTCTCTTCTGATAGGCTCAAAGATGATTGAATTCCACCTTCTGACATTCATCCAGTAGTTCAAGCTCTTGTAGCAGAGATATTGTGATATCATCATCAGTAATGAGGTCCTTCAGAGAGAATCGCAAGGTAGGAATCTCAACCTCAATAGGCAGCACTACATCTACACCATAAACTAGAGAAAAGGGAGTGGCCCATGTTGGTGTTCATATACTGGTGTGATAAGCCCATAATGCTGGATTAATCTGGACATGCCAGTCTCATCCAGATTTGTGTACTGTACGGTGTAGGATCTTGAGAATTGTCTTGTTTGAAGCTTCTGCTTGGCCATTACCCTGGGGATAATAGATAGAAGACCAGTGATGAATAATCTTTAACTTAGTGCACAAATTTTTTAGATATTTATTCTTGAATTGCCCCCCATTGTCAGTGATTATAGATGAGGGTACACCATATCTACAGATGATGTAGTTTACTATAAACATGGCTACAGACTTGCCATCAGCTACACTGAGAGGTATTTCCTCAACCCATTTGGTAAAATAGTTTGTAGTAGTAATGATGTATTTATGTCCTCTCAAAGAAGATGGATATATCTGACCCACTATTGAAATGGATAGAAAGTAATGAAGGGAATAAGCTCCTTGACTAGAGCATGAATCAGATTACCATGTAGTTGACAGTGTTTGCAAGACTTAGCAAACTATGTAGCTTCTTTCTCCATATCCGACCAATAGTAACCAGCTCTAATAAGTTTAAGAGCTAGTGTCAGACCATTTGAGTGAGACCCATAGATGCCTTCATGTACCTCTTCTAACGCGCGCTTGGACTCATCAAGTTCTAAACACCTAAGGAGGGCACCGTCTAGACCTCGTCTATATAAGTCGTTAGCTACAATAAAAAACCATGAAGCACTGAGGATTAAATGGCATTTCTCATTTCCAGTATATGTGTTAGGAATAATTTGGTCATGAAGATAAGAGTAGATATGGTGGTAGCAGGATGAGTCATGTCCAATGATTGAATAGATCATCCGAGAGTCAAGGGAATCATAGGCAGGGTAGCATAACGTCTCCACTAGGAATTCATGTCTGAAATCATTTTATGGCATTTGTAACATAGAAGCCAGAGTAGCCATAGCATCAACTGCATTATTATCTGCCCTTGGAATTTTCTAGAAAGTGACCTATGCAAAGAATTTCTTAAGGTCATCAACCATCTTTTTATAGGGCACCATTTTTTTGTCTTTTGTTTAATAGATGTCACTCACTTGATTGATAACCAGTTATGAATCTCCAAAGACTTTTAGCTCATCAACACACCATTCAATATCGATCTTTAATCCATTAATCAAAGCTTCATACTCAGCAGTGTTATTTGTGCAAGGAAACATCATTTTGTATGCCTTTGGTAATGAATACTGCTGAGGTGTAATGAACAAAATTCCAGCACCTAACCCCCGCTGGGTGAATGATCCATCAAAGAACATGGTCCATGTCTGATGTGTCAGAAGCATGATGCACTCATCTAGGAATTCAATCCTTAATGATTGATGATCTGTAATAGGTGCCTAGGCCAATTGATCTGCAATCAATTTCCCTTTGATAGCTTTTCTCTCAACATATTCAATATCAAATTCATTGAGAAGCATGACCCATTTAGAAAGTCTACCTGTGAGGGTATCTTTACTGAGAAATTATTTTAATGGATCAATTTTAGTTATTAGCCTTGTAGTGTGAGACAATATATAGTGTTGTAACTTCTAGGAAGAAAACACAACTGCTAAGTAAGCTTTCTCAATTATAGAATAATTCATTTCATAAGAGACCAATGTGCTGCTGATGTAATAAATGGCTCTTTCTTTCTTATTTTGATCTTCTTGGGCTAATAGAGCACCCAAAGATGTTTCTATAGCTGAGATGTATAAGATCAATGAATTCCCCTGAATAGGAGGCAATAATATAGGTGGATTGGCTAGATATTGTTTGATCTGTTGAAAGCCTTGTTCACAATCTTTGTTCCATTCATAAGTCACACCTTTATGTAGAGTTTTAGTAAATGGTTGTGACTTGTCAGCTAGCTACAAGATGAAACACTGGATAGATTGAAGCTGACCTGGAAGACCTCTAATTTGTCTGATATTGTGAGGTGGAGGAATTTCCATAATAGCTTTCACCTTTGTGGGATCCACCTTGTTTCCCTTCATGGAGATGATATAACCAAGTAATTTTCCTGAAGTAACCCCAAATACACATTTCTTAGGGTTAAGACGCGGTCTGAATTTTTCCATACGATCTAGTATAGGGCCTAGATTAGTGAGATGTGTCTTCCTATCTAAACTTTTAGCGAGCATGTCATCCACATAGTCCTACATTGTCTTATGCATCATGTCATGAAATATGGTAGTGACAGCTCTCTGATAGGTAGCTACAGCATTTTTTAGACCAAAAGGCATAACATTCCAGTAGAATGTACCCCATGCACAAGTAAAGGCAGTCTTCTCTTGGTCCTCTGGCATAATTTTTATCTAGTTGTAGCCAGAGAAACCATCCATTAGTGAGTATATTTCATACCCTTCTATCATATCTACAATCATATCAATATTGGGCAAGGGAAAATCATCCTTAGGACATGCCAAATTTAAGTCTCTGAATTCTATGCAGACTCTGATAGATTTGTCATGTTTAGTCACTGGGACTATGATGGAGATCCACTCTGCATAATCAATTTCTTGGATGAACCTAGATTTTCGAAGTTTTTCCAATTTGGCCTTGACCAGTAGAGCCACATGCGAGTGCATCTTTCTAAGTTTTTGTTTGACTAGTTTCACACCTGGAGCTATTGACAAGTGATGCATGATGAGATTAGGATCCACACTTGGCATGTCAAAATATGTCCACGCAAAATTTATCTTTTTCTCCTTGAAGAAGTCTGTGAATTCTTTAAGTTCTTCTATAGATAACGACTTAGCCACATGAATAATGTGTGGATGTTCTTTTCTTCCTAGATTTACTGACTGAGTTGGCTCAATTAGCACCGATGAGAATTCCTGGAAATGACTAGCAAGTGCATCAAGTATCTCATACTCAGGCACCTTAGAGAGGTTTTCACCTTCAGATATGTCTTTTCTTTTTACTTTTTTTGGCTTTGATACTTCCACAATGTGGTTTTCACCATCAGAGCGCCTATTTTTTCTTCTTTTAATTTTATGACTAAGATACTTGATATCAGCCTCGATCATGTTGACACTTTCTTCACTAGTGGAGGATGTTACAGGTTCAACAGCGTGAAGGTAGTAGACTAGAGCATAGTCATTCTGGAATGTAAGGACTTCATTGGATGAGGTAGGGAAATTCCAGTCTATTAACTTAGGATGTTGGAGTGAAAGAGATGTGATGGGTTCAAGTGCATTCATGGTATAATCATTGAAAGCGTTGACTAGTAAGCTGAGAGCTAAATTGATCTCATCCAAAGGTGTGTTCGAATAATTTTGACTCCTAACGACCGAAGTAGAGGACATGTTAAAATTTATGGTCTCGAACTCATTAGACCTTTCACTAGACCCCTCACTTACATCAAGAATCTTTTCATAAGATCCTTCTGACAAACTGTCAAACTCATATTCATGAGAATCTGTGTCCAAACTCTGACTTGGGTGTTTGCACCATGAAGGTTTGGGAGTTCTTGCAACACCAGCCTGTTCTTGTGCCAACTGCTCTTGAAACTCTGGTGGTATGTATCGTTCACCTTGGAAACTAGGATCTTGTAACAATTTCCATTGTTCATAGGTTAGTGCATCAAATTGAGTGGTTTTATCAGAATCACTGTCAGTCTCGACTGTACTGGTGCACGGTACAAAATTATCTGGCTCAACAAAGAATACTGCCATGTCTGCAGGAATGGGATAAGGAAATCAATCCTCATCGGAGCTATCTTCTATGGCATCAACTATAGGTGTGCCTTCAGGTTCCGGTGAAGGATCTAATTTTGGCACAAATTTGTTAATCCCTAGATGGAATGGGATCTTCTTGAAACCTAAACAATTGGTGTCTTTTGTCTTTTGACCTTTAGATTTAATAGGTTCAACTATCCCATTGTTGGAATAATGATACATTTGGCATCAGTGAATGCACTTAGTGAAAACACTTATTCGGTTTTGAAGTGCTTACCGAGCTCATCACTCAGTCTACAGCAGTTACTGAGCATTCAGTAAAGATCAC